>QRFJ01000001.1:4171960-4239472 GCA_006176705.1 Cocos nucifera | reverse complement strand
TCTAACTTCACACCGAGCTTCTCAAGCTCTTCCATGTCCTTGATCATCATCAAATAGTGATCTTGGAATAACTGTCCATCATGCATCTTAGCCTTAAAAAGTTATTTCATGATCTGATACTTGACTGTGCGACTCTGTTCACCAAACATCTCTTGCAGGTGAGCCAACATTTGGCGAGCAGTCCCGATATCTTCATATTGGCACTGGAGCTCATCAGACATCGAGCCCAATATGTAATATCTGGCCTTATTATCTTCGTCTATCCATTTTTCTAGAGACGCTCTCTGTTCAGTGGGTGGATGGATTGGTAAGGTGGGAGGATCCTGGTCCAATACATGGGTTAACTTTTTGAAACCCAAAATAATTTTATAGTTTCTGAGCCAATCTTTATAATTGGGTTCGGTCAGTCTGTGTGTGTCCAGGATACGTGCTAATGGGTTGGACATAGATATTTTCCTATAGAAAGTCAAAGATTCTAGTTAGATATGTAATTATGATTTAACCAATTTATTTAAAAATTTTATTTTTAAACAAATTAGCTTTCACTATTTTCTTGGATCCCTACACTCCCTCTATAGAGATGCAAAAATCTTCACGATTAATGATTTTTAGTGGGTGGTGCGGTCTCACCAACTAACTCATCACCTCACCTAACAGTTATTGATGATGGATTAGTCAATGAGTGAACAACTCTTGTTCAATGATTCTTTAATCATGGTGCACCCAAACTTGGTCTTTAATTCATGAATCTCACCGTATCCAGAATATTGATCCACTCCTTAGTTAAGTCAGATCCACCATTTATACAGACTGGATTCCTAATTGAGTCTCTCACCATATCCAAAATATTAAGCCCAACTCATCCTCCAGCCTATAGCATCCAATGCCTAATAGATATAGTTGCATTTTTTCGGTGCAACTGAGCCACTATATCCAACCGAGAATAATCAACTCCGGGAAGGGCCCGTACATCTACAATGGTGGAAGACCTCTGACTTAATCTTTTCTTAGGAAGAATTGATTCAGGTCTCATTAAACTAGACTTGTCATAGTCATAACAATTATGACTAACCTAGTGGCATGGGTTAGCTTAAATTATTGACCACCTCAGATCAGAACTGTGTCAACAGATATGATCAGGTAAGTAAGATCGGTGGAAGGAATATGTCATTAACTCATATAAGAACGCATTCAGATCGAGTAGCTTTCAATTAAAAATCAGTCGGTCGTATGTACCAAACTTACCTTAGACACCAAATTATTGAGTCAGAATCAATTGGGTTAGCCTATAATCCAGACTCTAACCTCTGAGCTTAATTAGATCTTGCTTGATCGTGACTCGATCTTGATCCAGACTTAATCCTATTAGGCTGGTCAGTTTAAGCATTATTGATTCCATCTAACCAACTCTTGATTCGATTTGATCAATCGCTTAGACCTAATTGAGCTACCCAAGTCCGAAACCAGTATTATGAATATGTCTTAGATCTGAAATTTTTAATTTTAGACCTAATTAACATTCCATAATCTTAATTTTTAATTAAGTAGAGTTCATAAACAAAATATGCACAATAAATCCTAGGATTTTAGGATCTAGGGTTTTACAGAAAGTAAGTTTTGGATTTCTGATTAAGGACGAACATGCAGCACCCCTACACGTCATAAGAACGCCCCATCGGATGGAAGGAGAGGGCCTTTAAATCCTTCTTCATTCTTATGACCGGATGGCCAAGAGGAATGCCTTAATCAGGAACATGCAATACTATAAAATAATTTTAGATCTATATCATATATCTCATATACAAATTAGATCTAATCATGGCATATTTTGCATACATCTCATGTATCGAATCATGCATATTTTTAAATTTAAATTATCACATAATAATTTAAAAAATTAGATTTAAATTAATCTAATCAAAATAAATTTTAATCTAGACAACTATGTAGAACTATTCTACAATTAGTCTAGACATGCATCAATCATATCTCATATGATGTTTAAAATTAAATAATTTTTATTTACTATTTTTTAAATATTATTATAATTATTATAATATTAAAAAATAGTAAATAAATAGATCTAAAATATGATTTAATTAAATTAAATTAAAAACATGCAAGACTATTCTATAGAACTATTCTATTTTAGAACTAGTCATACATATTTTCTAATCTTTGATCCAAATTATTTAATTTTAATTTTTTCTAATTTTAGATCTGATCATATCTCATGTGACATCTAAAATTATTTATTTTTTAATTAAAATAAATTTAAAAATAGATCTAAATACTTTTAGAACCTTGGCTCTGATACCAGTTGAAGGAAAATCCTAATTTTTTGAACTAGGTTCGTTCAGATCTGATCAGATCAAGAGATATATTTCAAAAATTTTTTTCTTTGATCTAGATTAGATCTAAGATATTTTTGATCTGATTCTTATTATTTTAATAATTAAAATAAAATTAGATAAATTAAATCAAATTTAATTTACCTTGAAGTGGGTAATCCTATTACCCATTGATGATCCTGTAAGCAGCGGAAGGTTCTGGATCTAGCCACGCAAGTGCCTGGCCTCTACCAGTATCCACTCAGACTGGATCTGGAGATCCTCTTCTTCTCTATCATGTCTCCAAAAATTAGATCTGGATTTGATCTGGAGGATCTTCAAAACATCTTTCGAAGATTAGCAGTCATCCTTTGCAGCAGTGCAGCCTTTTAGCTTTCAGTCGTCTTTCTCTCATCTGGATCGCACCAACCAAGGTCCAAAACTCCTTTTGGATGTGGAGAGGAGAGGGAGAAGGTGGGTTTGGCATGAAGGAGGAGAGGAGAAGCAGCCTTGGGGCGTGGAGAATTGTTATTCTCTTTGAGTTGGGCGCAGGGTCTTATTTATAAACTAAGCGTGATCCAACTGCTCTTCTTCCCAACCAATCACAACTCTTTATGAAATCAGATCTAAATCTGATTGGTGGAAATAGAGTCTCCTAGATTCCTCCTTAGAGGGTGCCTAAGATCAGTCAAAGTTGGTTCTTAGGAGAACTCTAATTGAAATCCAAAAAGGAGATGGAGTCCCTATCCAACAGGGACTCCTGGGCGCCTCCAGCTTGGGCATACGCCAAGGGTGGCGTGCGCCCTCCTCCTTGCCAGATTCTGACAGAGGGACAGGCCTCCACCAGCTCTCCAATAGGTGTGTGATACATGAACAAAAGTCAAAGTGTCAATGCTCAATATTTGATCAGTCAAAGGTCAACTTTTGATCAAAGTCAAAGGATGAGAAATAGCAGGTGATCAAAAATGGTAGGTAATGTCTTACAAAATAAGACAATCTTTTCTGACTTGGATAAGCTCCAGTCAGAAAAGTGAAGGCCTTTAAATGAGCACAAACTCCTTTGGCTCAGTCAAGACAACTATTTATGATAGTAAAGAAGAACGTTAGATTCAATCGAGTGCTAGCACGATTTTCTTGAACCTAATTGAATCTCATTCAGATCAATTGAATTAGATCAGTTCAATTGATGATCACTAGATTCAAACCCTTATTTATGTGACCCAATTAGGTTCGGTTCTATATAGTAATGGGATATGTCATGATCTCTATCATCGACATCATCGAATCTCCTTTCGATGGATCAGAACTCTTCTGATTCGAACAGCTAGAATGATCGATCATCTAAATCATTCTAATTGCTCCCAAAATCCACTAGTGACACCTAGCAGTATATGGTGGCAACCCATCAGAGCTGAATGCGAACCTCTTGGTGTAGCTACCTGTATAATTAAGTCCTTCTATCTTGAGCTCCGATCAGATTAGGATTAAGGTGAACTCATCAAACCCTAGTCTCTATCATATGATGTAATCATTCGATTTCAAGTCCAATGTGAAAACCTAAACAGAAACTCTTTCTATTATTTCACTCTGCCATGGCCATGGACTTCTGACTTGATTCTCATGATCATCATAGGGCTGCTCCTCTACCACCGAGGTAGATAGATTCCATCTTGATGCTATCCAATTCCTATAATGAACATGATATAGCCAACATATACCTCAGAATTCCATATGGCTAGGAGATCGAATAATGGTGTAGTCAAACTATAACACCCTCAGGATGAACTAACGATGCACCTCAGATCAAAGAACTAGACACACTACTGTAGCATCGAGTCAGTCATTGACGAGAAGGTAGACTCCCTAATGACTACTCGAGATGGTCACGCTCAGTGCCCTCGTTCTCTAATAAGTATCTGTACTCTCGCTCCGATATCTCCACACCGTAGACTCAAGACTCATCTACTAAAAAGAAGCGATTGTACACCAACCTTCTAGATCAATCACCATCCTCGTGATGATCCTATAATCGAAAGCATTTTATGAGTTAATAATGATTATTCATGTCTTAAATTTTCAACTCTTAAAAATATGAATTATCATTACCATTAACTCAAAAGATGTATCACAGACACTAAATACACATATGTGATAGAAAATAACTCATTTTATTGATATTAGTCAAAATTATAATTTTGCCCTTAGAAGTGTATTATAAGTGTCAGCCAATTCTAGCTTCTAGGGCACATATATCTAACAGTTAAGACGAGGTTCTCTTTCTATTCTTAATGGACTGTGGGGGTACATAAAGATCATTGTCAGGGCCTCTCCCCCATCTCGTCTAAAATGAATGAGGCCTTCAATTTTGCTCACGTTAAGATGAGATTCTCCTCCTGTTCCTAACGGACTATGAGGGCACATAAGGGCCGTTGTTAGGACCTCTCACATCATCTCATCTAAAATGAATGAGGCCTTCGACTTCGCTCATGTTAGGACGAGGTTCTCTTTCTATTCCTAATATGGTCATTTTTGATTGCTTCTTTTCTTTCATCACATAGTTTTTGCACCAAGATACAATAATGTTGAAATGAAGAAGTTTTATTACGAAAAAATTATTGGTAGTGCATCCTCAAATTTTCTTAGTTCCAAGTTGTGGGAGCATCGTTCCTTCGAGCTCCTTCAGACGATAAGTTTTGGGCTGGATGACCTCCACCACTTCATAAGGACCTTCCTAATTAGGGGCAAGCTTTCCCTAGCTTTGAGGCTGGAATATGGCGGCTCGTCGAAGCACTAAGTCCTCCACTTTGAACATTTTACTTCTGACTTTGGAGTTATAATATTGGGCCGCCCTTCGTCTATAGGCCGCCATCTGAACCTAGGCTTCCTCTTTTTTTTCTCCAGCAGATCGAGGTTGGCTCTGAGATCCTATGGGTTATGCTGCTCATTGAAGGCCATGAACCATACTGATGGGAGTTTAAGCTCGATTGGTATGGCTGCCTCCGTTCCAAAGGCCAAAGCGAATAATGTTTTCCTAGTTGGCAACCTTTGAGTAGTTTGGTACGCTCAGAGGATGTGGTAGAGTTCGTCCACCCAGACCTTCCTTGCTCTATCGAGCCTTATCTTGATACCTTGCAGCAGGATTTGGTTGGTCACTTCAGCTTCCCCATTTGTCTGTAGGTAAGCTACCGATGTGAAGTGATGGTAGATGCTTAAATCTTCACAAAACTCGGTGAATCTTGTTCCAGCAAACTGTCGTCTGTTATCTATTATGAGAGTTTGGAACAAACCAAACTAACAGATGGTTGACTTTCAGACGAAGTTCTGTACCTTCATCTCGATAATTTTTGCTAGTGATTCGGCTTCGACCTATTTGGTGAAATAGTCGATCATGATCGAAAGAAACTTTTGTTGTCCGGATGTCATCGGAAAAGGATCGAGTATATCCATTCCCCACTACGCAAATGGCCAAGGTGCACTCAGTAGAGTAAGCTCGAAGGTCGGCTATTTTTGTATGATCATATTCTTCTGACAGTGGTCACATTTCTTGATATACTCCATAGAGTCGTGGTATAAGGTCTGCCAGTAGTACCTTGCTGAAGTAGTCTTTATGACAGGGACCTGGCTCCTGTATGACTTCCACAAATTTTCTCATGGACCTCCCATAATGCGAAGTCAGCATTTGAAGGCCGAAGACATCTCAGTAGCAGTAGTGAATACGATCTCTTATAGAACTTGCTTTCATACAAAACGTACCGAGAGGCCTGATTCCTGAGTTTTCGAGCTTCTTTCAGATCACAAGGAAGAACTTCCTCTTTGAGATAGGTAGCCAACAGATCAATCCAGCTCGGCTCGAGCTCCGTCTGCATAACGAACTGTGATTCATCTGAGCTTGGGCATTTTAGAGTCTCAAAAAATTCTTCTTTGGACAGTTCGGCTGGAGCTGAGGTGGCCAATTTAGAGATGAGGTCGGCTCTTGTATTTTCTGCCCTCGAAATCTGTCGAATGTCAAAACTATCAAAGGTTGGAGTCAAATCCTTTACTTTCTCAAGGTATTTCATCATACTCTCCTCCCGCTCTTTAAGTTGCCAAGTTCGGCTCCTATAAGAATTCGATTGAGAAAGAAATTCAGGAGGAGTTAAACTCCTTTTGGATCTCTCCTTCAGTCGGATTCTTTCAGGAGGCGAACTTCTTCCGGACTCCTCCTTCAGTCGAATTTCTACAGGAGCCGAATTCCTTCCGATCTTCTTCATCAGTCGGACTCCTACAGGAGCCAAACTCCTTCTGGATCTCTCCTTTAGTCAAGTTTCTACAAAAGCCGAACTCCTTCCAGATCCCTCCTTCAGTCGAACTCCTTCAAGAGTCGAACTTCTCTCGGACTTTTTCCTCAGTCAGACTCCTACATGAGCCAAACTTCTTTCGGATCTCTCCTTCAGTTAAGTTTCTACAGGAGCCGAACTCCTTCTGGATCTCTTCTTCAGTCGGATTCCTCCAGGAGCCAAACTTCTTTCAGACTTCCTCCTTCATCGCATTTTATAGGAGCCAAACTCCTCCCAGACTTCTTCCAATCGGACTCCTACAGGAGCCAAACTCCTTTTGGATCTCTCCTTCAGTCAAGTTTCTACAGGAGCCGAACTCCTTCCGGATCTCTCCTTTAGTCGGATTCCTCCAGGAGCCAAACTCCTTCCAAATTTCTCCTTCAGTCGGATTTTTATAGGAGCCAAACTCCTTCTGAATCTCTTCTTCAATCGGATTCCTCCAGGAGCCGAACTCTTCTGGACTTTTTTTTTAGTCAAATTTCTACAGGAGCCAAACTTCTTCTGGATCTTTTCTTTAGTCAAATTTTTATAGAAACCGAACTCCTTCTGGACTCCTCCTTCAGTCAAACTCCTCAAGGAGCCAATCTTCTCTCGGATCTCTCCTTCAGTCGGATTCCTGCAGGAGTCGAATTTCTTTTGGATCTCTTCTTCAGCCAAATTTCTATAAGAGCCAAACTTCTTTCAGACTCCTCCTTCAGCTAGCATCCCTTTCGGGTGATCCCCTCTAATCGTATCCCTCTTAAGAGTTCGAACTCCTCTGAAATTGATGTATGTCGAAGCTCTTCACCGACCAATGCCTGCTTCCTCCAAACTTTAATTATTAAATTTCAACGAATGGTCACTATCAGTCTGATGACACCTCTCTCTCTCCATACCGAATCTCACGTGGCTCCGAGCGGCTCAGTATTGGATAGCTACGGCTATCGCCATCAGTCTGCTACAGGCGGCGTCCCCCTCTTTGATAGACTCTACCAGGCCTCGAGCGGTTCGCTACCAAACGACTGTAGCTGTCACTATCAATCCGCTACAAGTTCCATCTATAGAAAGAGATCCTCCAGATACATTTTCTCTAAGCTCTCTTCTCCTTTCCAAAATTCTTTCAAACTTTTTTCTGAGCATTCCATTTCTGTTGGCCAGAAGAGCTGACTTGATCATCGGAGGATCCTATCGGAGCCAGCACCACCAACTCCAGATGGAACTTTATTTTACAGGTTGTTAGCGGTAATCTCATCTTTCTTGACTCCAGCTCGATCCGACATCAACCAAATTCTGCAACAACAGTTGGCCTTGTGCGGCCAAGCCCTTAGATTCAACTCAATCTCTTTTTTTTATTATTATGATTGTATTGATAATAAATGCCTATTGTAAGGGCATGTCTTTAACATTGGACTCTTTAAAGATCAAAGTCATTGGATTAAACGATTAGAACAGTGATGATAGATTTGTAGATGAGGTGAAAAAAATATGAAATTAGTTTTTTTCTTTTAATCTTAAGGATAAGGTATGCATTTACTATTTTTGAGAATTGTTGCTAGTCCATGTCACAACTAATGATGATGATGCATAATAAAAATACAGGTCCTTGATTCATTTCATTATGTTTCATGATATATTCCATGACTTGATATCAAAATTCAAGATCTTTAACCTATTGCTTCATTCTTTTTCATGTAGAAAATTATAGCTTTAATGCAGAAAAAAACATACCTACAACTATTGTTGTTCAAGTTCTTAATGAATCCTCGATTCAAAGCCTGCAACTGCAATAATCTGCAACCTATGATCATAAGAAAAAAATATTTGGATGCTTCTCGCGAATGATGAGCAACATCCTGATTTTTCTAATCCTACTCCGAGTATTCTTGATGGAAAGGATCTCATAAGTTCTCGGATGAGTAGGGGACCAAGTTCATAGATGTCCTTTTATAATGTACCTCATCCATCAGAGATAGTATCTGAATCAGTCGCAAAGACTGAAGATGGATGGTATCCATGATGGTTGAACAGAGCTCAAATATATCAACCATCAAATATATCCTTATTACTTTATTAGAGATTTATCTTTAGTAAGAGTTCAGATTAATTAAAACATGTAAAATAAAATCAGATGCATGTTAGTGTGGGTCATATCTGGATGGATCTAATTAGAGAAATCACAATATTCTCCCACTTGGCCCAACCTAACACAAGTATCTTCATTTTAATTATTTAAAGCATTTCAAAAATTTTTAATAAAATTTTATCTAGATCTGATAGTTGAAAAATTGATGTGACTACGTTTGAAAACTTAATTCCTCCATAGGATATATATTGTATACTTGATCATAAAATAATCATCAATGCGAATTATGGCAGTAAATATATTATCAAACAATACATGATCTTGCATGTATCACAACACTAATGATACCTCATAACTAAGTTTTTTATGTGAAATTTTAGCTTTATGAATAGACGAAACTTTATATCTATTCCTTGATCAACTTTATATCACATGGTAAATAGCTAATCAGTATAAAATAAGTTAAATTATAAAACTCAATATGATGACTTTATATATAGCATCCAATACATATCAACTACTAAATGAGCTATATCCCTATATGATCTACTTGACCCTCAAAATTCTGAAATAAATCTTTTAGTCAGTGGGTCTACAATTATCAGCTCTATATGATATATTTTACAGATACTATGTCCTTTATTCTCTCATGAAGAGTCAAGTACTTAACACCAATATATCTGCTAGTGCTTGCACTCTTCATACTATAGGATAATCATACTTGCAAAAGAATATTATTACAGAATATCTTTATTGCTCTGCTAATAGAGTCAATAACTCTAAATTCTGTGATAAAATTTTACAACCTTATAGCTTATGAGAAAGTTTCATATAGGCTACGTACTCTGTTTCTATATTAAATATAGTAAACAAAATCTTATTTTATATACATTCATGACATAGCACCTCCTGTAAATAGAAAGATATCTCAATAATAGACTTTCTACAATCGGTGCATTCAGTAAAGTCCAAATTCTAATAGCCTATTACTTCATGATGATCAGATCGACTATACGTGAGCATGTAAACTTTTATATCCTATAGATAATGTATGACTTTTTTTGTAACTTTTCTATACTCCAATTCAGGATCATGTTAATTATGTACAAACATTAATGCAATAATGTTTGCATCCATATGAACATATGCATAGGTTTCAATACTAGATGCATAGGTTATGAACTTTATTTTTTTTATCTTTATCCTAATTCTTGGATATTGAGCTTTATTCAATGTATCATCTTTTACATTATGAACGCATATAGACAGATATTTTTTTATCCCAAATTTAGTACTTTAGAGATATAAATCCTGTAAGATAATCCAAATAGCCTTAAGAATCTATCCGTATGAATGTGAATGCCGATAACTAGAGCGACTTTACCTATATCTTACATCTTAAAATTCAAAGATAGAAAATATATGATTTTCTTAAGTGGACCAAAATTATTGTTGACAAGTAGAATACTATGAACTTACTCCCACTAACCTTCGGGTATATAAAATTTTCTTTAAGCCCAAAGACATTGATTATCTTATTAAAATCAAAATACTATAGTATGGAAGTCTATTTAAGTTCATAACTGAATTTCTTTAATCTGCAAACTATATGCCTTTGTCCACTGACCACAAAATTTCTCATATATTGCACCATATAGTCCTCTTCTCTAGATCATTATTAAGAAAGACTATTCTTACAACCATCTGATATAGCTCTAGGTCAAAAATGAGCTACTAGAATTATGACAATTCTAAAAGAATAGTTGATGCTTTTTTTTGTGTAAACTCCTTTACTACAAGTCTGATTTTATATTATTTAACCTTTATTTCTAGATATAGTTGTTATCCATGGAACCTAACTCTTTTTTTTATGGCTTCCAACTATTGTAAGATGTTCATACCTTCATGGCTTGTAAGAACGTCTTAAGGTCATCAACCCTTTTTCCCATATTAACTAGATACACCATATAATCTAAAGGTATAGCAGATTTTCTTACTTTAATAGATCTCTAGATAACTGTCTCTTGATCCGTTTATGACGGTGGTTAGACAGTTACTTTTTTAGCAATAGAAATCTCATAGAGTAGAGCTTGATGAAGTGATGATCCCTCCTGAATATTATCTCAAGAATAATAATAAAAACTGTTACTTTAGTTTACTTTATAGGTTTAGTATTTTTTTAAAACAATATCTTGAGAACCTCCACTTCCACTAAATATGCCAATCTTTAGAATCTAGCTTTATTAATTTTCTACTATCTATGATGTAGAAGATGAACAATAAAATCTATACCATTTTGATATGATGTACTAGGTATTATATACTAGAGTACAATGCTTTATATCTTTAGAAAGTTCACTAATGGTCCTGACTATTATTTCATCTCAGTACATCTACCATAATATTCATCATCTTTATCATATCTGACTACTTAAGTCACTTTTTCTGATTATTCTTCTATCTTAGTTTCAAATTTCTTAATAGGTCTCAAAGATATCAGCCCTATCAAACAAAATGTATAAATATATTAAGTGAATAGTCACCAATGAGTATGACAAAATACTTTTCTTCATTAGATATGGAGAAAAGTTTACATAAAATAGTATGAATGAATTCCAAAGTTTCTTCACTCCTTCTGGCACTCTTATATATGTATATCTGCTTTATCTTTATACAATCATCACATGTTATAAAATTGGTGAATTTTAATGATCCTAAGATCATTTTCTTCACTAGTCTTATAACTCTTTTCAAACTTGATACCATAATATGAAAATATTTTCAAAATGAAAACCTACTCCAGGATCAAAAACTATCCTATAGCATTCGATTGTCTTGATAAGCAAATATTTTTATTTTCTAATAAGAACAGATCATTTACTTTCAGTCAGAGACCTTCTTAATAAAAAGTCTTGAAACTTGTTGGTAATATGAGTCAGTCCATTAAGTAGAATAAGGAACACTTACTAAATTAGATTCGAAATATACATAATGGTAAAGAGTGTTTTTCTTTTGCAGCCATCTTTTATACTTTATGCAGCTTTTTTTATATGTCTCTTTCTTTTGCAGAAGAAATATTTGATCACCTTATTAATGGCATCACCTAATGCCAGAATAAATGATTTTTCTCTTTTGCCTCCGATACCTTAGGTATATCTTTTCTTTATCTGCTTTTCCACCAACTTAATATGAATCAAAGTTCATGATCTTTATCTTCTTTTGACTCAATCTCTTCACCACTTGTATACATTTGGCCAGTAATTTATTAACTATTCATTCCTCATTGTATATACTATAGGAGATTTTAAAAAGATTGACCTGAGAAAAGTAGTGAGGATAAAGTGGACTAAAAGGGTATCTGATATGAAAACTTTAATATCAGATTAACTATACTACGATATCTCTCATTTATATAATATACTTACGAATGTTGGTCCTTTACCTTAAGATCTTGCTGATTTCTATTTTACAGAATAAATGATAATATGAGCCTTGTAACGTAATCTCCTAATATATCATTTTAAGTTAAATTTCTTGTAGAGCAAACTAAGTTCATTGAATGGCTCATGATTTTTAAAAAACTCTTTTAATATGGTGTACTTTCATCCATAAGTGATGAAAGTTCATCAACTCGATATACCAAATAAAGGTTAACACATCCTAATGTGAGCAATATTTTTTTCTTTTTATTCCAAAAAATTAATCCATTAAGAAAAAAAAATTTCTATATCGCTATCAATAATTATGATAATTAATACTGTAAATAATACATGCTCAATTTATCATCAAATAATGAGACTAATTAAATTTTATCCAAAGTAAATAATTTTTTTTATATTTAACTTTGGCAATAGTAAATTCTAACCTTCCTATGGACAGAGATGCATCGTGTATAGAATTTACTAATGCTTTATTAATAAGATCAGTAACGTAGATATCAAAAGATAGAAAATTTTCATACCTTTGGATCTAGAAAAAATTCTATCCTTAATACCTAAATTACCATCTTATTTCAATCAAATCATAAAAAAAATCACTCCCGGTTGGTAAAGCAAATTATTTTATAACTTAATCATAATTTTGTTTACATGCTATAATACTTTATTTTATAGTCTTTATGCAGTATTTATTATATCTAGGATACTGTGGCTATTTCTGAACATAATAAATCTACTAACTCTAATATGGCATTGAATACATTGTTAAAAATATAATAATAGATCTATAAATCTTTATTTGCATATAAACAAATTAGTAGAACAAAACTAAACCAAATAATGTATAAACAAAATTTTTTATGCAATAGAACCATATAGTAAGACCTTATCATAATTAACAAAGAATCTTTAGGTAATAAAATTATTTCAAAGACTAAACAATTATTCAAGGATCTTTATGTAATAATCTTTATTATAGAGGCTAAAGTGTAATTTTATAAGAATTTTTATGCAATTTATTATTTATTAGGGACTAAATTACAAAATTTTTCTAAACTAGTTTCATTCAATCATAGAGAAAAATCTTTATGAAATAAACTACTTTATGAGGGACTGAATTGCGAAATCCCCAGAGCCGGATCATTTAGCCATAGAATGGGACTTTTATTTAATATAAATTTTTATAGGAGCTTAGATGCAAAAATGCCTTTTCTATAAATGGATCCAAACTGGATTTCGAGTTTCGGGTTGTGATCCAAAAACCCGAACCCGTTAACCCACATCTCCTTCCTCCCTTCTATTTTCCCGATCAATCGTAAAAACCCCATAGCCGGTGGCAGGAAACTTCTCAAATCCACCGCCGGTGAGGCTCCGGCCGATGGCAACCTTCGGTAGCCGGCCTGAGATGGTCGTTGTCACCACCGCTAAGCTGGCGATGGCCGAATCTTAATGGAGAATCGGCGGGGAGAAAGATAGACCCAGGCCGGCGGTTCTCCCCTCCAATAAATCTAGTTGGCAGCCACCGGAGCACCGGAATGGTGGACCGCTGACTTCTCATCATCCGGACGGCCTAAATCCCGGCGATTGAGGGGACATCCGCCAGCGATGAAGAATCGGCGTCGTCTGCCTCCTTTTTATCTTTCATAGCCGGCCGTCAAATGTTCCCCAGACCGTCGGTGTGCTGGCGACAGGCTCCTTTAAAAAATCCTGGATCGGCGATCCACCGCCATTTCCCTAAGGCCATCGGTCGAGGACCCCGGTTTACCGAGAACCGGCCGTTCTTTTTTAGGTGGTTGCTCTCCGTCTAGCCGTCAGCCTGTTTTCTAGGCAAAAAAATCATGAACGCCGCCGTCCTATTCTTCTCCTTTTTATTTTTTTATTTATTTAAATAATAATTTAATTCTAAACATAAAATATATAATTTTAAATCTAAATAAATAAATAAAAATATAAATCTTTATGCCATGGGAGAACAAATCTAGATCTGAATAATTTTGATCATAAATAATTAGATTAGATTTCCAATCAATCAAGAAGAAACGAAGATCATGAACTGAATAAAATAGCATAGAGATGACTCTTATATTACTTACCGTAGAAAATTAGAAGTTTTAATACGAAAAAAATATACCTTCAATAATTATTATTCAAGTCCTGAATAAATTGTCGATCCAAAATCTGCAACTACAACGATTTGAAATTTATGATCACAAGAAAAAAAATATCTAGATGCTTAGCGTCTTGATTTTCCTAACTCTACTCCGAATATTCCTGATGAAGAGGATCTCATAAGCTTTCGGATGAATAGAGGACCAAATCCATAGACATTCTTTTATAACATACCTCATCCATCAGAGAAGTATTTGAATTAGTTGCAAAGATCGGAGATGGATGATATCCACGATGATTGAATAGAGCTCAAATATATATAACTATCAAATATATCTTTTTTACTTTATTAGAAATTTATCTTTAGTCAGAGTATAGATTAATTAAAATATATAAAATAAAATCAGATGCATCTGGATAGGTCTAATTAGAAAAATCATAACATCTCATTCTTGTTTATGCACCACCAATCTATGATCGTCAAATTTGGAACAACGAGAAATTCTTTATACATCGCATCCAGTGTAAAAAAAATATATCATCCCACCTGATACCACTTTTTAATGTGCATTTAATGTATATAGTTCTATTTTTTTGTTTAAAATTTTGAATGACGAGAATATCCCATTGCTTCTGAAAAATTATGACATTCCATGGCCATATTATGATATCATACGGTCAGATTATGACTACAGGATGTCATAAATAAAGGAGGGGCATTCTTATTATTTAAAAATTTTATAAATTTTCGATGATGAAAATATTCTTTCCTCTATATGATTTTTGGAAGAAAAATTATGACGATATGTCATAATATGGCCACATGATACCATTAATTTTTCAAAAAAGAAAAAATATTTTTATCATTTAAAATTTAAATAAAAAAAATAAAATTATAAGCATTAAATATATGTTGAAAAGTGGTGACTACGTGATCCAATATAATTAGATGGTATGCTCTATATTAATTTTACTGCACCACATGCAGTGTACAAAGTATATCTCCTGGAGCAACATTGCAATATATCTTCAAGACCATAACTATATAATTAAAAAAAATACTATTATAAGCATTAATCATTAGCTAATAAAAAATATCTAATGATTTTCTCATGTTAATAAAATGTTTTAAAGCTGTATTGTGAAGCTACATATGTTTGTTGGGTCACAGGCTGGCCGAATCTATCCAACATATGCTTGGATACACAAAATTTGTCCTTCAATCTGTAGTTCGTACGCTTATTTCTCTGGGATCAACAAGAAAGACTTACATGATAACCCTATCGAGATTATGAGTCACTCTGTATTAATACAAATCATTCACAACTTTTGCTATGCATGTAAACTAATTTATATATTTATTTATTATATGGATGGTATTAGCAAACCATAAATCAAACATATGGCATATATATGTACGTATGAAAAACCAACTCACACATTACTTTGCCCATGCACACCACTGGATTTAGCGGCTGCAACAATCTCCTATCATATGTTGTAAAGTATGTACATATAATATTTCTTCCTTCCGGTCGTTTCGTCGACCTGACCAAAGCGAGACAACGGGACTGGACAGCAAAGCCCATCGTCAAACTCCACGCTATCCATGCTTCCATTACAAAAGTTCTGGTGGAGGTTAGTTAGAGTGAATTCTCCATTATTTTTAATAGATATAAATCTTCATAATATCATATTTATAATTTTATTATCTGATAGTATAATCATCTATAACCATATTTGTATCAGATAGCAATCTCATGTAATCATATGTAATCATATCTAATAGTATCATATTTATATCAGATAGCAATCTCATGTAATCATATTTGATAGTGTAATCATTTGTAACTATATTTATAATAGATATATCTCTATTTAAACATAGCATACTCATCCTGATGAATAAGATGAAATTTACAGAATTTTTTTTCTTTCAAATATTTTTATGGTATTAAAGCCTGATTTGGATGATTTTCTTTTATTTTTTTTTTGCCAGTTTGACCCTAACTTTACTCTTTTCTTTTCACCTATACCCTCTTCTTCCCCCAACAATATCTTCTGTAGAAATTTTCATCACCACTCATGGCCAATCTCTCAACCTCATCAAATACACAAAAACTTTCCTCCACTATTCCAACTTGCCCATCAAACTCGAGGGTCTAAACTATTATCTATGAAAGAATCTGATGATTCTACTTCTTCGGACTTACAAGCTTTTCGGATATGCCAACGGCACACTTAAAGCACAACCGGTGATATTCACCGACAAGGATGGCATATCCAAACCGAATCCTAAATATGATACATGGTTAGTTCATGATCAATTTACTCTCACCGTACTCTTGCTCTCCGTAGATTCCTCTGTCGGATCGAACCTTATTAGACTCTCTTCTGCTCACGTCGCTTGGACTACTCTTGCCAATCTCTTTGATTCTCATACCATGGCTCAAGAGGAATTTATTGATTTGCAATGGTGTAAACTCAGCAAGGATAATAAATCCATGATGGCTTATCTGAAAGAGGTCCGTGATGTACGAATCAATTTGCATAGATCGGCAAGCCCATGACACCGACATAGATTAATCGATGAATTACTTCGGATCTGGGCTTGGAATAGGAGCCACTCGTGCTCGCTCTTGCTCTCACTCTTTCAACCATGTCCACCGATGATTTACAGACGCTCCTTCTCTAGCAAGAGGCACGACACAACTTTGCCACCACATCCGAGCCATCGCCGCCCCTTATCAGTCTCTTGGGGTTAACTCCACAACTTATCGTGCACTGGGTAGACGGTTGTGATGGCACTTCCTATGATGGTGGTCAGAGCTTATATGGCCGTTGGGATAGATGCAGTGGTCGTGGCCATCATAATGGAGGCAAAACTAGTTTCTCTCCTTTTCGGGCTAATTCTTACACTGGTTCTGGACGCAACATTTGCATGGGCTTCTCTCGAACTAATTATTATGGCCAAAGTGGGCCTGTCAATTCTTCTCGACCTAACTCAGATGTATCATAATCTGATCACTCTAGTCAACCAATTGGATCTGCTCGTGACTTCTCTGACCCAACCAACCAAACCTAGTTTACTTCCAACAATTCACACTATATGCTCCATAAATTTTTAATGCCCTACGATCAAGTTATTTATCAGATATGTGCATGACTTGGTCACACGGCCCCATTCTATTTTCTTCATATACAGATAGCCCAGGCTCATTCTTTATAGGGATCAATATCTGAGACTCATAATCTAGACTGGTATATTGACTCTGGTGCAATGCATCATGCGACATCTGATCTCGCCAACCTCAACATTAAGGATGATCAATCAATCATAAATCATGCCTTTGTTGGTGATGGCTCAGGTTTATCTGTTCTTGCCTCTGGCTCTTCTACTTTATATACACCTTATCGTTCCTTATATATGAATAATATTTTATATGCACCCAAAATTTTCAAAAATTTACTTTCCATATCTAAATATGTTCATGATAATACTTTCTTTTTTGAGCTTCATCCTGATTGTTTCATTGTTAAGGACCTCCACACATGCCAGAAGCTTCTACGAGGACTAGTTAAAGATGGGTTGTACTACCTCCGCCCTAATGCTAGTTGCTCTTTGAATCCATAGGCTCTCTTATCTACCTCGGATTCAACTATCTTGTGGCACCAATATTTAGGTCATCCTTTATTTTTCATTGTTTAGTGTAGTTTATCTTCTAGAATTTTTTTAAATAAAGATCATGCTATCCATGTCTATTCAACATGTCAGATGGATAAAATTATAAACTGCTTTTTTCCACCTATCATGAATAAAAGTTCTATGTTATTTAAACTTGTGCATATAGACATTTGGGGTCTAGCATCAGTTACTTCTCAGGCTATTTATATTATATTCATTTTCTTGATGATTATAGCAAATATTCTTAGCTCTTTCTTATGAAAAATCGTTCTGATGTTACACGAATATTTCATGCTTTTCGCTTGCAAGTTCAGAATCTTTATATTTATAAAATAAAGAACCTTCAATCTGATGGTTCTAAGAAATTTCTTTTCCATGACTTCAAAATGAATTACAAAATAATGATATTTTTCATCGTATATCATGTCCTCACATACCTCAACAAAATGGTGCAGCTAAGCAGAAACACAAATACATTGTTGACATGGGTCTCACGCTCCTTACTCATTCTTATCTACCTCCCAAGTTCTAGGACTATGCGTTTAAAACATTTATTTTTCTTATCAACCGACTTCCCACTAAATCTCTTAATTTTCAGTCACCTTATCAACTTTTGCATGGACATGTTCTAGATTATAATTTTCTTCATGTTTTTGGATGTTTGTATTTTTCCTTTCTTCGGCCCTACACACAATGCAAACTTAAAACATGATCTCAACCTCGTGTTTTCCTTGGATATCCTCCACATTACCTTGGGTATAGATGTCTAGATCTTGCCACTGGTTGCATTTTTGTCTGTCATATGGTTGTATTTAATAAGCATTTTTTTCCTATAGGTCCAAGACATCTATATCGGTCAGTTCCAATATAGCTCGTGCTAGCTCCATGAATGCTTCAGGTACATCTTTCCCTCCCTCCGACTCATCTTATACCATCCATGTTCCACCATCTATGCCATCCATTGATAATCTGGTGATTGATCCTCTTTCTCTGACTGATACGACTTCTGATGTTTCTGAGCCACCACCACCATAGACTCATCAGATGGTGACTCATTCTTGTGATGGCTCTCTTCCTCCGCCTCGATTCATTATCTCCAGGCATCCAGTTATCTTTTCCATTTTTGCTATTTTTCATGAATCAAAATCTTTTTCTAAGACTCAAAAAGATCCCAAGTGGGTCTAGGCAATGCAGGAGGAATATCAGGCTCTTGTTCAAAATCATACATGGGATCTTGTTCCATCCTTTTCTATGCAAAATGTCATTGACTGTAAATGGATCTATAAGATCAAACAACAGGCTGACGGCACCATTGATCGTTATAAGGCCTGTTTTGTAGCTAAAGGCTTCAATCAACAGGAAGGGATTGACTATGAGGAGACGTTTAGCCCTATTATCAAATCAGTTACCATTCGGATCATCCTATCCATTATAGTTTCTCTTGGTTGGCCTATCCGATAACTTGATATTAAGAATGCTTTCTTACATGGGCACTTGAATGAGAAAGTATATATGCAACAATTGCTTGGATTCTTGGATACTTCTCATCCTCATTTTGTTTGTCAGTTATAGTGATCTCTATATGGCCTTAAATAAGCCCCACGGGCATGGTTCCAATGCCTGAGCAATTTTTTTCAGTACCTTGGCTTTTTTAGTTCTTAGGCAGATTCATCTCTATTTATCTTATGATGGTCCGATTATATGGTGCTTCTCTTGGTCTATGTTGATGATATCATCCTCACTAGCACACTTGGTGCTCCATTCACATCTTTCTCACTGATCTCAGTCAAGAATTTATGATGAAGGATTTGGGCCCTCTTCATTACTTTCTTGATATTGAGGATATTTCTAGTTCCTATGGTCTTCATCTTATACAGTTAAAGTATATTCATGATGTTCTGACCCGTTATGCTATGCTTGACTGTAAGCCTCTCCATACTTCTATTGTCATGGGATCTTGTCTTTCCTTATTTGATGGTGATTTGTATGACAATCCCTCTCTCATCGTAGTGTGGTTGGCAATCTCTAATATCTCATCCTTACGAAATCTGATATTGCATATGCTATTAATCAAGTCTGCCAATTTATGCATAGGCCTACCACATCTCATTGGACAGCCGTCAAACATATCCTTCGCTATCTGAAAGGTATCATTACTCATGGGATCTTTCTTCGATGTGATTCTTTATCTCTTTTGCATGGTTATTTTGATGTTGATTGGGCTGAAAACCAGGATGATCGACGCTCGATTAGTGGATATGCCATTTTTCTGGATCCTAATCTCATCTCTTGGTCCTCTAAGAAGCAATGAACTATTGCTCGGTCAAGCATAGAGTTTGAATACAAAAGTTTAGTTAATGCTACTGCTAAACTTATTTGGATATAGTCTTTGCTTCGTGAACTTTATCTATAGCTTTGCTTACCTCCAACCCTATGGTATGATAATCTCTCTACTATCTATCTCACAGCTAATCCGGTGTTTCATGCTCATACTAAATATATTGAAATTGATTATCATTTTGTTCAGAAGTATATTTTTCAGAAGCAGTTATCCATTCACTTTATTAACTCCAGTGATCAACTTGCTAATGGTTTTACTAAGGGGCTTACTTCACCATGCTTTATGTTTCTTTAATCCAAGCTCCATGTGCTTGACTCCCCATTGCACTTGCAGGGGGATAATAGAGATAAATCTTCATAATATCATATTTATGATTCTGTTATTTGATAGTATAATCATCTATAATTATATTTATATCAGATAGCAATCTCATGTAATCAGATATAATCATATCTAATAGTACCATATTTGTATCGATAGCAATCTCATGTAATTATATGTAATCATATATGATAGTGTAATCATTTGTAATCATATTTGTATCAGATATATCTCTATTTAAACATAGCAGACTAACCCTGATGAATAAGATGAGGTTTACAGAATTTTCTCTCTTTCAAATATTTTAAATTTTCAACCATCCACCTTATATTCCACGCATCTCATGTGTGAGCAAAGGAGCCTGTACATCAAGCCATGCATCATTAGCTTTTACATACAAATTTACCAAATTTGATATATCATGTAGTAGTGCCAATCATACATGTGCTGCACCTAATCATATGGGGTGGGCGCCATAGAAGAAAATATGGAGTAAGCTTCTTATTTTGCCACATTTCTCTAGTACCTATCTTAAAAGTTAGGGACTAATTCTCTTACTAACAATGATGTTAGTCACATGTTAAAAAAAATTTTAAAAAAAAAAGAAAGAAAAATCATGCATGATATTCTTTTTCTTTCTTATTTCCAAAACTTACTTTTACAGATACATACTATACCATTAGTAGACCTGCTTATCAGGTAGGCCGGGCTGGATTCGGACGGGGCTCAATTCCAAAAAAGTCAGAATTTTTAAGGCCCGAGCTCGGCCCAGCCTCGCCTTCGGGCTTCCTTTTAAGGCTCAAGCCCACTATATACCAAGATTCAGGCTTTCAGATCGAGCTTCGGGCTTTTCTTTTTTTTATTTAGTTTGTTGGAAACTTAAAATTTAAAAATTAGAATAACAAAAAATTTGGGCCAACATCAGTATTGACCTAATATTTTTCTCTTTGTTTTGTTATTTGGATCATTATATCTTCTATCGCATTACATTGGAATTAGAAGAAAATTTCTAAATAAAATATAAGAAAAATAATCAAGCTAAATAAGAAAAAATAATCAAATAAAGTATAAAATACAAGGATTAAAAGTAAAATTATAATCAAAGTATCAAGTGCTAAATTGCACTAAGTTTCAACATTGAAATAATCAAATTTATCGAACTAATTGAAAAGGAACACTAGACAATATTCTCATAAATACTCTATAATACATCATTAATATATTGTAGAGTATAGAACAATCACACTATTAAAAAAAAATACATATTCCTCCTCATCTTTCTTCCTTAAAATCTAAAATTTTGAGCCTGTAGATCTCAAATACAAAAAAAAATTAGTTAAATTACAATCAACTAAACAAACATCAAAGATTCAATACTTACAAAAGAAGAAAATTTTTGATAGAATGAAAATATGTTTACTAAGCAAATAGAAAATAAAATCAATAAAATTACCTAAAAAATGTCACCACCGTCATCTTCCTTCTCATCAACCTCATCATCAGTAAAGCTAGATGATTCATCATCTAATAAGCTTGGAAATGGGGTTTCACTAGTACTTCCTAATGTATCCAATCCCCATTCATATATTCATACAATCAAAATAACAAAAGGTAGATAAATAGTCCATAACATAAAAGTACAAGTAATAAATAAATTAAATGGTATACAAAAATAATCATCTGAGGAAAAGCTTCTAGCATGCATCCAATCTTCAAGATAAATCAAAGCTTGAATCATCTTTGATTTAAGTGAGCTTCTCCAAGGATTTATTATCTTTTTTTTGATGCTAAAAGCAGATTCTGATACAACTGTAGAGATCAAGCTAGTCAAAAGATCACAGACCATCAATGCAAGCTATGGATATCTTGATGAATTCTTATGCCAGTAGTCTAAAATATCAAGTTCACTATGTATATCATACTTACTGCATTCTTCCAAATAGATATCTAATTCAGACTTTTCAGATTGAAGATTGGATAGTTGGCTCATAAGTTATTTGTAATCACTAAAGTCATCATCATCATGAATTCCAATTGAAGAACTTGAATCAATTGAAGATCCAATACTAGATAAAGTGGTGAGAGCATTTCTTTTATACTCATCAAACAAATCATAAAGGATTGCTACAATCTTTTTATGTGCACTTCAGCACTCTCACCATAAATCTTAGTAAAATAATAGCTTACAAAATGTACCTTATAGTAGGGATCCAATATTGCAGCACAAGACAAAACTAAATTATATTCAGCCCAATACTTATCAAATTTTCGGAGCATATCATCAGTCATGTTAGATATGAAACTGTATGAACCTCTTTTTGCTTCTAACAAATGGGTATGAATCTTCTACACCCCTTTGAAGTAAATATTAGAAGTTGGGTATTTAATACCAAAAAATATGCATGTTATTTCATAAAATACTTTTAAAAATCTATGAAGTATGCTTACTTTTTTCCATTTTTCTTCTAAAATGCAAATTTAAAATTTTTATCTCTTTGTGCCCAATGCTGTAACACATTCTTGAAATAAAGTACATGATCAAGCATCAAGTATGTCGAATTCCATCTTACACAGACATCACAATACAATTTCTTCTCTGTATTTAGTTGGAAACTCTTAGTAGCAATTTCATAGAACTTCTTTTTCCGAGGATCTGATTTTTTAATATTCTTGATTCCATTCCGAATTTTAGCAGTTACATCTTCAATAATTTTTAAAACCACACTACACAATGAGATTCAAAATATGGCTAAAACAAAGAATTTGGAAAAACTTACCATCATATACTAAAGAGTTTTTTTGCCAAAAATTGATATTTGAGAAAATTAGCCATAGAATCATTATAAGATGCATTGTTCAATGTGATGCTAAGAATTTTGTTATCTATTTTCCATTGAGCCAAGCACAATGCTATCTCATCTACTATAGATATCCCATCAAAAGGAAGAGTTAAGGCCCTATAGCGGATAATTCTCTTTTGCAACTTTCAATTACTATCAATCCAATAAACAGTAATACAGATATATTCATCAATTATATGCTTAGATTTTCAATTATCAGAATTCAAACAAATTCTACTCGGAGCTTTCATCAACTCTTCTTGGATAAGTTCTCTCTCTTTCACATAATACGAAAATAACTCTTTTCTTACAGTATGCCTACTTATATTCTTAAACTCAGGACAGTTCACAGACATAAAATACCTGAAGGCAGGCTCCTCTACAATGGTAAAAAGATGTTTTCCGGCTACCAAAAAAGTGATAAGTGATTTACGAGACTCTTCATCATCAAATTTATGAACTTTTACCAATATGCTTCCATCAGCAGAAGTATGAGCTTTAAGCATACGTTGCCTAATATCTTCATTCCTCTTTTTAGGACATCTTTTTATGTGATGCAATAAATGAGAAGTTTCTTTATTAGAACTAGCTCCAAATAACTTCTTACAATATTTGTATTTAGCCTTCACTTCATTATTTTCTGTAATCTTCTCCATGTCATTCCACACTTTAAAATTTAACTTTTGATGCTTAGAACTATCATATTCATTATATCCAATCTTGTATGTCCATAGATTCCATAGTAATTGGTGCATTGGCTCTAGCCATTGACGTTTGAAATTTTGTATTGCATGATATTTAAAAAAATTAATAAGAAATATAATAAAATAGAAGAAGGATAAAAAAGCAAGAAAAGAGCTAAAAAAATAAAAAATAAAATTAAAAAGACTTAGAAGATAGTATCTATTATAGCATCTATTTTAACAAGGATCATTGAAATCATTCGATCCCAAATCTTCTTCATAGTCTCAAAAAATTTTATAATAGTTGAAGCCAGCCACATAATTTGATTCAAAGTGATGGTTTAATAAAATAATTTGATACCCAAATATCAGAATTAAAATCCATCAGTGCAATGTTAATTAGCATATGATACTAATATTCTAAGCAAATTCTCAAGAAAAAAGATCTCAAACTCGTCCACCAGCTATTCAATTGGTTAATTGGCAGCTGATTAAGATTTAGGATCAAAATAATTAATCATCTTTACCTATGGGAGCCATCATCATCAATCGAGAGAAGGTGGGGAGGTAGGGAGGATGCCAGCGCCTTGGAGGTAGAGAGATGGTGGATAAAGAAGTAGACGGGGAGGCATGGAAGTGTGAGGAGGAGGCATAGAGGCGTGAAGAAGAGGCACGATAGTGGAGAGGAAAAGCCCTAGCCTACTCGGGCGTGAGGCATAGAGGCACGAAGATGAGGCACGGTGGCGGGGAGGAAAGAGTCAAGAATGCCGAGGAAGAGTCGAGGTGGTGCTCATGTGTGAGGCAGTCGTCGAGGACGACGATGATGGCATGGAGCTCGGTAGCGAAGAGAAGGCAGCAGTTGGAATCGGGAATCAGGATGGTAGAGCAGGTAGGAGCTTAGTGGTGGGTGGAGGTGGAGATCATGGCCTTCGGGGCAGTGCACCGATGTCGAAGATGGTGGGAATCGAGGTTGGGGATGGTGGCTAGAGCAGCAAATCGACAACGGCAACTAGGGTTGAGATTTAGAAACTTGGGATTCTAGAGAAGAAGAGAAATAGGGATCGATCGGGTCCTATTCCTTAAACCCTTAGTGCTGTGGAATATGGATATGAAGTCACGGGTGGGGCGGGGTGAGGCGGGTAACGGGTTTCAACTGTTTAGGTTAGGAGCCTATGACTTAACCGCTTAAATATATATCTGGGCCGGATCTGGGCCGAGTCCATATAAATTCGAATTCAACCCATTTAAAAATTTGGGTTTAATTTTGAAACCCAGCTTGATCAGTCAAACTAAAAATAAAAAATCAAGCCCATTTTAAAGGGGCCGGGCTCGGGCGAGCGGCCCAGGTTTTGAGTAAGTCTAACCATTAGATAATAATATGCATCAAATAAATTAGCCATTTAGCAAGTCAATACATATATCTAGGTAAATTGATACATAGTCTCTAAAATATTATATTTACCGATACACAATAGATGATCATATGATACACACTTAACAAATTAGACATCCAGCAACCCATGCACACTTTTAAAAAATTTGATATATAGCTTTTAGAACATAATATTTTCCAGTACATACGATATAGCAGAGTGAAACATACTTATTGATTTCCTAATACACACCATAAGCTTATTTGATACGTACTCAATAGTGATCTAATGCACATCTTCAAATAAATCGATATATAATTTTTAAAAATATATTTTTTATTTAGAGTGTGTATTAGATTATAACTAGATATATATCAAAGAACCCCGTGGTATATATTAAAAAATTAATAAGGATGTATCACTTGACCATGTAATATATACTAGTGAATATGATGTTGTAGAAATTGTATTAATTTATTTAAATATATGTATTGAGTTGCAAGATAACTAATTTATAAGGCTACAAATGGATTGGGTTGACTCGTGACTTGACCTAATCCAACCCACATAGATCTGGCCCGAACTATTTTAAAGAACCCACGGATCCGAATCGAATTTTAAAATTGGATCTATTCTATTTTCTGGATTAGATATGAATTTATTGAATTTTGAACCAACTTGACCTAACCCAATATGACCCACGAAGATTTTTGGGTTGATTGGGTCTTGAGATAAATGACCCAACTCGATCCAACCCGAACTTAATATGAAATCTAAATTAGAATTAGTATATTTATTCATTTAATATTACAAAAGTAATAGAAGTATACTAATTTAAAAATGAATAAAATAGAACTTCATGGCTTCCTTCTATCTTCATTCGCTCAGACTTTATACATAAGTTAAAAAAATAAAGATTCTATTGATCAAAGGTTGTTGGCTGTCATCACTAGCTTTTCAAATTATATTAAACATTTTGGTATTCATTTTTATATGCTCTCACTAATTGAATCTTGATGCTTATTTTAGCTTCATAGACTTCATTAGAAACATCAAAAAGAATAAAAATATAACTAGAACTAGATATAGATTAAGAATAAGTAATAGATTCTGTAAACTGCTTGATAGTCTAAAAATTGGTACATAAACCAACAATTATAATCCATACCTGAATCCACTTGAATCCAAATCGAACTTGTATTTCATGGATTGGGGCTAGGTTATACTGACCCATTGGATCAAAAATTTAATTATGGATCCAACTTGATCCGATTTGACCTGATTTTTTATTGGACTGGGTTTATGTCTAATATCCAGACTTGATCAAGAAATTGGATCAGATTTGGATCACTTATGACTTGATTCGATTCGATCCATTTGCATCCCTACTAATTTATTAAGTATGTATTATTTGACAATGCACTATATATCGATGAATTATATATTTTACAAACTATACATTAATTTATTTATATGTGTATATTGACTTACTTGATGATTAATTTATTTAATATATACTACTTGAATATATAGTATATATCGATAAAAAATATGTTATGATAACATAAAAAAAAAATATCATATTTTTTTTATTATAAGGTTGATGATTTTATTAATAACTTTTAAAAAAAAAAATTGAAAAGGACATCACAGGATATATATCATACTTTTGGCTGTATGCGTAACCTACAATGCTTTGCTGGCCTTTTAAGTGCCGAGCCCCATGGAATCCTTCACCCAAAGAATTCGTCGTGGCTGCGCCACGTAATCGAAAAAATTTTTTTAGATAGGCTCATTCTACCATAAGCAAAATTAATAAAAAATTAATATTTTAATTATTTTTTATTAAATATTAATCTAAATTAATTATAATTAATTATAAAATAAAAAAAATTAATTAAAATTTATAAATACTTTGCCTACGAACGAGTCTATCTAAGAATTTCTTCCGCGGCTGTTTAGGCAAAACTCGCCGTGTTCGTTGCGTAATGTTGACCCATGCCGCAACGTCGGTTGGTGGGATTGTGACGTGCCATCCTGTAAAAGCTAGTCATTGTTTAATATATTTATAGCTAATTTCTTCCAAAACAGTGATAAACTAACACTGGAATCTCACAAATTTACTTTACCTACTCCGCAGCTGTCTTGGCGCATGCTTAGGCTAGCTAGGTTTTTGCTGGATCACTGGAAGATCGGAATAAATCACTTATTTCATGCGTATTGTACCAAAACCTAGTTTCTAGTTGCGTGGTTATCTATTAATTATTGATTTTGTATAAAAAGTTTCGACTAATTTTTATGTAACGATATATTTATAGAATTATGGATAAAACATGTTATGAAATGCTCGGTGAATACTTTTAATTTTTTAATTAATAGATGTATTTTGATTTCCGGTTATCAGGACGGAGAATTCCCGGGAGCGGAGGTGATGCGTGGAAGGCTGACAGCGTTCTGGTTTTGTGAGGCCACGTGAGTACCAGGTTAACGCGACAAAACATTGCCATGCTGCGACGAATCACATTTTAATGTCGTGGAAGCAAATTTAGGCACGGGGAATCCACGTGGGTGTTTCGTGGCCGCTAGCCGCCTGGGGAAGACGAGCATTTGCCGTGAGCGAAGGGTCGCAGCATCACCTCAAAAGCTGCGAACGCCGCTCTCCGTGGACACCGTTAACGCCGTTATCTGAGGACGCGTGGCACAATTTTAACCGCAGTCTCCATCGCCCTTTCCTCCAGCGATGTGCTGACTCGTTAAGGGTCGTACGGTTATGACGCCCCTCCCCTCGATCGGTTTGGTCCAGATCAGACCGGCACCGGACTGGGTGAAACTGACCCAACTCCAATTGGCCAGCGCAAATTATATGAAATAAATCCATCTAAAATATTCAAATTAGGGTTAGTTGAACATTTTCAGACCCTAACGTATATTATTATTACGATATTATCAACAATGAAATATGGAGCCACTTTATATATACTAAGTATAGAGTTAATTACATGCGTCTATAACTTACGTAATATATATAATTTTTTCATCAATATTTATCTTACTTATCCTATATGATAGTTGATAGTTAGTGATTGATTGGATGGTATTTAAAATCTTACTTAAAAACATCTATCCCTTCTTTATTATATCAATCATCAACCATCAAATCCAATATGTCATTGGATAGATGATCTTTATATATATATATATAGTGATGTAAAAAAATATATATAAAGACAAAAAATATCAAGAGAAATATATCAGTTATTTTGCTTTATTTTGGTACATGATGTGATTTTAGATTCCTAACCGTGAATTTGTTTTAAATTTATAATTTATTTTTAAAATGGGCTGGAATGAACGCATGGTTCGACCCACTGAACCAGTTCGCTATACATGAGTGGGAGTTTGAGTTACTAAACCAAATTGAACCAACCCCACCAGCACCTTAGTGGCCATCAAAATGGTGGGCCAACGGGGATGGACGGAGGCCAGTGCACCTTAAAGTAAATTATCTCCGCGGAAGCCGCAGCACAGTACTTTTATCGCATGTCCAAGTCCCAATTCCAAGCTCATCCCTGTCAAACGCTTCAGCGTCGGACAGATGGATAGATAGATACGTTTAGTCGGCAATCTGCGAGCAAAAAGCCTCCAGTTCTTCTTTCCTGTTTTTCTCTCGCTTTGTCCTCTTCCTGCCAAAGAAAAAGAGCAAGAGAGCCGGGGTGTGGTAGGTCTTGTCTCTTTCGGATTGATGCTTGCTTGCTTCGATTTCTTTCCGTTCTCTGAATCGAAATGGAGCGGTACGAGGTGTTGAGGGAAATCGGGGCCGGTAATTTTGGGGTGGCCAAGCTTGTCAGAGATGTTTGGACCAACGAACTCTATGCCGTGAAGCTTATAGAGAGAGGGCACAAGGTTTCGACCTCTTGTTCTTTCTGTTTTTCTATTGAATTCTGCTTAAAAATCCAATTTTTGATATCTCGGGATTGCGTAGATCGCCAAATTAGCAATATTTGAAGGTTTTTCTATTTGTGGATACTGTTCATTGCCATTGATAAAGGTGTTGGTTGTGGGACTGAGGGGACTTTTGTTGTGATGACAGAAGGTTCCCCCTATTTTTTATTCCTCTGCTTTCTTGAGTGTTCTTTTGGATGTGCTTTAAAAAGTAAATACTCTTGATAAGATTTTGGGGGAAGTTTCTCACTTCCTCCAGTTTGCGTCAAATAAAAAATAAAAAAAAAATACAGATTTACAAAAATAAATCCAATTTTGGTAACTAGATTTTGCTTGGATTGTATATAATTGGTGGCTTTGCTAAAGTCTTTACCGTCTGCTGGTTTTCTTACTGTTCAATTATAAATCAAAAGTTTGTTTTGGTCGGCAGATTGATGAACATGTTCAGAGGGAGATCATGAATCACAGATCATTAAGGCATCCAAATATAGTTAGATTCAAGGAGGTATTTGTTGCTATCCCTATCAGATGGACCTGTTCCTGTGCCATGTTGAGATGTTACTTGAGCATGTTGCCTTTTATTTGCCTTAAATGGCCCATGTGGATTATTTGACTTGCCTTATATTCTTTAAAGCGATTGGATGCACTATCTCTGACTACTCTTAATGATCTTGCTGATCCTGGGGGTCAAACGTTTCAAACAATTACTAGATTCGATATACCAACAAGAGAAATACCTGTTCATTGTGTTTAAAATAAAAGACTCTCTTTATCCTTACTAATTTTATCAAAGCTTTCCCTTAATGCCAATATGTAAAGTTTTCTGGCATTTCTAAGTTCTGTTACTTAATGCTCGCAAAAATGTCTTGAGGGCTTGCTATTGGAAGAGGTCCAAGGTTCCACCACATCACTAAAGAAAATTACTCCTCTCCTCTGCACACTTAACTGTCACCAAAATCTCATTATTGCAAAAAGTTGATATGTACCTGTAAATAATTTTTTGTGTGTAAATATTATTTCCTGTTTCTTAATATATGACAGCCAGACATGTGCTTGATATATAACAGCATTATTATCTTGTAAGATCATAGAAGTTGGTGAAGAATGGATTCAGTGTGCTAACTGGATGACACTGGGGATACTGTAACTTCGTTCTGGATTTAGAACTTGAAGTAGCTCGCTGATGGTGCTGCCACACTATAACCCTTAATTTTTCTGAATTTCATGAATCTTTTATGTACTTAAGATACCATATTTTTTTTGTTCAATGACGATGTTTGATATTTATGCTCAATGCATGTTGTGTAGCTTGAAATCTCTCTTTTTTTGGAGGAAAAAAAAAATCTCTTGTCTAAATGAGTCAGAAACCTTCCTCACTTGCACCAACAATGCAAAGGGACATTACGAGAGGATAGTGTAATGATTCTAGAACCAAAATTCTTTTCTTTCCTGGAGTTCAAATTTTAATGCTGTGTGCTATTACACTAAGATCTTGGTTACTTTACATATAATTACCTTCGCTAAAAATGGTCCAATCAGAATTTTATGCTCATACATTAATGCCTTTGTCATTGTTGATCTAGAGTTGTTGGAAATAGATAATGCTGAGACTTACCCTACTTTCAGAATTGGTATAAAATTTCTTCATGTATTATATTTATTAGATTACATTTACATTCTCTGACCCGATATTTGATCGGAACGGGAGTAAGGCTGATGTCCCAGCTCTCATTTTTTCAAGTTTTGAGAATTTCTCCTGCAAGTTCCCAAAAGACCAATGCTAAATCCACATGAAAACAGAGGAATATGCCGATATGAGGGTTACCACCCACAGGCTTTCACTAATGGGGAGGCCACCACCAAATCAGCTCCCTAAACCAGTACTAGCCCTGATTCTTTAGGGTTACTCCCCTCTTTTCATTTTAGTTTAGCATTTTTCATATCCAAAACTAGCATATAACCTACGCATTGTGTGGGATACATCTTTTATTTAGAAAATATGCTATATTTAAAATATTATTTTATTAATTATATAGTTATTTGAACAACTAATATATATATATATATATATATATATATAATATTTTAATTTATTAGTAAATAATTTTATTAATTTTTATTAAAATATTATTTTATTTATGTATTAATACATACTAAACATTCTTAATCTTTAAAAATATTATGAATAATAAAATTATTATTTTTGCTAAAATATATTATTTTATTAAAATACTACTAATACTATCTGTATTATTGATATTTTTAAGTTTTCTATTTTTGCTAAGTTGTGTGTGTGTGTGTGTAGGGAACTACTGTTCTCCTTACCGATTGCTGATTGGCCATAACTTGACCAACTCTGGTATTTGCAAGTACTTGCTGCTTAATTTTTGTCCTAATGCAAAACTAAAAAAAACAGATAATAGACTGTAAAAAGATGATGCTAACTAATATATGTTGATAAAATAGGATTGTTTAAGAGAAGATTACATACTTTTTGATGCATCACTTGAGATTTTATATCTAAGATCTGAAGCTATTATTGTGTGGGGGAATAACAAATCATTTTGCTCCGAAAGAGATTACTAGTCTTACAATACCTAGAAAGATTTATTATCATACAGTTGAATAAAAATTTAAGTTATGTATGTTGATCAAATAAAATTATTTTAGAGAGAATTATATATTGTTAATATATTATTTGAAACTTTATATTTCAGATTTGAAGTTATTGTTACATGAAGGAGCAACAAATCCCTTCTCTCTGAGAAATGTTACTATTCTTAAAATGGCTATGGCTGAGATCTATCTAGATATGATCATGAAGTATATTAGTAAATGAAAATATCTCTTCCAAATCTCTCAATTAATTCAAACGTATCTTGAAGTGCCAACAATTATTTATACAGTCACTCTCTCTCTCTCTCTCTCTATTAATACCATCTGTCCAATCATATTTTTAAAATAGGCTTCTTTCAAAACTACTCCCTCTGTTAATTCCATTGATTGCATTATATTATTAAAATAGCTCACGCACTCTATCTATTTGTCTTATCATGTTCTTAAAATAATATTTTTCATAATGAAAAAATGAGCGGAGCTGTTTAATACCATCAGTTTCATTATATTCTTAAAATGAATATGATTTCAAGAATGTCCCATCATATTCTTAAAGATAGGCAGAAGTATTTTACGATTAAATATTTTATAATAAAAAATAATAGTAAAGTGGTGATTTCAAGAACACCCATCCGCCCCTTCAACCTTTTCTCTTGTAGAGCCTCAATTTCATCCATCCTTTTAGCCTTTTCTCTGATCTGACATCTAGAGAGAAGTTATTTAATGCTAGTCTTCTCTCTCATTTACTCATCGCAATCTTGCCTAAGGCCTGAAGCGTAGAGAGAGGTCCTTTAATACTAGTCTTCAAGTGTAAAGAGAATTAATGGGATTGTGGACCTCTTAGGCCTTCACGCTACCCATCAATCCACTACAATTCCGTGGGATTCCAACCATCTGTTTTCAGCTTTAACCATAAATCATACAATTTCAAATTTCAAAAAGAAAAAATTAAAAAATATATAGTATCTCTAAAATATTATTTTTATTAATTATGTTGGCCATCCTTAAATTATCTATTGTAATCACTTCTGTTATTCCTTGATGCCTGACGTTATCCAACTGGAAAGTAATAATTATTTTGTTAAAAGCCGGCACGAATGAAAAGCAATCTCAAAAACTTAATAATTATTTTATAGTACTTAAGATGGGCCCATTTCTCTCCCTCCAATTCTCTTGTTCTCAGAAACCATCGAGTGAAAACTTCTTAAATGTCATTAATTATACAATCAAGAGATTAACCATCTAATAAAAACCGTCTTACATGTCATTAATTATGTAATCAAGAGTTTTTCAGATTTAACAAAAAAAAAAAATCATGAACACATGGCGGATGGAGGCTTTGCCAACACAGAAGCCTCCATTTAGACATATATACGTATTAGATTTTATTGGATTTGCCACTCAACTTTATTCTTCAAGACCTTTTGGAACATCTCACATGGCACAAAAAGCTTAGTTTCTTAAATTTGCAAGTAACTTAAATGCGCTCAATCAGTCCTGTAGTATTTTGGGGTATTATTTTGTCAAAGTTGTTTCCCTGTGGAACTAGATCAAATTCTGAAATGGAATTTTGCTATTTTAGCTCCAGGCAACCTAAACTTGAGTCATCAGCAACTGGTTATCTGATCAGCCATTGGTAATCTTGTTAAGTGGGTAAGTACCGTATCAGTGTTTCTTACCACCTGTGATGATGATATCTCAATATCGAGAACCCTTTTATACATTGACCAGAAGCTTATACTTTGAACTGTTTAGTAATCTTGCTGAACATTATATTAACATGCTAGAATCCTGCTGTAAGGTGATCATCCATGGAATACAAGAGTACTGTTTAACTGCAAGTTGTTTCTGAATAGCGGCAGCTTTCCATTCCTGAAAGATGTTCTGCTAATTCTTTTGGAATTTATATATTTACAAAAATATGACTTCAGTTTAATACTTGTTAGAATGCTAGTCTGTTAGTTACATTGCATTTAGACTATTGTTTGTTTTGTAAGCACATGTTAGTGCATTAACCTGCTTCTGTCCATTATCACTTATACGAGTTTATTTTTTGATAGTGTGTTTTTACCATTTACTGAAAATCATATGACCTATTCCTAACTATCCACCATATCTATGTGCAATGTATAGCAATGTTTGTCATATTTATATCACAGTGCTCATGTGATATAAGTAGAGTTCACCACAAGCCATGATGGTTTACATGTGGTTCATTTTATTTCTAGGTTTCTAAAACAGAAAGGCATGAAACAGAAAAGTTCTTAAGTATTTTGTGAGTTGTATGGACAAACATTATCTCCTTTGAATACCAGTATTAACAAGTAAAGCTCCATACTCTCTCCTTCCCTTTGTTACATAGGCTGGGTCCTTCCCAAGCCTGATACTCCTCCAATGGAAGAGCTTATTCAACCTCTGAATGGACTTTTGACTCTTTAGGTTCAGATTATAGAGATGGGAGAAGCTGAAACTTGCACGAAGCCCAATGAACTGCTCCATGAAATTAAGAAGCTATTCAGCTTTTCCATCTTTACAATGGCCTCTTATAAATCGAGGCACCACCAAGGGTGTTTCTGAACAAATGTGCCACCGAATCCATGCCATTATATTGTGGGTCAGGGTGCATCGGTGATTTTGAAACATCTAACAGTCGATAACTTATGTTACTAAACCATCATGATTGTAGCTTCCCCCGGGTTAAGGTCTAGCCTGCTAAATCTAATTAATTGTGACTATGCCTCTCATAAAATCGGATTCCTGATTCTTTACTGAAAAACCTTGTGTCCGCTTTATATTAAACCAAAAATATTTCTTTTCAGGTCTTGCTAACACCTACACATCTAACCATAGTTATGGAATATGCTGCTGGTGGTGAGCTTTTCGTGAGGATATGCAATGCAGGACGATTTAGCGAGGATGAGGTAGACATATAGTCACATTGTCTTAATTTTTGTTTTATGCATATAACCAAAACTCCACTTTCTATCTGATTCATTTGTTCATCATAACAATTGAAACAGGCACGGTTTTTCTTTCAACAATTGATTTCAGGAGTCAGCTATTGCCATTCCATGGTATTTATTGGTGTTTGTCATGTCCTAGTAGAACTCCATATACAGACTTCATATCCTAACAATCACATGTATTGATAGCTTTATTATTCTTTTCATGGCAGCAAATATGTCATCGAGATCTTAAGTTAGAAAATACTCTGTTGGATGGTAGCACAGCACCCCGCCTTAAGATATGTGATTTTGGTTACTCGAAGGTAATTAACTATTGCTGCATGACTAGAAATTTCAACTTGAAACAAACACATGACCATATCTTTCTCATCTGCCAGTCTTCAGTGCTGCATTCCCAACCAAAGTCCACTGTTGGCACACCAGCTTACATTGCTCCAGAGGTTCTTTCAAGAAAGGAATATGATGGAAAGGTTAGTTCGGTTCATCTTTTCCTCTGCCGTCTAAGTTTTCTTTACTGAAACTAATTAACCATTTCGTGGAAACTCTAGATTGCAGATGTTTGGTCTTGTGGAGTAACATTATATGTAATGCTGGTTGGGGCTTATCCCTTCGAGGATCCAGATGATCCAAGGAATTTTCGGAAGACACTTGGGGTGAGTGTCTAGCACCCTTTCAGAGCTGAAGGGTTGATTGAATGATTTGGAGTGCTGCTTTCAGCAATTCTAGGAATGGCCAATTCTAGGAATGGCCACTAACATGTTGGACCAGAATTAACTGGGGCATCATATTATGCTTTGTTTGCTTTTTGCATTGGAGATAATTATTCCTTGATCACCGGTCATTTCTGTCCAAAATTAATGTTTAACTTCGTTTGGCAGCGGATACTTAGCGTCCAGTACTCCATTCCAGATTATGTACGAGTATCAAAGGAATGTAGACATCTTTTATCTCGGATATTTGTAGCTGCTCCTGAACAGGTTCGTCAATCTTAGGGACTTGGTAGCTTTCTGAGCTTTGCCATGAAAGATATGGAACTGAAGCAGCAACCTACAGATTGTGTGACTGTAGATTTAGATTTGCTGCTGTTTTGGGATATGAATGGTGTCTCTCATAACCATTTTTTTTTAACTAAATATGTTGGAATATTTTCAAGGCTTTCATCTGTGGCATTAGATGATCTTACCCTGTTCATTGCTTTCTTGCAGAGGATTACCATTCCAGAAATAAAAAACCACCCATGGTTTCTAAAGAACCTGCCAATCGAGCTAACTGATGAGTATCAGAACAGATTGCAGAGTTCTGACATGAACACTCCATCCCAAAGCATAGAAGAGATCATGGCCATCATACAAGAGGCGCAGAAGCCTGCCGAGAGTCCAAAACTTGGTGGTGGGCACTTTGTTGGAGGCGACAGCGTGGACCTAGATGACATGGATGCAGATGTGGACCTTGATGACATTGAGACAAGTGGGGATTTTGTTTGTGCTCTTTGAAAGTTAGGAATGCATGATCTGCCTACTACCATGTGGTTATGTGAATTATTTCATCTTTCATTAGAAGAAAACTGGATGTTTAACTCCAGCAGGAGTAATTGCAGTTTGTCATGCATAGAGATCACTGTTCCTGTGTGTAGATGAACTGAGTCATGCTTGTGATGTGGAATACACCAATTTCTTTGTTGTTTCATGTTATTTGTGAAGTTGGCTCTCATCTACAATATTGTGAAGAAATCATTGCTCCCATCTGTAGAGTTTGTGAGGCCTGATTCTGCTGAGGGAGTCAGCTACTATTGTTCTTGGTTCTCTGGTGGCCCTTGCAAGTGTGGTAAAAGGTGGTGCCCAGATTTAGCATTTACAGATGGACTTCAGAATTTTATCTGATCACCAGAGTACTTCTAAAACCATGCTCTATGATTGCTTTAATCATATCCGAGACGTATTCAAAATTTGATATAAATCATAGAGATCAAATACTTGGAGACCCATAGGTGCACACGGTTAAAAGATATTTAAGTGTTCCTTGAGAGAAGTTCACATGTTTGCACAACACTAATTAATTGTCACCAGCTTTGCCCGAGCTCAAACAAATGTCTAAATAGGAATATATAAAGAAATATAAAAAACAATATTTAATTAATTATATGAAGCTAATCAGATAATGGAATCCAATACCTAAACACTTGAAACTTTGGGGAAGGTGGAGTTTGAATCCAAGTTACTTGGAACACATGACCCAGCAATTATCACTATTTTTATTTCTTTTTAAAAGGGGTGCAAGATTATTTCTTTTTAAAAGGGGGTGCAAGATTAAAGTAGTATCATTGTGATTAAATAATATCATATACGGTCAACAAATGGATAATAAATTATAAATTTATGTATTTCGGGTATCAAACTTCACACGATCAGCCAATGACAGAACCAAGAAGCAACCCTTCATAAATAATCCAACAGCATGCAACGATGGAGATCAGTTGGCCGTGGCGACGCCGTGAATAAGGGAGAGAGAATTGGCGGTGAGTTGCTTGACCTGGCGCACCCGACGGCTCACGTCGGTCTTCACCGGTCCATCCGCCATCCCCTCCAACTCGTCGGCACACAAGTCCTCGTTACTCAATGCATTGCTCATGTACGCCTGCGCCTTCGCCACCTGTTTTTCCGCCTTTGGCTTCGACGTCGTAGGCTTCAAGTCGGCCGACTCGGCCGCCGATCGCCGTGCCTCCTTGGCCGCATCGCCTAGTGCGTCCTTGCAACCCTTCAACGCTTTGGCATCCTTCGAGCCGTCGGCTTCGCGAGCGAGGGCGGCGACACGTTTGGAGAGGCCACGGAGGCGGTTGACGGTGACGACGGTGGCAAGCTGGGTCAGCTCGGTTGTCCCATTTGGGTGGATGATCTCGGCATGCTTCCTGAAGACCTTGTTGCATAACCTTGGAAATACGGCATCCTCACAATATGAACGGATTAATTCTGTGGAGCTCGATGTCTTCGTGGAGGTCGATGCTGTTGGAGATGACGCCAATGAGATGGTGGTCGTAAATACAAAGGAGAGGACGAGGATGCACAACTTTGGAGCCATTTTCTACGATGATTTTTGTTGAATCCTTTGGAATTGTGGGTTGCTTTGATGTTTGGGATCGAGGGAAGGGGGGTTTAAAAAGTGTTGGGATCTTCTCTAGTTCGTTGCACCAGGTCCACCTATTAATAGGGTGCAAACCACGGATCGGTAGGAACGGAAGGTCGACAGGAATGTTGGATGGTTTGCTTGGTAACGAAGGTCAGATAAAAATAAACAGTTTGTCTTGTTGCTAGCAAGGAGCACTAGTGGTGGTGGGCGAGCTTCCACACGGAAATTTAACACAGGTTGGTGGAACGGGCTCTCTCTTACCGCTCCCAATTTTACCCAGCTCAACAGCTCGAAGTGAAAAGAATGGTAAGGAAAAAGTAATTTACTATTTATTTAAATAAATAATCTCTACATCCTAATCTTTATGTAAAAATTCATCACTACATCCTAATTTAGAGGTGTAAACAAGTCGAGCTACTTGCAAGCTACTCGAGCTCGACTCGACTCAATTATTATCGAGTTTGAGTCTTCGAATTTGAATAATTTTTCGAGTCGAGCTCGAATAGCATGATACTTGATCCGAAAGCTCACGAACTTACTTAAATAAATATATTTTTAATAATATTATTTTTATTTATAATATAAATATTAATATATATATTATTAGTAAAATAAGGCTCGATTTAGAGCTCAAATATGATTCGGTTGATATTTAAATCAAGTCGAGTTGATCTCGAACTTTGTCTACTTTTCGTCGAGCCGAATTTGAGCTTGAGATATTAAGGCTCAGTTAAGCTCGAGCCCGAGTATTTTGAGTCAAACTTGAGCTCGAGCTTCTAATTACTCGATTCAACTCAGCTCAATTGCACCTCAGCTATATTTTTCTTAGGCTTCGTTTACCTCTTGTATGCACTCATAGAATGGGTAGTCAATAGGCCACATAAAGTAATCATGCCTTCAAATAGAGGCCTGAGAAACTTGCATGGTGCTCGACTGGGGATGAGAAATACTATGTGCACCGCATGTGGTGCAAAAAAAAATACACCATTTCAATTGATTGGATCACGTAGCCACCACTTTTCTAAGTGTATTTAATACCTATAGTTTCGTTTTTTGGTTTGAAATTTTGAATGATGAAAATAATCCTCTTCTTTTGAAAAAATTATGACATTCTATGACCATATTATAACATTATGTAGCCATATTATAACTTTCTATACATAAGATATCATAATTTTTCTTTCAAAAATCATTAAGAGAGGGATATTTTTATCATTAAAAATTTATAAAAATTTTTAATGATGAAAATATCCCTCCGCTTATGACATTTTGTGGTTAAATTATGACTTTTTGTATATAAGAAGTAATAATATGACCACAAGATGTCATAATTTTTTCAAAAGATGAGAGACATTTTCATCATTTAAAATTTTAAACTAAAAAATAGAGCTGTAAGCATATGCACATTAGAAAGCGATGGCTATGTTGTCTAATCACATAAGACAGTATATTTTTTTTATTGGATATGGTGCACAAAGAATACTTGGCTAGGAGTATCTTTCAGTGAAATGGCATCTTTGTTAAAGCCCAGCCCTAAACATTCCTAAGTATTAATGCTTGAGCCTACTACATCCGGGCCTTTGCGGGCCAGGCCGGGCTCGGGCTGATTTGAACTTTAGGCTTTGAAGCTTTCTTGCGCTCGCTATCCCTTGACCCGCACGATGCCGGCCACCTAGAGTCCAAGGGAGAAAGGCTTTGATGTATCAGAACATACTTGACGTGCACATGCTATCTAACTGCTGTTCCTCTCGATCTGGTGGTCTATGGAGCAATTTACACATGATAAGGTCTCATGCGTTTGAAATTTACTTCACTTTGCCGAGTTCTAGTGGGCATACTAGTGTTGCAGCGAGCTAGGACGCACAAAAGAACATGGAAAAAGTTGATAGAAAATTGCTTCTATGCAACTGATTGAGTAGATGTCGCCGATAGAGTAGATGCCGATGATGGAGATCCCTGAACAACCGATGCCGAGGTAGATGGAGTATGCTTCGACTGCTCCTTGGATGCTGAACTGTGCATAACCCACCAAGGGGCAGGGGTGAAGCTAGATGGCATTTCGGTGTCATCATGACCAGCAATATTAATAAACATTAATCAATATAACATGTTGAACAATAATATTAGTATAGCATCAATAAATAGTTTCTAATATGTATACTAATCAATTGACGAGTCTATCGTTATGCAATGTAATAAATAAAAGCAATAAGATATAAACATTCAGAAAATATTATACAATAAATTCTATAATATGAATTACATTCATAAATAATTAAGAATCAGCAATAGTCGTAGATCCGATCTCTTGTACGAACCTTGGTGTTAATCCAGAAATCTGAAAGAAGAACAAAGTAGATGATGGTGGTATTTTAGGGCTTAAAGTTGGAATCTTAAAGAGACATATCAAATTCTATTCGCTCAGAAGTCGAGCCGGCTCCATGCCTGAGACATCCGACTCGGGTCCTCCTCCAGCCGGCTCGATTATGGCTCGAGCTGGCTCGACTGCGTATCCAAGCTGGCTCGGCTGTGTGCCATCCCCTCGATCACTCCCTCTCTCGATCTCTCTCGTCAGTGATGGTGGCAAGGCCGAATCCTTCTCTTTCAGCTTTTCCATCTCTCAATCTTCCTCTCTCCCTCTCTCGATCTCCCTCATCGGCGAGACCGGACCCCATCCCTCACTCTCTCGATCTCTCTCGATCTCTCTCATCGGTAAGGCCGGACCCCATCCTTTTAGTGATATCGGCGAGGTCGGACCCTCTCCCTCCCTCTCTCGCTCTCTCGATCTTCTTTTCCATCTCTCGATCTTCCTCTCTCTCTCGATCTTCCTTGTCGGCGAGGCCGGACCCCATCCCTCCATCTCTCCCTCTCTCCTCTCTCGATCTTCCTCGCCGGCGAGGCTGGACCCCTCCCTCTCAATGATGGCAGCGAGGCCGGACCCCTCCCTCCCAATGATGGCGGTGAGGCTGAATCCCTAACTTCCTCTCTGCCTCTCTCGATCTTTCTCACCGACGACGGCGGGGCCGGACCCCCTCCCTCACACTCTCGGTCTCCCTTACCGACGGCCGGCGAGCGACCGGCCCTCCCTCTCTCAATCTGTCGATCTTCCTCTCAGTCTCTCCATTTCTTAGTTTCGAATCCCAGAATCGGGTCCGACCTTCCGGGATCCATTAGGATCTGGGTCTAGTACTTCAAGTACAGACCCATCGGATATTCGGATTCGGATCCGATACTAGTAATTAAAATTGGATCCAAATCTGAATATCCATATTTCGATTCAAAAACTACGACATGCAGATAATTATAATATTTATAATAAATATTTATAATATTTATTATAAATTATTAAAAAAAATTATACCTACAGTTATAGAGAGATGATCGCACCAAAAGCTTCGAGGATCATCGACGATGATGCTAGAAGAGGACGACGGCATTAAAGGTAACCTACGAAATAAAAGCAAGATAGTGAGATAGAGAAGAGAGAGAAAAGAGGAAAGAGAGAGAGAGCAGGGACGGCGGGGATGGGGGGCCAGGGGAGGGGCCACAGTGACGAGGAGGCCCGAAAGGCACAATGATAGGAGGGTCGACAATCGGGAGGGGAGTGTGGGAGATGGGGGGGCCGGATGGAGGGTGGCAGGGAGGGCCAGCCGGGGCTGGGGGGGTGGTAGGTGCTAGGGAGGGGCGATCGAGGATGGGGGGGAAGGAGGGGCGATCGGGAGGAGGGTGGGGGATGGGGGGTCGGGTGGGGATGGCGGATGGCAAAGAGGAGCGGCTGAGGATGGGGGGAAGGAGGGGCGGCCGTGAGGAGGGTGGGGGTGGTGGGGAGGGGAGGTCGGAGATGGAGGGGCTGTAGGGTGGCAGGGAGGGGCAGCCGGGATGGAGGGGCGGCCGAGGGAGGTTGGGGGTCGGGTGGGGGGTGGCGGGTGGCAGGGAGGGGCGGCTAGGAATGGGTGGTCGAAGGGGGAGGGGGAAGGAGGGGCGGCACCGACCTAGGGGGAAGAAGCCTCACCGACGACGGAAAGGAGGAAAAGAGAAAGAGAGAGAGATCGAGCACACACGGAAGGAAAGCAGAAAAAATTTGAAGATTTTTAATCTAACTTACGACAGTGGTTATCGAACCGCTGCCATAGATCTATGGCAGCGATTATCCAAAATCGCTGCCATAGATCTATGATAGTGATTCTATAACCGCTGTCATAGATCTATAGCAGCGGTTTTTGATAACCATTGTCGTAGGTTAGAAATAATTTTTTTTCTCTAAATATTATATGATTTTAAAATTTAATGTCCATCTTCACCATTCATTATCTAAATAATTATCATTAGAGTGTCATCGTAAAAGGTTGCCTCGATCCGATGGCCCTAGCTTCATCGATTAGATAAATTTGATTTCGACGATCACGAACGATGATACGATGATCTGATAGATGGAGACCTCCGATGAGTCCAAAAATCTGCAATGATGATCTTGATGATGTTTGTAACATACTATCAAAGTTTCACTTCAATCGGATATCATTATCATGATTAATTTAGTATGAAATGATTCAACCGTTAAATTAGAAATAAGAGATCAAAGGATTAAACGGCATTCGATTATGAGATAATTTTTTAGTTAAATGATCTTTGTTATAATTTTAAATATTTTAGATGGTAATGATAGTAAAATTCAAATCATTTTTATATAAACTATTCATGTTAAGCAGATATTGCAAAAGCATGAGCATAACAATTAGTAAAGTTTCAGAATAGTTATCAGGAGACGTATAGTTTTATATCATTCTTCATCTCATGAGTTAAATTTTATAATCACCATCATAAAAAATGATTAAAGTAGTAGCCAAGATCATTTATAAAAAAAATTATCTCATAATTGGACATCGTTTGGTCCTTTGATCACTCATTTATCATTTAACGATCGAAACTAACCTATACTAAATTGATCAAGATAATGATATCCGATTAAAATAAAATTTTGATAGTACGCTACAAACATCATTGAGATCATCGTTGCAGATTTTTGGATCCATCGAAGATCTTCATCTATCAGATCATCGCATCGTCGTTTGTGATCGTTGAATCAAATTTTTTTGATCGACGAAGCTAGGGCCATTGGATCAAGACGATCTTTTACGACGATACTCTAATAATAATTATTTAGATAATGAACGGTGAAGATAGATATTAAATTTTAAAATTATATAATATTTATAGTAATGATTTATACTAACCGTTGCTATAGATCCGACTTATGGCAATGATTTCACTAACCGCTGCTATAGGTCCGATCTATAGCATTGATTACAATGAATCACTGCTATAGGTCGATCTATGGCAGCGATTTTTTATAATTGCTACTATAGGTTCGACCTAAAATAGCGATTTTCATTAATCGCTGCTATATGTCAGACCTATAGTAGTGGTTACAAAAATCACTGCCATAGGTCCGACCTATAGCAGCGGTTAATGAAAATCACTGCCATAGGTTCTATGACAGTGATTTCGAAAATCGCTGCCATAGTATGCGCTTCCATAGATCATTTTTGTAGTAGTGCCTCTCAGTCTCTCCATTTCTTAGTTTTGGATTTCGGAATCGGGTTTGGCCTTCTGAAATCCATTAGGGTTCGGGTCTGATACTTCAAGTACAGATCCGTCAGATATTCAGATTCGATATCAATAATTAAAATTCGATCCAGGTCTAAATATCCAGATTTCGATCCAAAAACTATGGCATGCAGATAATTATAATAATTTATAATAAATATTTATAATATTTATTATAAATATTTTATAAATTATTATAAATATACATGATTAATAAATAATACTATAAAATTTTAAAAAAATTATACCTACGACTATAAAGAGCGAGTCAGACCGAAAGCTCCAAGGATCACTGACGAAGATGCTAGAAGAGGATGATGGTACTAGAGGTAATCTGCGAAATAAAAGTAAGATAGTGAGATAGAGAGAAGAGAGGAGAAAGAGAAAAGAGAGAGAGAGAGAGCCGGGGCGATCGGAGATGGGGGCCAAAGGGGAGGGGCATAGTGACGAGGAGGTTCGGGAGGCATAGTGACGAGAGGGTCAGCGATTGGGAGGGGGAGTGTAGGGGGTTGGGGGTCGGATGGGGGGTGGCGGGGAGGGGTGGTCGGGGATAGGGGGCTGGGGAGTAGCTCGGAGGGGCGGCCGAAGATGGGGGGCTGGGGGGTAGCAGGGTGGTGGGGAGGGGCGGCCGGGAATGGGGGGAAGGAGGGGCGGTCGGGGGGAGGGTGGGGTGGCGGGGGGAGGAGCGGCCGGGGATGGGGGGGAAGGAGGGGTGGCCAGGGGCCAGATGGGGGGTGGCAGGGAGGGGCGGTCGGAGATGGAGGGGCTGGGGGTGGTAGGGTGGCGGGGAGGGGCAGCCAAGGATGGGGGGAAGGAGGGGCGGCTGGGGATGGAGGGAAAGGTGGGGGCGCTGGGTGGGGGGTGGCGGGGAGGAGCGGTCGGGGATGGGGAGGAAGAAGGGGTGGTCGGAGGGAGGGTGGGGGCTGGGAAGGTCGGGTAGGGGGTGGTGGGTGGCGGGGAGGGGCGGCCGAGGATGGAAGGGCCGGAGGGGAAGGGGGAAGGAGGGGCACCGGCCGAGGGGGAAGGAGGGGTGGCGTCGGCCTAGGAGAAGAAGCCTCATCGACGATGGAGAGGAGGGGGAGAGACAGAGAGAGATCGAGCGTGCATGGGAGGAAAGCAGGAAAAATTTAAAAATTTTTAACCTAACCTACGATAGTAGTTATCGAATCGCTGTCATAGATCTACGGTAGCGGTTATCTAAAATCGCTGCCATAGATCTATGGCAACTGTTCTATAACCGCTACTGTACATTTATAGCAGCGATTTTTAATAACCATTATCGTAGGTTAAAAATAATTTTTTCTTATTTTTTTTTAATATTATATAATTTTAAAATTTAATGCTCATCTTCACTGTTTATTATCTAAATAATTATCATTAGAATGTCATCGCAAAAGGTTACCTCGATCCGATGGCCCTATCTTCATCGATTAGAAAAATTTGATTTCGACGATCACGAACGATGATGCGATGATCTGATAGATGGAGACCTTCGATGGGTCCAAAAATCTGCAACGATGATCTCGATGATGTTTGTAGCATACTATCAAAGTTTCACTTCAATCGGATATCATTATCATGGTCAATTTAGTATGGAATGATTTCGACCGTTAAATTAGAAACAAGCGATTAAAGGGTTAAATGGCGTTCAATTATGAGATAATTTTTTAGTTAAATGATCTTTATTATAATTTTAAATATTTTGTACAGTGATGATAGTAAAATTTAAATTATTTTCATATAAACTGTTCATGTTAAGCAAATATTGCAAAAGCACGAGTATAATAACTAGTGAAGTTTCAGAATGGTTATTAGAGGACGTATTATTTTACATCGTTCTTCATCTCACCAGTTGAATTTTATAATCACCACCATAAAAAATGATTAAAGTAGTAGTCAAGATCATCTATAAAAAGAAAATCTCATAATCGGACACCATTTGGTCTTTTGATCACTCATTTATCATTTAACGGTCGAAACTAACCTATACTAAATTGACTAAGATATTGATATCCGATTGAAGTGAAACTTTGATAGTACATTACAAACATCACCGAGATCATCGTTGCAGGTTTTCGGATCCATCGAAAGTCTCCATCTATCGGATCATCGCATCGTCGTTCGTGGTCGTCGAAATCAAATTTTTTTGATCGACAAAGCTAGGGCCATTGGATCGAGGCGACCTTTTGCGACAACACTCTAATGATAATTATTTAGATAATGAATGATGAAGATGGACATTAAATTTTAAAATTATATAATATTTTAAAAAATATATATATATGATAGCGGTTACAATTAACCACTGCCATAAATAAATTTATAGAGGCGGTTCATACTAACCGCTGCTATAGATCCGACTTATGACAGTGGTTTCACTAACCACTGCTATAGGCCCGATCTATGGCAGCGGTTACAATGAACCGTTGCTATAGATCGACCTATGGCAGCGATTTTTTGTAACCGCTGCTATATGTCGGACCTATGACAGTGATTTTTAAACCGCTGTCATAGGTCCTGCCATAGATCATTTTTGTAGTAGTGAATGATAAGGAGGGTGATCCTGTTCATGATGAAATTATAGCAATATTCGTTGGAAAGCTGATAAATTTGGCTTGGAGCATAAATTGAATAATGACAGCAAGTAGCCTTGCAAATACTCCTATCAGATACATTGGAGAGATAAGGTGGACATCTATCAGTGAGGATGAGCCATAACTTGTAATATATTGGTAGCCAAATTCCAAAGAAGCATACTCATATAAGCACCATTGATACATATAAAACCAACAAACTTGTCGGAACCTGCACTCCTTCATATGTTCGGATGAAACATAACAGAAGTTGTAGAATAGTTGGAGTGTGCCAAAAGTTCTTGACGGTGAAACCTGTAACCAAAGTCAAACAAGGTCAGTAAAATCCTTTTCCATCTTCATGGTCTTTTGTTGCTTTTTTATTTTCTTTTTCCTTTTTTTGGCTATTCCTCTTTTCTGCTTTTCATTCTTGCATTTTCTATTCCATCTTTTTTTTTTTTTTCCTTTGGAATTATATGCCGTATAGTGTAACAAAATTGCCTCTCAGCTACTTGGTGGTTAAGGATTGTACAAAGTGGATAGCAGTGTAGAGATTGTTAAGAAGCAGTGTGGTTATGTATGAAGTATATCTTTTGTGACCGCAGCAGACATCTTTTAGTTTGGTCCCATGAATTAACATAGGCATGGTATAGCCTCACCAATGATGAACCATGCTGATTGAGATTAACCAGACTCTTCTGACATAATGGGAGTGTAGCATGAATAACCCATGATTGTGAGGAGACCAGTGGAGCATTTGATTTGAACCCATCTTGCGAGTAACCAGAAGATCAACACCTTTCGTAGGATAGCAGTCCGGTATGCCTTGGAGTTGCTTATGATTAGAACAATGAAATCACTCCAGTATAGCAATGGATGTACATACAGCTGTCTCTGAAACCTGCAACCAAAGCCAAGGGAGATTAGTAATAATAATTTTTATTTTTTTAATATCCTCTGTTTTTCATTTTTTTTCTTTTTCTTTTTTCTCTTTTTAAATTTTTTTTTGCACAATTTTTCCTTTTTCCTTTTCTGCCATAATTTTTAGATGCCTCTTGTAGTTGCAGATATAGTTTAAACAAAGAGTGAGTGATGCAGCATACATCTTCAAATTTCAGATGCTGTGGACAACCATTCATTATCACTTCGGCTCCATTCCTCCCATCCACGAGAGTATTGATACATATTCCTCTATTCTCCAATGATCTTTCCTTTTGCTCCATTTTCCTTTCTTCCTTTCGCTTTCCCTTTGTTGGTTTCCAATTTCTGCCTCGTGTTTCAGAGTTCTTCTTTTTCTTTTTTGATTCTTGCTTTTTCCTTTGCTTTGCATATGTTATGTTAAATGCCATCTTGTGTATGTCAACACTGCAACCTTTTGAGGAGTTAAGCCTGAACCACAGCATTTTGAACCTGGCGCTATAGTGAGACAGCTCAAGCCCAAGTATATCAGATGAGCCGGCATAAAGATTCCATCCATTATCTCTGAGTATAGCATGGTTATAATGAATAACTTTCATTTGAGAAGACTCGCAACAATGGTCATCTACGATCGAGGATTTTAAGTAGGGCATTCTAACACCCTGTTCAATCCTATTGTCTAGTAAAATGAACACCATATCCATCTGGTCTAATGAGTGAAGCACATAGAGGGTCTATATTAGTCGGATTCGTCCCTCTGCAAAATAATGTGTCACATGTAATCAGCCACTTAATTTGCTTCGTGCAAAATATATGATACCTAAAATGAGCATGTTGCCCTTTTCCATTGCCACAGATCTTGCAAACAGGAAGATGAGCATTTAGATAATTGTTAGGGGAGTTTGTCCAGGATACGACAGTTGTAGAATCTCCTTCTTGCCATAATTGATTTGTATGTAAATCATTTATAGCAGCTTTAACTCCCAACCAAGCTACAGTTAACTCCGCCGTAGGCACAGTAGTGTAATGTAATTGTCTGCCACTCATCTGGATCATTACTCCTCAAAAATCACGAATGATATATACGGCAGCAGCTCTATCCTCCACTATAGAAACATCAAAATTAACCTTTACGAGGCAACCAAGATGCATGTTTGGGTTGTTTATAACATTAGTTATGCTATGAAAGGTTGCCCCAGCGCCCGCCATGGAGTTTGATTAGGCTGCACTTCAAAAAAATTGGAGTCTGTAATAAACAATGGTGTTTTTCGCATGATGTGAGATGGGTTAGAATCTATCTGATTAAAGATTCTCTCATTCCTGGCATATTCCAGAGCAGCCAGTCAATATATGCCAAGATTGATTTCTCTCCATTCTCTATGGCTAAATAGTGTACCATCACCGGCAAAAAATATGGATAAATCACAAAAAAAATATGTTCTGGTGAAATAATGCGACAACAAGCTAGACGAGCCTTGGTAAGAAGTCTATCCCACACCAGACACCACCAAAATAGTTTCACTCATGGAGGAGCTTTAAATTTCAATATCCACAAAAGGCTATTTGAATTTTGGTTGCTTATGGGAGGAGAATGTAGTAGTTTAATATCAACCAGAAAGAAATGAAATTGGTTTGTTTTATCCCATACAAGATGATCAGAGCAATTCTCCTGTGCCAAAGGAATCAAACAAATATTGGCCATAAGATGGGGAGAAAAATAAAGTTGCAACTATTGAATACCCCAAGTACGCATTGGTGTTGTTGGTGCAGAATCTGGTTGACGTCGGATCGAGCTAGAGTGGAGAGAGAAGAGATCGCCGTCGGTGACCCGCAAAATAAAGTCCCATCCAGAGTCGACGGTGGTGGCTCTGGCAGAACCCTCCGATGATCAAGTCAGCTCTTCTAGCTAACAAAAATGGAGTGCTCAGGAAAGAATTCAGCAGAGTTTTGGAAAGAAGAATAGAGCTTAGAGAAAACGTATCTGGAGGATCCCTTTTTATAGATGGAGCTTGTCATAACCGTCCGGCAGTGGACCGCTCGGGGCTACGTAGAGTTTGTTATGGAGAGTGGTGTCCGTTGCGATGAAGTGGCCGTTCGTTGAGATTTAATAGTCGAAGTTTGGAGGAAGGTGTTAGATGGTGAAGAGCTTTGACATACATCAATTTCAGAGGAGTTCGGACTCCTAAAGGAAATACGACTAAAGAAAATCATCCGGAAGAAATGCTAGCTGAACTCTGAAAGTAATCCACTGGAGAAATCCGATTGAAAGAGAGGTCTGGGAGGAGTTCGGCTCATGTAGGAGTCCGACTGAGGGAGAGGTCCGGAAGAAGTTCGGCTCCTGTAGAAATTCGATTAAAGGAGAAGTCCGGAAGGAGTTCGGCTCCTGTAGGCACCCAACTGAAGAAGAAGTAAGGGAGGAGTTTAGCTCCTGTAGGCATCCGTCTGAAGGAGAGATCCGAAAGAAGTTCAGCTTTTGAAGAAATTTGACTGAAGAAGAGGTCCGAAAGGAGTTCGTCTCCTGTAGAAATTCGACTGAAGGAGAGGTTCGAAAGAAGTTCGGCTCCTGGAAGAGTTCGGCTGGGGTTCGACTGCTAGAAGAGAATTCTCGATCGAAGCTCTTTCATGATTACCAGTTGCATTAGGCTAAGCATCAGACTGAACTTCGACGGGAGTGAAATTTATTTCCAACAATAGTCCTCCCACTCTTGAGTTCGAAATTCAAAGAAAGAGAGTATAAAAAAGATAATTGCCGAAGTTCTTTTTCGGACTCTACATCGTTGAGGTTAAAGCTCGGGAGGAGATCTTATCTTCAGCCAAGGTTGACGGAGATCTTATCTTCTGTTGACATAGACATTAAAGCTCAGGAGAGATCTTATCTCCAGCCAAGATTGAAGGAGATCTTATCTTCTATTGATGCAAATATTGAAGCTCGAGGGAGATCTTATCTCTAGTCAAGATTGAAGGAGATCTTATTTTCTATCGAAGTAGAAGCTCGAGGGAGATCTTATCTCCAGTCGAGATTGATATTGAAGTTGAAGGAGATCTTATCTTCTGTTGATGTAGAAGCTTGGAAGAGATCTTATCTCCAGTTGAAATTGAAGGTGAAGTTAAAAGAGATCTTATCTCCTATTGATGTAGAAGCTCGGAGAAGATCTTATCTCCAGTCGAGGTTGAATGAGATCTTATCTCCTGTCGAAGCAGAAGCTTGGAAGAGATCATATCTCCAACTGAGGTTGAAGAAAATCTTATCTCTTGTTGAAGTAGAAGCTCGGGGAAGATCTTATCTCCAGTCGAGGTTGATGCTGAAGTTGAAGGAGATCTTATCTCCTGTTGACGTAGAAGTTTGGAGGAGATCTTATCTCTAGCCGAGGTTGAAGGAGATCTTATCTTCTGTTGACATAGAAGCTTGGAGGAGATCTTATCTCCAACTGAAGGTTGAAGTTGAAGCTCGAAGGAGATCTTATCTTCTAGCCAAGGTTGAAGTTGTAGTTGAAGCTCGAGGAGAGATCTTATCTCCAGCCGAGGTTGACGTTGAAGTTGAAGCTCGGTGAGGATCTTATCTTCAGCCGAGGTTGAAGCTTGTAGTAGAAGCTCAGGAATGATCTTATCTCCAATCTGAGGTTGACAGTTAAAGTTGAAGGAGATCTTATCTTCTGTTGACGTAGAAAGCTCGGGATCTCCAGCTGAGGTTGAAGTTGAAGTTGAGACTTGAGGAAGATCTTGTCTCCAGTCCGAGGTTGAAGGAGATCTTATCTCCTGTTAACGATAGACTTCGAAGCTCGAGAGAGATCTTATCTCTAGCCGAGGTTGATGTTGAAGTTGAAGATTTTATCTTTTGTTGACATAAAAGCTCGGAGAAGATCTTATCTCCATCGAGATTGAAGATGAGTTGATCTTATCTTTAGTCGAGGTTGAAGAAAATCTTATCTTCCTATTGACGTAGAAGCTCGAAAGAGATCTTTATCTCTAACCGAAGATTGAAGGAGATCTTATCTCCTGTTGACGTAGACTTTGAGGTTCGAGAGAGATCTTATCTCTAGCCGAGGTTGATGTGAAGGAGATCTTATCTCCTGTTGATCGAAGACTATTGAAGCTCGGGAAGAGATCTTATCTCTAGTCGAGGTTGATATTGAAGTTAAAGGAGATCTCATCTCCTGTTGACGTAGACTTCGAAGCTTGGGAGAGATCTTATCTCTAGCCGAGGTTGAAGGAGATCTTATCTCCTATTGATGTAAAAGTTTGGAAGAGATTTTATCTCTAATCGAAGTTGAAGATGAAGCTTGGAGATCTTATCTCCTGTTACAGCCGAGGTTAGAAGGAGATCTTATTTTCTGTTGACGTAGACCTCGAAGCTCGGAAGAGATCTTATCTCTAGTCGAGATTGAAGGAGATCTTATCTTCTGTTGATATAGACTTTGAGGCTCGGGAGTAGATCTTATCTCTAGTAGAGGCTCCTATTGATCGAAGACTTCAAAGCTCGTGAGAGATCTTATCTCTAGTCGAGGTTGAAGAGAAATCTTATCTCCTGTTGACGTAGACTTTGAAGCTCGGAAGAGATCTTATCTCTAGCCGAGATTGAAGGAGATCTTATCTCCTATTGACGTAGCAGCTCGGAGGAGATCTTATCTCCAACCGAGGTTGATGTTGAACTTGAAGGAGATCTTATCTCCTATTGACGTAGACTTCGAAGCTTGGAGGAGAGATCTTATCTCCTATTGTTGTCGGGCACAATGGAGCCATTGTCGGGACCTCTCCTCTCATCCCATCTAAAATGAACGAGGCCTTCGACTTTGCTCACGTTAGGATGAGATTCTTCTCCCATTCCTAATGAGCTGTGGGGGTGCATAAGGGTCATTGTCAGGGCCTTCTCCTTCCATCTCGTCTAAAATGAATGAGGTCTTCGACTTTGCTCACGTTAGGATGAGATTCTCCTCCTATTCCTAACGGGCTATGGGGGCACATGAAGGACCGTTGTTAGGACCTCTCCCTCCATCTCGTTTAAAATAAACAAGACCTTTGATTTTGCTCACGTTAGGATGAGGTTCTCCTCCTATTCCTAATGGGCTATGGGGGCGCATAAGGACTATTGTCAGAGCCTCTCCCCCCATCTCGTCTAAAATGAATGAGGCCTTCGACTTTGCTCGTGTTAGGATGAGATTTTTCTCCTATTCCTAACGGGCTGTGGGGGTACATAAGGGCCATTGTCAAAGCCTCTCCTCCCATCTTATTTAAAATGAACAAGACCTTCGACTTGCTCATATTAGGATGAGATTTTTTTCCTGTTCCTAATATAGCCACTATTGATTACTTCTTTCCTGTCATCACATAGTTTTTGCACCAAAAAATAATAATATTAAAATGAAAGAGTTTTATTGAAGAAAAATTACTAGTAGTATATCCTCATATTTTCTAAATTCAAAGGTCATAGGAGCGTTCTTCCTCTGAGCTCCTTTAGGCGATAAGTTTCGGGCTGGACGACCTCCTCTATTTCATATGGGCCTTTCCAATTCGGGATAAGCTTTTTCTGGCTCTGAGGCTAAGAGATAGCGGCTCGTCGAAGTACTAAGTCCCTCAGAGATAGTGTTGATGATGCCAAGAGGCGGCTGATCTCCTTATTGTTCCTTCCTCATTGGTGGTTCTAGCTGCGATAGCGCCATTGACTTGCTTCAGGCCAGCATCTGTGGAGCATTGAGGGAGGGCATAGTTGTAAAACCTTCAGGAAAGAGAGCTTCGCATCCTTCTGTCAGAGCATCTTTGATGATGAGCTCGAGGAGGAGTTCGACCTTGCTTGCGCTTGGAGGAGAGTCCGTGAGCACAGCCGAACTTCATTCGGCCCTTCATCAGCCGCGGGTTTGCTAAATTCGCCCATCTGCCACTCTCCTACGACTTCTTCATCTTTCAATTTGAAGATTTCTTCCGCACGAGCATATCCCTCGATCCGAGCTAGTAGATCGGCAAAGTTTCTGGAGTACTTCTTCTCCAACCTCCAATGCAGCAGCATTAAATCAGATGACATAAGTCCGGATGGATTCTTCCTCCTTCTGCTTGACGTTCATCAGGAAATCTGAATCTCGGTGTGGACGTCGGCTACTGACGAAGTGAGCTATAAACTGATGGCTCATCTAGTCAAAGAAGAAGATCATCCCCGACTTCAACATCAAGTACCAGTTTCTTGCTGCTCTCCTTAAGATAGATGAGAAAGCTCGGTATAATATGGCATCTGGTGCACCATGGAGTAGCATCATGGTCCGAAAGGCTTTTAGATAATCGATCGGATCGGAGGTTCCGTCATAGCTTTCAAATTAGAGGAGCTTGAAGTTCGGTGGAATAAACTCTTGCATAATTCGGAGAGAGAAAGGGGGATCAGTGCAGACATCGTTATGGTGAGCTGGGGCGACGTGGCCGAGCTCCTCAATTCGCCGATCTTCCATAATTTTTTATCGAGGACGTCAACTCAATCATAGGTCTTGAAAGGCTTCCAACCGTGGATGGAGAAGGTTCCTTTCGGAGAAGAACCATGATCCAAGCAAGGATCCTCTGCTCTCTGTTTCTCCTTTCCAGGGGCGACGGGTATGCTAGCCCAAGTGCTTCTTCTTGGGACTGATTTCTGACATTTCGATGATGGATTTTCTGGCATGACCACCATCGGAGGCTGTCGCATGGCTTGCACCATTTCGATGAGGCCCTAAATCTGCTGCATCAGTAGGTTAAACTACTCTGGATCTACCATAGTCATCGGTGGAGGTGGTGGTTGAAGCATCGATAATGGAGTAGGAACAGATGGATCTGGCTCAGACCTGATGGTAGAGATGGTAGATCTTCAGGTAGTCGCCTTCTTTGAAGATATTTCTTAGGATCGAGAAAGAGAATGGAGATGAACCTTGAAGGAGAAGATCAGTAGGATCGATTGAGCACTTCTTTAAAAACAAGCGTACCTCAGAAATAGAGGGCACTTCCTCTAACGTCAATTCTATTGGTGCAGAATCTGGTTGACGTTGGATCGAGCTGGAGTGGAGGAGGAAGAGATTGCCGTCGATGACTTACAAAATAAAGTCCCATTCGGAGTCAGTGGTGGTGGCTCCGGCAGGATCCTTCGATGATCAAGTCAGCTCTTCTGACCAATAGAAATGAAGTGCTCAGGTAAGAATTCAGTAGAATTTTAGAAAGAAGAAGAGAGCTTAGAGAAAACGTATCTGGAGGGTCTCTTTTTATAGATGGAGCTTATCGTAACCATCCGGCAGTGGACCGCTCGGGGCCACGTGAAGTTTGTTACGGAGAGTGATGTCCGTTGCCATGAAGTGGTCGTTCGTTGAGATTTAGTAGTTGAAGTTTGAAGGAAGAAGATGTTGGATGGTGAAGAGCTTTGACATACATCAATTTCAGAGGAGTTTGGACTCTTAAAGAAAATACGGTTAGAGGGGATCATCCGAGAGGAATGCTAGCTGAACTCTGAAAGTAATCCACTGAAGAAATTCGACTGAAGAAAAAGTCTGAGAGGAGTTCGGCTCCTGTAGAAATCCGACTGAAGGAGAGATCCGAAAGAAATTCGGCTCTTGGAGGAGTCCAACTGAGGGAGAGGTCCGGAAGAAGTTCGGCTCCTATAAAAATTCGACTGAAGGAGAGGTCCGAAAGGAGTTCGGCTTCTGTAGGCACCCAACTGAAGGAGAAGTAAGGGAGGAGTTCAGCTCCTGTAGGCATCCGTCTAAAGGAGAGATGGGGAAGAAGTTCAGCTCCTGAAGAAATTCGACTGAAGGAGAGATTCGGAAGGAGTTCAGCTCCTGTAGGCACCCAACTGAAGGAGAAGTAAGGAAGGAGTTTGGATCTGTCTGAAGGAGAGATCCGAAAGAAGTTCGGCTCCTGGAGGAGTCCGACTAAGAGTGAAGTTCGGGAGGAGTTCGACTCCTGTAGGCATCCTACTGAAGGACAAGTTTGAAAGGAGTTTGGCTCTTGGAGGAGTCTGACTGAAGGAGAAGTCTGGAAGAAGTTCGGCTCTTATAGGAATCCAACTGAAGGAAAGGTCCGGAAGGAGTTCGGTTCCTATAGAAATTCGACTGAAGGAGAGGTCCGAAAGGAGTTCGGCTCCTGTAGGCACCCAACTGAAGGAGAAGTAAGAGAGGAGTTTGGCTCCTATACGCATTCGTCTGACGGAGAGATTCAGAAGGAGTTCGGCTCCTGAAGGAGTCCGATTGAGGGTAAAGTCTAGGAGGAGTTCGGCTCCTGTAGGCATCCAACTGAAGGAAAGGTCCGGAAGAAGTTTGACTCCTGAAGGAGTTCGGCTAGGGTTTGACCGCTGGAAGAGAATTTTCGATCGAAGCTCTTCCATAATTATCAGTTGCATTAGGCTAAGCATCAGACTGAATTTCGGCGGAAGTGGGATTTATCCCCAATAGATGTTATAAAGTGGTTTACATGCATGTCCAAAGGTAACTGAAGGAGGCTAAAGTCGCAAAGAAGTTGATGTAATCCAAGGATCATCATATATTCTAATTTTTATGCCATTACTTACCATCCATTTAACTTGAAATTGAACTTGAGTACCCGTAGCGCAAATCTTTTTCCAAATAGCAGAGCAATTCCTAGGTCTTTTATAAGCCGTCCAATAGTTAGAAAAATGATACTTTTGGCACCATATTCTTTCTTTTGGCAGCAGAAGTTTATGAACTCATTGTTTTCTAAACTCTCCCTGTTTTTGGCAACACCTTCCATAATCCTTCCACTGCAACTTCCGAAAAATATCCCACCTAGGTGTAGCTGTAGCCAGGTCTACTGCTCTATCCATGTTTCAAATTTAAAATTTGAAACAGTCGTGGCGAAGTCATCATTACCTGCCTCATGCCTAGCCAAACGAAGTCCTATGGATAGCCTTGGACCTCTCAATCAAAGCCTTGCAAATCTAGAGTTTCCTACCCATCCTAAGAAAAGGCTTCTAGAACCATCCAATGGTCAGAGCCAAGATCTAATACCGGTATCTAAGGTTTTTAAATCTTTGATCGCTCATCAAGTAGCGACGCCCTCCATTCCTTTCAAATTCAAAAGAAGTGCAAGGCTGAGAAACAAGAAGCTCAAGTCGCTAGGTCTTGAGGAATCCAGACTGGCAGAGGATGATATCTTGTTCATCAACTCGCTCACTTCAGGAGAATTGGCAAAGTTAGGCAAACACTGTGGCTTCATTGTTCCTGATGATGAGAGTGCAATGGTCATGTAAGGCAAAGGCTGGCAGCAGGGTTGTCATCTCGAAATCATGATGAAGTCCTCAACATGTGACAACTTTTTGGAAAGCAGTTGGGGTAATATGATAGACTCCAGCTGGAGCAACATTTTGGGAGGCTTTTTGGACCTAGTAACGTTTACTCTTCTTAGATCTAGGCTGGTTTTGGAAAACTGGGCTACTTCTTCGCATGCTCTGCCTTCTCTCTCTAAGTTCAACACTTCTATGGTGCTGTGTGAATTAAATCAAAGCAGAAGGAATCAAATCAGCTTATCAGTGAAACGAGTGCTGGTGTTTCTTGTTAGTCAATGGATCTCAGATATTTTTATGGCATCTTTGGTTAACATCATGTTGAACATACCTAAAACATAATGCAGATCCTATTTTGGAATGTAAGAGGTCGGGGATTACCTTCTAAGCGCCGGCTTTTTAGGAAAACGATGGCCGATTCAAAATGCTGGTTGATATGCATACAAGAATCAAAATTAGAGCAATTAAACCTCAGGAAATTATGAACAATCCGTGGTGGCGCTTTTGAGAATTGGCAAACCTTGGATGCAAGAGGATCATCAGCTGGACTCCTAACGGCCTGGGATGAAGCAAAATTAGATGGAAAACCTTTTCATTACGGTGAGCTTTCCATCAGTACAGAAATTTCTATCAAGTCCAGCAACACTCAGATCATTGTCACAAATGTTTACGGACCACATGAGAGAAGAGTTCGGTCAATCTTCTTTGAGAAAATTAAAGCCTTAAGTACCTTTATCTGTTATCCCTAGTTAATAGTGGAAGATTTCTATGCGACTAGATTTGCGAGCGAAAGAATTGGCAGCCAAAGTAACACAACCGTGTCCAGTGAATTCAACTCCTTTGTCCACAATTTGGAACTAATCGAAATCAACCCAGCTATGAGAAAATTCACATGGTCCAATTTTAGAGATCAGCCAAGTCTAGCAAAGTTAGATAGATCCTTCATGTCTTTGGATTGGCATGGCTTGTTCCCCTTATCCACCCTCTCCCCTTTGACCAGAATCACTTCTGACCATGTTCCCCTGTTACTCTCGGATAAACTTCCAAATGCGGACAGTTATGGCAGTAAAAAACCTTTCAGATTTGAATGTTTTTGGCTCTCCTATCAAGGGTTGGATGATCTTATTAAGAAGTGGTGGACAGAAGTTCCAATTCAAAAGGATAGCGCAACAAACTTGGTAAGAAAGCTCAAGGTTCTTCGCGCTAAATTGCGGCAATGGAGCAAAGAAAACGTTGGTAACTTACTGCAGCGAAAAAAAGGACATAAACTCTAAGATTGATGCCATTGATGACGAGGAAGAGAAAGGAAATATCTATCAGGAAAGAAGAAATGAACGTATTAGACTCAAAACCAAACCGGAAGAGATACTATCACAGGAGGAAACAATGTGGAAGCAAAGATCCAGGAATCGATGGCTCAAAGATGGTGATCGAAATACACATTTTTTCCATATTACTACTTGTAATAGGCAACGAAGAAATCTAATCTCAGAAATTCAGAAGGATGGGAAGATCATTAAAACCCAATCGGACATTGAAAAGGCTTTCTTATCCTACTACACCACTCTACTTGGATCAAATAGCAATGACATAATGGAAATGGATTGGCAGAGATTATACCCTGAAAACCCATGTGATTTGGATTCATTGACAGAACCTTTCACTGAAGAAGAGATCAGAGCGGCAGTATTTAGCTTGGCCAAGAACAAATCTCCAGGACCAGATGGTTTTCCACTCTTATTTTATCAACGGTTTTGGGATACAATTAAGAACGATGTTATTAGGCTCTTCAAGAACTTCTTTAATACTTCAACAGAAATATCCAGATTAAACTATACGTACATCGCCCTCATCCCTAAGAAAAATGATTGCTGTTCGGTCAAAGACTTTCGGCCAATAAGTCTTGAACATGCTCTGATTAAGATTATTTCAAAGGTCTTAGCCACAAGATTAAAGCAGAAGATTGGAGATCTGGTATCTCTCTCCCAAACTGCCTTCATAAAAGGACGAGCAATCCATGAAAGCTTCATTGCAGCAACTGAAATCATAGCCTATTGCAAAAGAACAAAGCTACTTGGGATCCTTTATAAGGTTGACCTTGAGAAGGCCTTCGACAACGTTTCATGGTGTTTTCTTGCTAAAGTGTTGATAAGAAGAGGCTTCAACCAGAAATGGATTGAATGGATTCAAATGCTTCTTCATTCTTCCAGCTCGGCTTTGATCATTAACAACTCAATAGGAAACTGGTTCGTAAACAGAAAGGGTTTGAAACAAGGAAATCCCTTATCCCCCCTTCTTTTTATCCTTGCTATCGACACAGTCCTTACACTGGCTAAAGCTGAAGGGGTTGTTGCTGGCATTGCAATGTATTCAGTATGCCGATGATACATTACTTTTTTGCGAGGCACAAAGGGACTGCTTGAATGCAACGAAATTCATTCTATATGCTTTCGAACTTGCATTAGGGATAAGAATCAATTTTAAAAAAATGCAATTTATTGGATTAAACATTGATCATGAACAGACTAGGAGAATTGCTGCTTGTTTTGGATGTCAGATTGCAGAGCTGTCCATAAAATATTTGGGTATACCTCGTCACATCTCAAGGTTGAGAACGAGAGAATGAAATTTTTTGGTTGAGAAACTATCAAAAAAAAAATGTGGATGGAAGAGGAGGATCTCTAACAACTACTGGCAGACTAACTCTGATAAATTCAACCCTCCGAGCATCACCAATTTATTGGACGTCGGTAATGCAACTTCCAGCTGCAATTCTGAAAAAAATTGACAAACTTTGTAGGGACTTCTTATGGGGGACCTGGAAAAGAAATCAAAAGTTAAGCACCTGGTCAATTGGAATCTGATTTGCAGATCCAAAAAATTGGTAGGTTTAGGTATCCCCAACTTAGGAATCATGAACAAGGCCCTGCTACTCAAACGGTAGTGGAAATTTTATAAAGAAGTTGATAGGCCTTGGAGTGCTCTGATAAGGGAGATCTATTGCCATCGTCGGTTGCCATCTTATCACTTAAATCACCTGCGTCTTTCTTTTGGAAAGGTGTCCTAAACACACATGAGCTTTTTCAGCAATTCTTCATAATTACAATAGGCAATGATCAATGGGTTTCATGGTGGCATGATCTTTGGATTGATACTTTTCTTAATTTATGCCCATTGGTCAAGAAGCCTCTGTTATCTGTGGCAGATTTCTTATCTACCAACCAGTGGGAACAGCATTTTAGAAATTCAATGAATATCTCTACTAGATATGAGTTCAACATTCTGATGATGATGACGATCCTTTCATCCATTCAACTCTCGAACAACTTAGACACATGGATCTGGAAATGGAGCTCAAATCATATTTTCTTGGTCAACGGATTCTATCATTTCATGATACACGATGGTATTATTTCCTATATAGGATGTGTTATTTGGAAACTTCGAATCCCTAAAAAAATGAAACTGTTCTCTTGGCTGTGCTACGATAATAAAATTTTGACCGCAGATAACCTTCTAAGAAAAGGAATTGTAGGACCCAGCCTATGTCCTCTATGCTCCGAAGAACAAGAGACCACTGATCATCTTCTTTTGCAATGTGACTACTCCAAGATTTGCTGGCATATACTATTCCAAAAGTTGGATATATCAAATCCACCTGTAATAGTGCGAGACCTCTGGGATAAATGAAAAAATGAAAAAGATAAGAACATCCTCTCACCTTATCTGGACTGTTTAATAGCCACTGTATGCTGGTTTTTGTAGAAAGAAAGGAATAAGCGAGTTTTTCAGTTTGAAGCGATCTCGACTTCTCAAACGGTGAAAGCAATAGCCATCGTTCTTTGCAACTAGTTGAAAATCTACGAAGACAGCAAGAAAAATATGATCATTGGAGCATTACGTCAGCTGAAAGAAGCCAGCTGATCGAGTCTTCCAGCAAGTGATAGAAGAAAGATGGTGCAAAGAAAGAAAAGAAAGTGATAAAAATACTTGTTGACAATTACTGCAACTGAGTAATAGTCCCAAATGTATGTAAAGGTCCTCCCAGCAATCTCTTCTTGATGTCATCTTAACTTTTATTCTAATAATATTCATGAGGAGAGTATCTTACTCCTTTCGATTTACTCAAAAAAAAAAAAATGATACTTAGCTCTAACAACTTACGCCGGATTCATTTTTAATAAGCAATTAAGCAACAATTTTTCCTAAACAATATAAACAAGTGTGCAAAAGGGAAGAGAGGTCCAAACCTCCTTTAGATTTAGTTGTGCAAACTTTTTCCTACGTAATTGGATGAAAGGCATAGCAGTTGGTATCATGCCCCCATGGAAAGTCTCTAAACTCCTTTTTCACTTGCCGAAGAACGTGCATTAGAACACGCACGGAAAATAAAGTATATAAGGGAATAGATAACAATACCGATTAAATTAGAGTGAGATGGCCAGCTAATGAGAGTATTCGTCATTTCCACGATGCGACTTTAAAGTAGATCTTCTACAGCATTGGTCGAAAATCCCTGGATTTAAAGGTGGTACCTGATAAGGGGATTCCAAGATAACTCTAGTTAGTTGTTTTTTTCAGTAACTTGTAATAGATTACAAATTTGAGGTCGAACATCCAAATTAATGGTTTACTAAAAGATATATAGGATTTATTATAATTTATGCTTTGTCTAAATCAAGGTGTGCTGGCAATTTACTCAATTTCATTGGATATTGGACCCAACCCGCAATGGATGCAAGTACGAGTAATAGTAAAATTCAACTTGGATATATATATATATATATATATATATATATATATATATATATATATATATATATATATATATAATTCTTCATGGATTCTCTTTCAGGGATAAATTTTTTTAAAAAAATAATTTTGTTAACTCTATCCAATCTGATCCATTCAATCCGTCCAATCTAAGTTTACCCATTCTGCCCCGTTCTGAAACTCTATCCATCCCATTGAGTCTCAGAAGAAGTACAAGACTACTGCAAGTAATACGTTATCCGCTCCATGTTCAATCCAGCGGTTCCTATTTCTTTTGTGTTAAATATGCTACTCCGACTCTGCCGAAGCCCTATTCGGCAACAAAAACCATATCAGAAGTGGACTAAGATTCACCCAGGAATTGTGACCCAGAGCATTGCAAGGAAATCGCTTGCACATGGGAATTTGTTTAATTGCATGAGAACTTGTCAATATGCTTAGAAGGACATGGGAAAAGCTAATGGAAAAACCGATAGCCATGGAAATAAATGGAATTCTTAGGACATGGCAAGCCATATCGCTTTGACGGCGACAACGACAACGAAGAGGAAGAGGAAGCAGCAATAGAATTTTTAGAATATCGTATCCCCTCGAAAAGTGTCGACCTGTGGGACATTGATTCAACCCACATATTTGCTTAGATTCTGCAGTTTAGATCTGATTATTGTTTTATAGCCCAACCACTGATATCAGGATTAGGTTCATGTTCACTCAAACCCAAACCACATTACCGCCATCTTGGTCTCATCGGCTTCCCGCCTTCCAAATCGGTAGGCCGAAACCAAGCCCCTACCCTCCCATTACTTCCCAATATAAGACCCAGCCGGAACTGCTCCAACGTTTTGGAGGGAAGACGGAAGACCTTAGCGGCCGCGGTTTCTTGGACCCTCGCGTTCTTCTCCCTCGGTTGCCGCCGTGGGAGGGAGACTCGATCCAAGATGAAGGTAATCGCCAAGTGCTCGAGTCTTTGGCTGAACTTTGATAAAATTTGAGATTTTTCATCGGTTCTCTGCTCTCTTTAAGTCAGTATACTAGTCCTTTTGGATCGTTTCTGCTTCATTATGGACTTTGCTTCTGGATCTCCCGGCTTAAGGTCGGCCGACGAGGATGAAGTAGCTCGGCCACCAAGGAATATAAGATCGAGGACGAGCTTTGCTGGAGCTTCACCCGTTAACCTGCAATAAAGTCTCATCAGAGTATTCTCTGGTGAAGACCCTCCGACGCTCAAGTTAGAAGATTGGAGAACAATGAAGGGAGAAAGCATCGAATTGGATGACGTATCTGAAGGGTCCTGGAGCTCCTTTATTTATAGGGGAGGAGTTACAGCCGTATCGGTTTCGGACTCTAACGACTTTTCGAGTTTGTTGCCTTGGATTGATTCGGAAGATTTCTTTTCTTTTTGGACGACGGGATCGTGAAAGAATCTTCTTTTATCCGAGTTTCTCGATTCATAGAGGATGCAGCTTCAGCAGAGACAGTTGCAAGTCGATCGTTGATGAGCTATAAGCCTCTTCACGTAGCTCAGCGGCCGATCTGAGTTCGACAAGGATGGGGTATGAAGGCTTACCTTATTTCATCAAGAGGCGATCTTCAGTAGGTCGGCTAAAATTGTAGGTCACCTAAGACGACCTATAGTTAACCGTGATCAAAATATCGCGTGGCTCTGCTCAGACGATCCATTGGGGTAGGTCGACGGCCGATCCTAAATTGGCTGAGGCCATACCAGCTCCGCTCCACAATAGTTTGTCCTCCACTTATGAGGTCGATGTACCTCTGAGTGATCGATGTAAGTACCCTGTCGAAGCTGAGGCCGATCTTCAAATCGTGCCCGTTTTGCTGTGTCAGAGGTCGGTAATATGCCAAGATTAGGGGAAGCCTATCAGCCACGAAATCTAACCGTCCATTGCTTTGCTTCAGTTTTACCCATCCCGTCCAATGGATATTCGATACCTGGCGAAGATCTAAAAGGGGTGGATGAAACGATAGTAGATCGGAGCCGTTCATGCCTCTTATAAATAGGATCTATTTTACTCTTTTGACTGCTACTATTGCTTAAAGGATGGACTTCGGTACTTTACGTGAAGAATAGCTCGAACTCAGTCGAGCTATTGTCGATCCCGCCCTAACTCTCCTTGTTCGGCTTTCTTGTCCTTTAGGTTAGTCTTCTTCGTACTCATGAGTCAATCTAGTTTGTCCCGATCTTCTTGGAGCTTAGATAGTTCTTCTGGCGAGGACCATGATTTTGGGGTGGTCGGTTCTTCGGGCAAATTTGAGGAACGTGAAGTTTCAAACTATGGCCCTTTCAGAATAGATTCCGTCCTCACCTCGAAGGACCTAAAAGTCATCAGGATGAGGTATCATGTCCCTGGTGATTTCAGGTTAGAGGCTGCCGGTCCTAGGGAACGTATAGCTCTTCCTCGGTCCGAACGAGTCGGTATTTACAAGGAATCGTTAAAGGCCGGTCTTAGGTTGCCTTTTCATTTTTTCATTGTCGAGCTTCTAAACCTGTATAGAATTAGCTTTTGTTGTTTGACGCCGAACTCTTGGCGATCAATTTTAGGCTTCTTCACCCACTGCCTCCTCCTCGGGATCGAGCCTACCTCCCGTCTTCTCCATGCCTGCTTCACTTTAAAGGAGCATCCGATAGAGGTTGGATGGTGGTACGCTTCTCCTCGAAGAGGATACCGTCTTTTCCAAGGTGCTCCTTCCTCAGTGCATAACTGGAAGGAGCCCTTCTTTTTTGTGTCGGCCGAATAACTATGGGGCTTTAGCACATCATGGGGGCGGCCTCATAAGTCGGCTATCAGACCTCCATCACTATCCGAAGTCGAAGAGGAGGTCGTGAGTTAAATCTTTAGTCTTGCTCCTCTTTCGCTATCCAGATTCCTTACCGAGGATAACTTGTTTAAGGTCGGACTGATTTCAACTGACCCGACAAGTAAGTGCTCTTATGTGATTTTGTTTAGATCGTCTTTTCTCTCCTTGTCATCGTCATTGATGAATCTTGTGTTCTCCTGTTCAGCGATGAACCTGTCCGACCTCAAAATACTTCATTGGATGGCGAAGAAGAGGAAGACCAGCACAACCACGGCTCCCAAACGCACTCGGATGGAGGCTGTCCTGGTGCAGCCCGCAGTAGGAGGCTCCTCAAGAGCAGCTAATTCCCCGAGGAAGGAGAAGGCATCGGTGAAGGATGTGATGCCGCTTCAGTCCGTAGGTTCAGGAGAGACCGTCCCTCGACCTTCCGCATCCTCTTCCAAAAGAAGCTCGGGCGGGCCGAAGATCTTCATTCGGATGTCCGACCGCGGACCCGATGTTCCAGGGAGTGTCTCTCCGATGGAAGTTTTCTTGGATACCGAGGATAAAAGGAAGGACATCGATGACTGCCATGTTGCCCGTTTCTTGCTGAAGTCGATCATTTTACCAGCCGACGTCCGGGCCTTCGAGGAGGCCGGGGGTGCCTTCCGCATCCAGGACTCCTACGATTCTCTTCTTCGGATACGTGTTGACTTTTTACCGACCTTCATTTTAGCTCTTGCGCTCGCTCCTTGGCTCAACTCTCTCTTTTCCTTCTTCTTCTTCCTTTCTTTTTTTTTTAGCTCGTTCATCATGTGGACCATTTTGCCGAGGTTATTAGAGAGGTTTGGCGCCTATCTAAGAAAGTCGAGGAGAAAGCCGCCCATGCCATCCGACGGGCGGATGACGCTCAGTTATCTCGGCTAAAGGCTGAGGACGAGACCAGGTCCCTCAGGGAGAGGGTGAAGCTATTGGAGTCCGAGCTGACCAAGGCCAAAGCTCAGGTGCTGGGAGAGAGGGAGGCTGAGAAGGCACGAGCGAAGGCCATTAGGGTAGAGGCGGTGCAGGCCTTCTGCACCTTGGAGGAATTTCACGACATCAAGATGGATTTCGCATCGCTCTCTTACCTGTAAGGGGGCATAGATCTAAAAGAGAAGATCCGGAGGATCTTCTCCGATCTGAACTTGGACCTCTTGGAGTCGGATGATGAGGAGGTCGAGGAAGCTGAGAATCGGAAGATTCAGATGGAAGATATCTTCAGCCCCATGCGCGATGACCTGACTGCCAAGGATGCCGCGTTGGTACCACCCCTAGCTGTTATCGACCTTCCCGATCAAGCGGTGGTCAGTGAATCTGGAGCTCCAGATGGAGCTTAATGTATCATTTCGATCGGGCATGTTCGATCTTCTTTTTTCTTTCTTCTTTTTAGGTCGGCCATTTTGCTTGCCCCTGATCTTTGCTGAGGCATTTTTGTATGGGTCGACCATCACTTGTAAATATTGAACTTTAATATCAAACTTCTTTTTCTTTTGTTGTTGAGTTCGTACGTTCTTCGTCAGTGTAGACCTTAGACGGCGTGACTGAGAGGTGACGGAAGATTCATGCCGACGTATTACGATCCTCGGCCATAGTCGAGGAGTGTGTCCACGAACTTTATTTGTTCCATTCCTCGGCCATGGCTGAGGAATGCGCATTAGTGCACTCCGATGGGGATGCATTCCATCCCTCGATCGTGGTCAAGGCGCACGCATTGAAAAAATTTGATGGAGACACATTTCGATCCTCGACCGTGGTCGAGGAGCGCGCGTTGATGAAATTTGGTGGAAACGCATTCCGCTCGACGATCGTGGCCGAGAAGCGTGCATTGGCCAAATTTAATGGAGATGCATTTCGCTCGTCGACTATGGCCGAGGAGCGTATGTTGGCGAAATTTGATGAAGACGCATTTCAATCCTCGATCGTGGTTGAGGAGCGCACGTTGGTGAAATTCGATGGAGATGCATTTCGCTCGTCAAACGTGGTCGAAGAGCGTGCATTGGCAAAATTTGATGAAGACGCATTTTGATCCTCGGCCGTGGTCGAGGAGCGTGCGTTGGCAAAATTCGATGGAGACACGTTTCGCTCGTCGATCGTGGTCGAGGAGCATGCGTTGGCGAAATTCGATGGAGATGCATTCTGCTCGTCGGTCGTGGCCGAGGAGTGTGCGTTGGCAAAATTTGATGGAGATGCGTTTCGATCCTCGACGTGGTCGAGGAGCGCGCGTTAGCAAAATTTGGTGGAGATGCATTTTGATGCTCGATCATGATCGAGGAGCGCGTGTTGGCAAAATTTGGTGGAGATGCATTTCGCTCGTCGGCCGTGGCTGAGGAGCGCGCGTTGGTGAAATTTGGTGGAGACGCATTCCACTAGTCGATCATGGTCGAGGAGCATGCATTGATGAAATTTGGTGGAGACGTATTTCGATCCTCGACCGTGGCCGAGGAGCGTGCGTTGACAAAATTTGGTAGAGACGTGTTCCGCTCGTCGGTCGTGATCGAGGAGCGTGCATTGACGAAATTCGATGGAGACACATTTCGCTCGTCGATCATGGCTAAGGAGCATGCGTTGGCGAAATTCAATGGAGATGCGTTCTGCTCGTCGGCCATGGCCAAGGAGCATGCATTGGCAAAAATAAAACTTATGAGAAGTTATCATTCATTATCAAATAAAAATTAAAATGGAGATTACATGCTAAGGATAATATTTCTGAAGATTGTCGACGTTCCAGATCCTCAGAATCAGGGTTCCATCTAGTCGACAGAGATGATAAGTTCCTGGCCGAACTACTTCAGCCATGCGATAAGGTCCTTCCCAGTTCGACGATAATTTTGATCGCTCGGATGGGCGAGAAACCTCAGCTCGACGAAGAACTAACTATCCTACCAAAAAAGATTTGCTCTTCACTCGAGAATTATAGTATCAGACAATCTTCTATTGATAGTTGGCCATCCAAACTCGAGCTCATTCTTGAATTTCTTTCAATAGATCTAGATTTGCTCTCATGCCGAAGGAATTGCTATCTTCATCGAACTCCTCTATCCGGAGAGTGGGTAAACCCATTTCTATGGGTATCACAGCCTCCGTATCGAAGGCTAACATGAAAGGTGTCTCACCAGTTGGTGCATGCTGCATCGTACGATATGCCCAAAGGATATTGTATAACTCTTCAATCTATGATCCTTTTGCCTGGCTTATGCGAGCTTTCAATTCTTGTAATAACGTCCTGTTTGTCACCTCAGCCTCGCTATTAGTCTATGGATGACCTACCAATGTCAATCTATGAGAAATCCTGTAGTCATTATAGAACCCTGTGAACCTTAGGTTATTGAATTATCATCCATTATCAGTTATGATGGTGCGGGATAAACCATATCGACATATAATAGACTTCCAAACAAAACTCCAAACTTTAGCTTTGGTAATC
>QRFJ01000001.1:4108219-4171059 GCA_006176705.1 Cocos nucifera | reverse complement strand
GAGGATGGGGTATGAAGGCTTACCTCATTTCGCCAAGAGGTGATCTTCAGTAGGTCGGCTAGAATTATAGGTCGGCCTACGATGACCTACAGTTAACCGTGATCAAAATATCGCATGGCCCCGCTCAGACGATTCATTGGAGTAGGTCGGCTGCCGACCCTAAATTGGTTGAGGTCATACCAGCTCTACTCCACAGCAGACTTCCTCATCTATTTTTTCTTTATTGTTTCCAAAAATTTTGCAGTTCAATGTCGTGAATCCTACCACTGGGTGCCAAAGAAAGATTGAGATTGATGACGACCAGAAGCTGTAAGCTTGTGTGTGTGTGTTCTTACTTTGTTGATATCTTTTGTTTTGTATTTTATTCGTAGATATGATAGAATATGATATTCTTCAATTAGGGTTTTTTTATGGTTGGTTCTAATTCTTGTTCTTAAGTTTTTTTTTTTCTGTTGGGGTTGGTGGGTTTGGGGTGGGGTGGGGTGGGTGTGTGTGTGGGGGGGGGATCTGAAGGCTAGGAGTAGGAGGAGAGGAATCTGAAGTGTCGTGTGCGTCTACATTATTGTAAACTGTCGTTTGCGATTTAGTTCATGGAGAGGTAGTATCTTTACGATGGGCATTTGTTAGCAACTTGGCATAGGCAATCATACAGATTCTGGAGACGAACGGCGGCGAATCCAAAAAATTTTATCGCTGAGACACATTATTTATACTAATAATAAAAATATAAATATAAATTATATTAAAATAATAAATTATATAAAAAAAATATAAACTTAACTGTTTGATATTTTTCTTAAATCATGTATCAAATGTAACGATCTTCGACATATTATTAGCTATAAATGAAGAAGAAAAATAGTTTTACATAAATAGCTTCTGAAGGAAGAGAAGCAGTGGATGAAGAGAGCTGGAGCCATAGAGCAGTGGGCGCCTAGCGATGGGCGAAATTGCATAGAAGAAGATCCGAAGGAGGGTTGGGGCTGGTAGAGTCACAGAGCTGCATGCCGGAGGAGTTGCGGAGTCCTAGAGGATGGGAGAAGGGTGCCGAAAAAGTCATGAAGTTGAGAAGTCATGGAGGAGCATTTCATCGCTGGAGGTGGGGTCAATAAAATATTTAATAAAATTATGGGCTTGGAGCTTGGGCCGTCGGGGGCATAGTCCTTGGTGCCACTATATTGAATCCACCGTTGGAGACGAAGTTGCCCTGATAGGCAACTTAGATGTATGATTAAGTATGGTTGAGAGGTATACAATCAGCACTTATTTAGTCTCACTTCTTAATCTTGCATTTATAAGATATTCCTGAGAAATCGATCAAGATGGTTGATTCTTCATGTTCATTGAATATATCTGTATTATGTCATAGTTGTAGGTGGGATGGTAGCATCTTTATTTAAGAACTTGGTGGCAATTCAACTTTGCGCATTGAGGTGTAAACAAAAGAGAAAAAGATTCATTTGAAAATTGAGATTGCACTTTGCAGTTAGAAATTGCTTGGTGTGAAGCAAGGATTATTTTATGCCTTAATTGTTTATAAGTTTTGAAGAGGATCTATTGAAAAATTCTATGATTCAGTTTTTGTATTACCCATTTACCGTAGTTTAGTGTCCAGTTCCTGGGAGGGTCTGGGAGGGTCTGATAACTGATTCCCTAAGATCAAAGGGTGAGGAAAAATATTTCCTCATATCTCTCTCTCACAACTTTGGTGCTCCAAACATGTTTTCCAAGCTTTATAACCAAGTTAGTCAGGTTGCATAATGCCTTTTATTAATGCACCATAAATATGTTGATACTACTGATCAGGGCCTTAAATTCTCAGTTTAAAACCATCAGTCGTCTGGTCTTTGTCTTTCATAAATTCTATTTTAGGATATGTAAACCCATGGCACCTTGTGAGTCTATGTGCTTGTTGGGGATAAATCCCGCTCCTGCCGAAGCCCGGCCCAACGCTCAGCCCAATGTAACCAGTAGCCGCTGAAGAGCTTCAGCGCCAGGCGCCAGGCCGAGCCCCTAACACGGCCGAACTGCTTAGAGGCCGAACTCCCCTGCACCAAGGTCCGGGCCGAAACCGAACTGCCCAAGGTCCGGGCCGAGAGGACTCCGAACTCCCACCGCCAGCCGAACTTCCTGACGGCCGAGCTCCTTGAACCCCAAGCGGCTGGACTTCTTCGGGAGACGGACTCCTCCCAGACGCCCGTTCGGCCATCCGAGCTCCTCCCGGGTTTTCCATGCAGCCGAACTCCTTCGGACTTCCCACAGCCGAACTCCTTCGGACCGACCTCAGTGAGCCCAAGTGGCCGAACTCCTTCGGGCCGACCCCAGGCGAGTCCATGCAGCCGAACTCCTTCGGACCGACCCCAGGCGAGTCCATGCAGCCGAACTCCTTCGGACCGACTTCAGGCGAGCCCAAATGGCCGAACCCCTTCGGGCCGACCCTTCAGCCAGATGAACTCCCCCAGCTTCCCCCTCGGCCGAACTCTGTTACAAGTCCGAACTCCATTGGACGAACTGTCGCCTGCAGCAAGACCGGACGGCGCCTTCCTCTCCGTACCGGACTCCATGCGGCCGACGACTCGCCAGTATGGCTCCCACGACCTACCGGACGACGCCTTCCTCTCCGTACCGGACTCCATGCGGCCCACGGCTCGCCGGTATGGCTCCCACGATCTATCCGGACGACGCCTTCCTCTCCGTACCGGACTCCATGCGGCCCACGACTCGCCGGTATGGCTCCCACGATCTACCGGACGACGCCTTCCTCTCCGTACCAAACTCCATGCTGCTCCGACGACTCTCTGCCAGACGGCACAGCCGTCACCATCAACTAAGCTCCGCTATAAAAGGACCCCTCCCGACATACTAAGGCTAAGCTCTCTGAACTCTCGACTCTCTAAGCTCTCCTCCACATCTCTAAGCTCCGGAACTCATTCCGAGCACTCCATTACTGTTGGCCGGAAACTAACTTGACCGTCGGAGGGTCCTGCCGGAGCCACCACCCCACCGGTTCCGGACGGGACTTCGTTTTGCAGGTCCCCGGCGGCGCCCAGCGGCCTCGATTGCGGCGACCTCCGGCGGCGACGGATTTCTGCACCAACAGATTGGCGCTAGAAGGAAGGGCCTGAACCTTCGAGGTTCCCTTGTTCTTAAAGGAGTGCTCGGCGACGATTTTCCGCCCCCTGCTCCGGATCTCTCTTCTCCCTCTCCAGAATTCCTTCTCTGGAAAGAGGAAATGCCCCCCAGAAGGGCTTCGACGCGGCGCTCGACGGCTTCCGCGGCTCGATCCCCTCCGAGTCCGTCTGTCCCTGCTCCGGCCCCGGTGACTCAGCCCCCGTCAATAACCGCAGTGGATACGGAGCAGTTCAACCAGCTCATCCAGCACGTTCGCGGTCTCACGGAGGCGGTGCAGGCGGTGCTGCACCGACAAGTCCCAGTGCCAGCCCGACCGGCGCGGGACTCTCCGAAGTCGGATGATCCAGTCCAAGAGCGACCGGCCTGGGCAGCCCGACCTCCGATACCCGGATTGGAGAGGCGGAGGAGGGAGAGCCCTTGTTCGGATCATGGATCGACCAAGGGTGAAGCCTCGCGCCCATCTCACCAGAAAGCCTTGGAGATCAGAGACCGGGAGGACCTGCTGGGCCAAAGGCTCTCGGAAATGAACCGGCGAATTGAAGAACTTCGTCCCCCCTCGCGTGGTGATGACGTTTCCGTGCAGACCCTCCTTTCTCGCAGAAAATCATGCAAGAACCTGTTCCACCGACCTTCGAGCTCCCTCAACTGGAAAGCTACGATGGAACTTCTGATCCGGTTGATCACCTGGGGGCCTTCCGGGCCATGATGCTGCTTCACGGCGCTTCAGATGCCGTGCTGTGCCGAGCCTTCCCGTCTACCTTAAAGGGAGCAGCGAGGAACTGGTACTCGGCGTTGAAGCCCAACACGATCTTCTCTTTCGACCAGATGAGCAGTCGGTTCGCGGCCCACTTCATCAGCAGCCGACGACCGAGCCGAGGTTCAGATTCCCTGATGAGCGTCAAGCAGAAGCAAGGGGAATCCATCCGGACTTACGTCACTCGATTCAACGCCGCGGCATTGGAAGTCCGGGACCTGGACCAGTCTGTCGCGATGGCCGCACTTAAGGGCGGCCTTCAGAAAAATAGCTTGCTGTTCTCTCTGGAAAAAAGGTATCCCAGGGACTTCGCCGACCTGCTGGCTCGAGCCGAGAGATATGCCCGTGCGGAAGAAGCCTTCAAATTGAAAGATGAGGAGCTCGTCAGAAAGGACCGGCTGGCGGACGAGGAAGAGCTGGGTGAAGCTCGGCTGCACTCGCAGACCCCCTACGAAAGCAGGCGGGCCCGAACTCCTCGAACTCGCCCTGATAAGGAGAGGCGCGAAGGAAGTCCACTTCCCGGAAGGTTCCGCCGCTATGCCCCCCTCAACGCTCCTCGAACCCAGATTCTCACCGAAGTAAAACACCAGCTGCCAAGACCGGAAGGATTACGATCTCCCCCAAACAAGCGCGATCGAAATAAGTACTGCCTCTACCATCACGACCACGGCCACGACACGGAGGGATGCATCCAGCTCCGAGACGAAATTGAGGAGCTCGTCAGAACGGGTCGGCTGGGTAAATTCCTCCGGTACCGGCCTGAAGCAGAAAAAGATCGGCTAAGGGCGCTGCCGTAGCCAGAGACTGCAAGAAGGTCGGCCACCTTACGGCGTCATTCACATTGGCCCCTGGAAAGATCTCGGTGCATCAGCGATTCGCCATCTCCCAGCAACAAGAGCTTGCACCAAATTGAGGAGTTCAGCATGAGGAGGTCGTCCACCCCGGAACTTATTGCCGAAGAAATGCGGAGGAATCAGCCTTAGGGAGGAGCCCAATCGCCCCTAAGAGAGAAACGGAGAGCAGAAGTTCCCCCGCTGAAGCGGAATGAAGTTCGGCGCGAGGAAGGCCGAACCCACCTATGAGCCCGTCAGCGAGGAAGCTCCGACAAAGAAGTATGAAGTCCTCCCGCGGAAGCTTCCGCGGGAAAGTGGAACGAAGTTCGGCGCAAGTAAGGCCGAACTCACGCTCCAGAATGTCCCCCAAAGGAACCGCCTACAAAGTGTTCACTGGAGGCGGAATGAAGTTCGGGCGAGAAAAGCCGGGCTCACCCCAAAGCTCGGCATCAAGGTAAAATGAAGCTCGGTGGAAAGCCGAACTCCTCAACTCAACCTCCAAAATAAAGTTCGGCGCCGGCAAGGACGGAACGAAGCCCCCCTCCCGGAAGGTTCCGCAACTACGACCCGCTCCTCTAACTCGAATTCTCGGCAAAGTTAAGAGCCAACCGCCAAGACCTGAAGGACTACGGCCTCTCCAAACATGCGCGATCAAGGAGAAGATCGGCTATAGGCACTGCCGTAACTGGAAAAGACAAGAAGGTTGGCCGTCCCGCGGCGTCATCAACGCCACCCCGGGGAGGAGCTAGGAGCTAGCTACATCGGTGATTGTCATCCCCAGCGACAAAGTCAAGAGAAGCATGGTCCAAATTATGAAGGCCGGCAGGAGATAGAGGAGGTCGTCTGGACGGGACTTGCTGCTCGAGGGAGCTCCGAGGAACAACACCCCGTCGACCCCTCAAACGAGAGCGCGCTGTCCACGATTTCCCTTCGGTAAAATTCTCCCCTCTGCAAATATTATTTCTGGATGCGAAAACTATGCGATGACAGGAGAGCAGCAGTCAATAATCGCCGCGTTAGGAACAGGAGGAGAACCTCGTCCTAACGCGAGCAACAAGCTCGGCCGCAGGAGATAAGATCTCCCCCGAGCGCGCACCTCGGCCGCAGGAGATAAGATCTCCCCCGAGAGAAGCTCGGCCGCTCCCCCGAGCGCGCACATCAACCTCGGCTAGAGATAAGATCTCTCCCGAGCGACCGTTGACAACCTCGGCTAGAGATAAGATCTCTCCCGAGCGACCGTGAACAACCTCGGTTAGGAACAGGAGGAGAACCTCGTCCTAACACGAGCATCAACCTCGGCTAGAGATAAGATCTCTCCCGAGCGACCGTTGACAACCTCGGCTAGAGATAAGATCTCTCCCGAGCGACCGTGAACAACCTCGGTTAGGAACAGGAGGAGAACCTCGTCCTAACACGAGCACCAACCTCGGCTAGAGATAAGATCTCTCCCGAGCGACCGTTGACAACCTCGGCTAGAGATAAGATCTCTCCCGAGCGACCGTGAACAACCTCGGTTAGGAACAGGAGGAGAACCTCGTCCTAACACGAGCATCAACCTCGGCTAGAGATAAGATCTCTCCCGAGCGACCGTTGACAACCTCGGCTAGAGATAAGATCTCTCCCGAGCGACCGTGAACAACCTCGGTTAGGAACAGGAGGAGAACCTCGTCCTAACACGAGCACCAACCTCGGCTGCAGGAGATAAGATCTCCCCCGAGAGAAGCTCGGCAGGAGATAAGATCTCCCCCGAGCGCGCACCTCGGCTGCAGGAGATAAGATCTCCCCCGAGAGAAGCTCGGCCGCAGGAGATAAGATCTCCCCCGAGCGCGCACATCAACCTCGGCTAGAGATAAGATCTCTCCCGAGCGACCGTTGACAACCTCGGCTAGAGATAAGATCTCTCCCGAGCGACCGTGAACAACCTCGGTTAGGAACAGGAGGAGAACCTCGTCCTAACACGAGCACAACCTCGGCTAGAGATAAGATCTCTCCCGAGCGACCGTGAACAACCTCGGTTAGGAACAGGAGGAGAACCTCGTCCTAACACGAGCACAACCTCGGCTAGAGATAAGATCTCTCCCGAGCGACCGTTGACAACCTCGGCTAGAGATAAGATCTCTCCCGAGCGACCGTGAACAACCTCGGTTAGGAACAGGAGGAGAACCTCGTCCTAACACGAGCACCAACCTCGGCTAGGAGATAAGATCTCCGAGCACCTCGGCAGGAGATAAGATCTCCCCCGAGCGCGCACCTCGGCTGCAGGAGATAAGATCTCCCCCGAGAGAAGCTCGGCCGCAGGAGATAAGATCTCCCCCGAGCGCGCACATCAACCTCGGCTAGAGATAAGATCTCTCCCGAGCGACCGTTGACAACCTCGGCTAGAGATAAGATCTCTCCCGAGCGACCGTGAACAACCTCGGTTAGGAACAGGAGGAGAACCTCGTCCTAACACGAGCATCAACCTCGGCTAGAGATAAGATCTCTCCCGAGCGACCGTTGACAACCTCGGCTAGAGATAAGATCTCTCCCGAGCGACCGTGAACAACCTCGGTTAGGAACAGGAGGAGAACCTCGTCCTAACACGAGCACAACCTCGGCTAGAGATAAGATCTCTCCCGAGCGACCGTGAACAACCTCGGTTAGGAACAGGAGGAGAACCTCGTCCTAACACGAGCACCAACCTCGGCTAGAGATAAGATCTCTCCCGAGCGACCGTTGACAACCTCGGCTAGAGATAAGATCTCTCCCGAGCGACCGTGAACAACCTCGGTTAGGAACAGGAGGAGAACCTCGTCCTAACGCGAGCACCAACCTCGGCTAGGAGATAAGATCTCCCCCGAGCTCGCAGGAGATAAGATCTCCCCCGAGCGCGCACCTCGGCTGCAGGAGATAAGATCTCCCCCGAGAGAAGCTCGGCCGCAGGAGATAAGATCTCCCCCGAGCGCGCACATCAACCTCGGCTAGAGATAAGATCTCTCCCGAGCGACCGTTGACAACCTCGGCTAGAGATAAGATCTCTCCCGAGCGACCGTGAACAACCTCGGTTAGGAACAGGAGGAGAACCTCGTCCTAACGCGAGCACCAACCTCGGCGCAGGAGATAAGATCTCCCCCGAGGAAGCTCGGCTGCAGGAGATAAGATCTCCCCCGAGCGCGCACCTCGGCTGCAGGAGATAAGATCTCCCCCGAGAGAAGCTCGGCCGCAGGAGATAAGATCTCCCCCGAGCGCGCACATCAACCTCGGCTAGAGATAAGATCTCTCCCGAGCGACCGTTGACAACCTCGGCTAGAGATAAGATCTCTCCCGAGCGACCGTGAACAACCTCGGTTAGGAACAGGAGGAGAACCTCGTCCTAACACGAGCACAACCTCGGCTAGAGATAAGATCTCTCCCGAGCGACCGTGAACAACCTCGGTTAGGAACAGGAGGAGAACCTCGTCCTAACACGAGCACCAACCTCGGCTAGAGATAAGATCTCTCCCGAGCGACCGTTGACAACCTCGGCTAGAGATAAGATCTCTCCCGAGCGACCGTGAACAACCTCGGTTAGGAACAGGAGGAGAACCTCGTCCTAACACGAGCACCAACCTCGGCCGCAGGAGATAAGATCTCCCCCGAGGGAAGCTCGGCTGCAGGAGATAAGATCTCCCCCGAGCGTGCACTCCACTTCGGCTGCAGGAGATAAGATCTCCCCCGAGCGCGCACTTCACTTCGGCTGCAGGAGATAAGATCTCCCCCGAGGGAAGCTCGGCCATAGGAGATAAGATCTCCCCCGAGCGCGCACTTCAACCTCGGCTACAGGAGATAAGATCTCCCCCGAGCGCGCACTTCAACCTCGGCTACAGGAGATAAGATCTCCCCCGAGCGCGCACTTCACTTCGGCTGCAGGAGGTAAGATCTCCCCCGAGGGAAGCTCGGCCGTAGGAGATAAGATCTCCCCCGAGCGCGCACTTCAACCTCGGCTGCAAGATAGGAGGTCTCCCTCGAGTCGACTTCAACTGACGAAGATAATGTCGCCCCCGAGGAGCTCAAATCCGACCTCGACCGAAGGAGGCGAGTCTTACTTCGGCTTCAACATCAGCTTCATCGACTTTAGCCGGAAACGAGTTTCATTTCAACTCCAAACATCGACTGAAGATGAGGTCTCCCCCAAGCCTCAGCCTCAACTTCAGCGTCAATCTTGGCTGGAGATGAGACCTCCCCGAGCTTCAGATGCAATAAATGCGGAGCCTGGAAGAAGACTTCGGCAGTCGCCTGTTTTGGTACTCCCTTCCTTCAATTTTTGAACTCGGGAGTGGGGGGGCTACTGTTGGGGATAAATCCCGCTCCTGCCGAAGCCCGGCCCAACGCTCAGCCCAATGTAACCAGTAGCCGCTGAAGAGCTTCAGCGCCAGGCGCCAGGCCGAGCCCCTAACACGGCCGAACTGCTTAGAGGCCGAACTCCCCTGCACCAAGGTCCGGACCAAACTGCCTAGAGGACGAACTCCCACCGCCAGCCGAACTTCCTGACGGCCGAGCTCCTTGAACCCCAAGCGGCTGGACTTCTTCGGGAGACGGACTCCTCCCAGACGCCCGTTCGGCCATCCGAGCTCCTCCCGGGTTTTCCATGCAGCCGAACTCCTTCGGACTTCCCACAGCCGAACTCCTTCGGACCGACCTCAGTGAGCCCAAGTGGCCGAACTCCTTCGGGCCGACCCCAGGCGAGTCCATGCAGCCGAACTCCTTCGACCGACCCCAGGCGAGTCCATGCAGCCGAACTCCTTCGGACCGACTTCAGGCGAGCCCAAATGGCCGAACCCCTTCGGGCCGACCCTTCAGCCAGATGAACTCCCCCAGCTTCCCCCTCGGCCGAACTCTGTTACAAGTCCGAACTCCATTGGACGAACTGTCGCCTGCAGCAAGACCGGACGGCGCCTTCCTCTCCGTACCGGACTCCATGCGGCCGACGACTCGCCAGTATGGCTCCCACGATCCTACCGGACGACGCCTTCCTCTCCGTACCGGACTCCATGCGGCCCACGGCTCGTCGGTATGGCTCCCACGATCTACCGGACGACGCCTTCCTCTCCGTACCGGACTCCATGCGGCCCACGACTCGCCGGTATGGCTCCCACGATCTACCAGACGACGCCTTCCTCTCCGTACCAAACTCCATGCTGCTCGACGACTCTCTGCCAGACGGCACAGCCGTCACCATCAACTAAGCTCCGCTATAAAAGGACCCCTCCCGACATACTAAGGCTAAGCTCTCTGAACTCTCGACTCTCTAAGCTCCCCTCCTCACCTCTAAGCTCCGGAACTCATTCCGAGCACTCCATTACTGTTGGCAGGAAGCTAACTTGACCGTCGGAGGGTCCTGCCGGAGCCACCACCCCACCGGTTTCGGACGGGACTTTATTTTGCAGGTCCCCGGCGGCGCCCAGCGGCCTCGATTGCAGCGACCTCCGGCGGCGATGGATTTCTGCACCAACAGTGCTAATTAAGGCATAAATAAGCCATGTGCTTCACATGCCTGAGACGAGCTCTTCTAGGCAACCTATGTACACCGCATGTTTTATTACCTTTCTCACAGGTTTAGGTGTCATGTCTTTTATCCCCTTTTTTGTTTTTTTAAAAAAAAAGGATAAAACATTGAAGTGCCTCAGGTTATAAGCAAATTGAGCCTTGCAAGGCTTGTTTGAGTAGACATAAGGGGACAGAGAATCACCTAGACATGATCATGTTTAGAACTGTAGTTTATCTCATATTCTACCTCATTCATTAGGCAAATCCTAATCATAGCCATAACGAACAATCTTCTTGTATTTGTGATGGGCTTTGTCTTTCTCTCAATTCGCACTTGCATGTTTTCCTTGAGTCTTGGTCCTTGAGGAACTTCCGTTCTTTAGCTTTTTTTTTTTGGCTGTCCAATTTCACATTTAATAGTTTTTATTGATCTTGAGTGAGACTTCATATTGCTTAAGCAAAGATACCAGTTTTGAGGTTATGTTCTCTTATTTGATTCTGTTCCTGCTTTGAAGCATCATCTCAAGCAAACAGTTCGAGGAGGTTTAGTTAAATATTATCTTGTTTAATTGCAAAGTTTCTTATAACATCCTCATGCTATTAATTGATGCAATACCAACTGCTAAGTGCTCAAACATCCAGAAAATTCTAGCTATACGATGCAGAGATCATTACACATCAATAAGCTTTTAATGCATTTCTCCATTGTTTGACATAAGAATTTTAAGAAAATTCATTTTATTATTATTATTATTTTTGCAAATATGGATCAGTTTGTTTTTTTCTCTTAAACAGTACTGTTGGGGATAAATCCGCTCCTGTCGAAGTTTGGCTCAGTATCTGATCTCAAGTAAGGCTTGAGTGTCAGAACTCAATCATTTCGATTTTGTTTTGTGACAGACTGTGAAGACGGCTGAATTCCTCCGCTACAAGCAATTAACCCTCTTCAGTTGAACTCCTATCAGATGAGTTTGAACAATAAAGATAGTCGTCTAAGCAGCAGAAGTGCTAAATATTCACTCCCTGAGTAGTCCAGCCTAGCTAACCTGAAAGCTAGCCAAGCTCCTCTTCAATCAGATATCCTCCAAGCCAGATCTCACCTTCGCGGATTGAGCTCCCCTAAGCAATCTTATGATGGCCAATCTTCAACCCACCGACTGATCTTCTAGACCGCATGAATAAACTCCCGAGCCCGTAAAACACTGCAGGCCTTGTTCGGACGAGCTTGGTGGCGAATCATGAAAGTGGCCGAATTCCTCCATTATAAGTAGCTAATTTTAGCCGAACTTCTTTTAAACGAACTTGAACAGTGAAAGGGATCACCTAAGCAGTTGGCTAAGCATTCGATTCTTGTATAACCTGGCCTGGCCGACCTTAAAGCCGGCTGGACTCCTATCTAACCAGATCTCCTTCAGGCCGAGTCTCGTCATCGCGGATTGAATCTCACGATAAGAACCACAAATTGGCAGAGCTTCTCCCTAGACAAACTTCCATGCCTTACTGAGGATGGTAGATCTTAACTTTATGGTGTTTAGAATCTCAAGCATGCAAGATAAAATCAACAAAAGGACCTCGTCTTCAAATTAATCACTCACAAACCATCTTGAAACCTCCGGTCGAAATCCTTCCAGTCACCCAAAGGGCTTCCTTCAGTTGAACTTTCTTCGATTCTCCGATCACCAAGCAGACTCCTTCTGGCCGAACTTCTTACAGTCGTCCAGAAGGACCTCATCGTCTATGCAAATTCAACTCCCAGATCAAAACAAACCAATCTACATGCAGACAACCTTAGAGACGTCTGAACTTCTCTAGAACTGTTATGATATGAAGCTCCTCACCGCTGATAGCCATTCCATCCGAACTTTAACTATCAAATCCCAACAGATTGGCATGTCGCGACAATGAACACCATCCTCCATAATAAACTCTACGTGATCCCAAATGGCCTACTACTAGGTAGTTACGGCTGTCACTATCAATCTGTTACGAGCTCTACCTATTTAAGAAATCTTTTAGATACGTTTTCTCTCTAAGCTCAAAACTTTGCTTCAATTTTTTCGAGTGCTCCATGTTTATTGCCCAGAAGAATTGACTTGATTGTCGAAGGGTCCTGTCGGAGCCATCCCTCAACTTTGATCAGGACTTGTCTTGCAAGTCACCAGCGGCGACCTCATCTTCTCCAACTCTAGTTCAGTTCCGACATCGATCAGATTCTGCGTTAACAGAATTAGTGTTAAAGGAAGAAAGTTGAATCTTTTTAGATCCCTTATTTTTAAAGGAGCACTCGACGGACTTTTCTCTCTACTTTAACCTCTTCTTTTTCTTCAATCGACTCTACGATATGCTGCCCAAGAAAGTATCAACCAAGCGATCTGCTACTTCTATAGCCAGATCTCATCCAGATCAATCCTCTCCAACTTCATCTTTGGCACCCCAGACTCCACCAGCAGCGGTGGTAGACGTGAAGCAATTCAACATGCTGATCCAGTAGGTCAAAGGTCTCACGAAAGCAATGCAGGCTATACAACAACATCCGACCTCGATTCAGCCAGAGAGAGCCTCACTAGGATACCAGGATCCGATGTTGAGGTGGTCCATCTGGGCTAGTCATCCGATAACCCCTGGAAAGGGAAAGCAGAGGGCGAGTAGCCCTTGTTCTGATCATGACTCCACTCCCGGAGGATCCTTACCTTCATTTTGCCAGAAGACCCTTGAGATCCACGATCGAGAGAATCTTTTGGATCAAAGGTTTCAGAAAATAAATCGATGGATCGAGGAACTCCGCCATGCTCCCACCCATGGTGATGATATCTGTACCGATCCTCTTTTCTTCTAGCAAATTATGTAGGAGCTAATTTCGTCAAACTTCAAGCTTCCTCAATTCGAAAGCTACGATGGGACCACTAATCCGATCGACCATCTAGAGGCCTTTCGAACTATGATGCTATTCCATGGCACACCAGATGCCATCCTGTGCTGGACTTTCTCATCTACTTTGAAAGGAGCGATAAGAAACTGATACTCGATGCTTAAGCCAGGTATGATCTTCTCCTTTGACTAAATTAGCCATCAGTTTGTGGCTTATTTCATGAGCAGCCAACGTCCAAGGCGAGGCTCGGATTTTCTCATCAACATCAAATAGAAGGAAGGGAAGTCCATCCAAACTTACGTTAGTCGCTTCAATGCTACTGTCCTAGAGGTTAGAAACCTAGACCAATCTATTGCTATGGCCGCACTAATGGACGATCTTTAGAAGAATGATCTTCTATCCTTCCTAGAAAGAAAGTATTCTAGGAACTTTGCCGATATGCTAGCACGGGCTGAAGGTTACGTCCGAGCTAAAAAGACCTTCAAAATGAAGGATGATTAGGCTATAAGAGAGCGACAAGCAGGCAAATCCAGCAAGCCTACAGTTGAAGAAAAGTTGAGTGAAGCTCGACCATACTTTAGAACTCCTTCCGAGTGCAGACAAGTCTGGACTCCTTCCTGAGCTTGTCGGCAAAGAAGTCCTGATCGAAGGATACGGAGGAACTCTCCCCCTAGAAGGTTCCATAACTACGTCCCCCTCAATGTCTTGAAGACTCAAGTGCTAATGGAGATCAAGAAACAACTGTCGAGACTGGAAAAGATGTGCACTCATCCTGACAAGTACAATCCTAACAAATACCGTCTCTATCATTGTGATCACGGTCATGATACTGAAGAATATATTTAGCTTCAAGATGAGATTGATGAGTTCATCACACGAGGCCGGCTTAGCCAATTCCAGCAGCATCAGCTTGAGGCAAGGGAAGAGCGGTCGAGAGCATTGCCATAGCCAAGGCCACCAAGGAGGGAGGAGCAGTAAGGAGATCGACCCCCACTGGGTATCATCAATACTATCTTTGGTGTACTTCGACGAGAAGAGGCCAGCGGATCGATGGAGTCGGCTAAAAGATAGAAGACTGAAGAACCCATCGCTTTCATCGAAGAAGATGCATAAGGAGTTCAATTCCCGCATAATAATATGGTTGTAGTTTCTTTAAATATTGCAGACTATGATGTACGTCGCATTCTTATCGATAATGGAAGCTCTGTCGATATCTTATTTTATGATGCTTTCTCCAAAATGTCTATATCTAATAACTAATTAGGACCAATAAACTCTCCATTGGTAGACTTCACTGGTGATGTTGTGCCAGTTGAAGGGATAATAACATTAACTATGGCTGCAGGATAGTACCCAAGACAGTCCAAGGCATAAGTGAATATTTTTGGTGGTGAGGGCTCCATCTGCTTACAATACAATTCTAGGTCGACCTAATTTAAATGCATTTCAGGCAGTGGTGTCAACTTATTATCTGAAAATAAAGTTTTCAACAAGTTATAAGATTGAAAAAGTTAAAAGAGATCAAGCTCTGGTGAGGCATTGCTATTCAATTACTTTATAAGAAAATGGACAGCTAGATTCCTATCTTGTTGGCGGGCTGAATGTCCACGACGATCTTATTGAAGAGCGAGAGGAACCTGTGGAAGATCTTATCTCAATTTCTTTAAATGATGAGAATGAAGAACACACTATACAGATTGGTTCCAACCTGGGAGAAGAAGTCTGAAAGCAGCTCATCGCCTTCTTGCAGAGAAATGTAGATATTTTTACTTGGGTCTCGCCAGACATGTCCGAAATTGATGCTGAAGTCATGGAACATCATCTGGCTGTTGACCCTAAGTATCGGCCAGTGAAAAAAAAATGTGCAGTTATGCTCCGAAGAGGCAGAAGGCGATTGCGGAGGAAGTTGATAGACTCCTTAAGATCGGATTTATTCGAGAAGTCTCTTATCCAAACCGAGTCTTCAATGTAGTCCTCGTCAAAAAGATAAACGGCAAATGAAGAATATGCATAGACTTCAAGAAGCTAAATAAAGCCTCAAAAAATAGCTATCTCATATTCAGAATTGATCAACTGATGAACGCAACTTCGGGCCATGAGCTTCTTACTTTCATGGATGCCTTTTCTGACTACAACTAAATTTGGATGGCACCAAAAGATGAGGAGAAAACTGCTTTTATTACTGATCGTAGTCTTTATTGTTACAGAATTATATCCTTTAAGCTAAAAAATGTAGGTGCAACCTACCAGCGCTTGGTGAACAAAACTTTTAAGAAGTAGATTGGCTGCAACATGGAGGTCTATGTAGATGACATGCTTATCAAAAGTCGATCTTCAATAAATCACATTATCGATCTTAAAAAAACCTTCAGTGCCCTTCAAAAGTATAAGATGAAGTTGAATCCAACCAAATGTGCCTTCAAAGTGATCTCGAGTAAGTTCCTGGGGTTCATGGTGTCGAAGCATGAAATTGAAGCAAATCCAGAGAAGATCCGAGCCATTCAAGAGATGACCACCCTAAAGTCAATAAAAGAAGTTCAACACCTAACCAAAAAGATAGCAGCTCTGAATCGCTTTATCTCAAAGTTGGCCGAATGATGCATGCCTTTCTTTCAAGTCCTCAAACAATCAAAGAACTTCTACTGAACTCTTGAATGTTAGCTAGCATTTGAAGAACTAAAGAGATACCTCAGCTCACCACCCTTATTGACCAAGCCTGAATCCGAAGAAGAATTATTTTTATACCTGATGGTCTCCCCAGTGGCCCTTGCAGTGATCTTAATCAAGAAAGAAGCGAAAGTATAGTAGCCGATCTACTATATAAGCCGAGTCCTGAGGGATGCTGAGACCAAGTATATCAAGTTAGAAAAACTAACTTATACTCTGTTAATTATAGCCCGAAAGCTCCGATCCTATTTCTAGGGGCACACTATAATGCTTCTCACTGACCAACCAATCAAGACAGTTCTTCATCGAACAGATGTCTCTAAAAGAATAGCAAAATGAATGATTGAGCTTACAAAATTTCATATCAACTTTCAATCTAGACCATCAATCAAAGCTCAAATATTGATAGATTTTATAGTAGAATGCACTTTTCTGGATGAAGCTGATCTCGAGCAAAATGAAGCTAGTGTACCATGTTTGCAGCCAGATTCTCCTGAAGAAAGAGCAGACCTCTCTGAAGGCTTTTAGACCCTATATGTGGATGGTTCATCCAATGCTTCTAGTGCAGGTGCAGGTCTAATCTTGGTTAACCTAGAAGAAATCATTATCGAATACACACTATGTTTTGAGATTTCTACGATAAACAATGAGGCTAAATATGAAGCACTGATCGCAGGATTGAGCTAAGAAACTAGATGCAGATCGACTCCAGGCCTATAATGACTTCCAGTTGATGGTGGGACAAGTCAGTGGCAATTATGAAGCTTGAAAAGAAAGCATGATGAAGTATCTATAAAAGGTGAGAAGTTTGATCTCAGCCTTCAATAGTTTTAGCATTCAATAGATCTCAAGAGCAGAAAATATAAGGACCGACCTTCTCTCCAAGTTAGCAACGCTAGCTCCAAATGAACTATCAAGAGAAGTTTTCTTTGAAGTTCTGAAATATCCAACTTCAGAGGAATCCTAGACTGTAATGTAAATTGACCATGAGCCCAGCTGAATTGACCCACTTGTCGCTTATCTCAAAGATGGTGTTCTTCCTCAGGATTCGAAGAAAGCTCGAAAACTGAGAAATCAAGCCGTCTGATATGTTCTGTATGAGAATAAGTTATATAAAAGATCATACTCTTTGTCATTACTAAAATGCCTCCGACCTTCTGAAGCCGACTACACTCTATGGAAAGTATATGAAGGAATATGTGAAAGTCATTTAGGGACCAGGTCTTTATCTTACAAGCTACTTTGGCAGGGCTATTATTGGCCAACCATGCATCAAGACTCTATGGAGTATATCAAAAAATGCAATCGGTGTCAAAAAAATGCAAGTATTCAAAGATAATCAGCTTCAGAGCTTACACCCTCGAGCGCCCCATGGCCATTTGCGTAGTGGGGGATGGACATACTCGGACCTTTTCCTATGGCATCTGGATAGCGAAAGTTTCTCTTAGTGATAATTGATTATTTTATCAAAGGGGTCGGAGTCGAATCTCTGGCCAAGATCACTGAAGCTAAAGTATAGGACTTCGTCTGAAAGTCAATAGTTTGTAGATTCGGCCTACCTTAGACTTTTATAATAGATAATGGGTGCCAATTTGCGAGGATGAGATTTGCTGAGTTCTACGAAGATCTAAATATTTTTCATAATTTTATATCAGTGGCTCATTCACAGGCAAATGGGGAGGCCAAGGTGACCAACAGGACTTTGTTGCAAGGCATAAAGGCAAGGCTTAAAAGAGTGAAGAAAACTTGGATAGACGAACTTTATCATATACTCCGGACATATCGAACTATCTAAAGACTGCCGATTGAGGAGACACCATTTGCTCTGGCTTTTAGAATAGAAGTAGTTATCCCGATAGAGCTCAAACTTTCATCAGCACGAGTTGTGGCATTCAACGAACAGAAGATGGCTCGACTTATTGAAAAAAAATGAGAAGAGGCCCAAGTTCGAATGGCGGTCTACAAGCAGAAGATGGCTCGCTACTACAATTCTAGAGTTAAAAATAAAGCATTCAAAGTAGAGGATTTAGTACTTCGATGAGTGGCCATCTTACAACCTCAGAATCAAGAAAAGCTCATCCTAAATTGGGAAGACCCTTATAAGATTAGGAAGGTCGTCCGGCCTGTAACTTATCACCTAAAGAAACTTGAAGGAGCTGAACTTTTTCAATCATAGAATTCGGAAAACTTATGGATGTAACATCAATAATTTTATTTCAATAAAATTTTTTTATCTTAATATCTTCGCATTTGGTATAAGGTTGTGATGATAGGGAATTACCTCCCGAGTTTAGTCAGTAAATAAAATTAATCGTGTCAGGAATAGGAGGAGAACCTCATCCCAACACGAATGAAGATCTCTGATTATTTAAGACAAGAGGAGGAGAGAGATCCTTTCAATGATTCTTTTGTGCCCTAATAACTTTGTTAGGGATAAAAGGATCTCGTTCTAATAAAGATAAAAGCCAACTATATCAAGAACAGGAGGAGAATCTCATTCTGACATGCGTCAAAGAGGAGAGGCCCTTTCAGCGGCCCTTTCATATCCCGATGATCTTGTTAGAAACAAAAGAAGAACCTTGTCCTAATAAGGATAAAGACTAATCATGTCAGAAATAGGAGAAGAATCTCGTCCTGACATGAATGAAGACCTTCGATTATTTAAGACAGGAGGAGAAAAGATATCCTTCCAACGGTCCCTTTATACCCCAATGACTTTGTCAGAGACAGGAGGAGGACCTTGTCCTAAAAAAGATAAAAGCTAACCATATCAGAAATAGAAAGAGAACCTCATCCTGACATGGGTCAAAGAAGAGAGACCCTCTTAATGGCTCTTTCATGCTCCAATGATCTTGTTAGGAACAGAAAGAGAACCTCATCCTAACAAGGATAAAGACTAATCATGTTAGAAATAGAAGAAGAATCTTGTCTTGACACAGATGAAAACATTCGGTTGTTTAAGATAGGAGGAGGGAAGAGACCCTCTCAATGATCTTTTTTGTATCCCAATAACTTCGTTAGGAATAGAAAAAGAACCTCATCCTAATGAAGATGATAACCAACCACATCAAAAACATGAGGACCTCGTCCTGATGTGGATAATGACCCCTACGAGAAAAGTAGAGATTTTTGGTTTTTAAGCATGGTAACAAAATGAAAGCTGTAATCTTAGGACAACGTCGAAATCGAACGTAGCAAAAAAATACATTGAAAAGCAACAAACTAAGAAGGAACATAGACAAACAAAAAGCTTCATCTCATTAAAAAAATAAAGTCATTAAAAGATAATACAAAGTCCTACTCAGAATTAGACTTCGGGCTTCCGACCCCAGCCATTATGAGGGAGAGCTCCAAGCCTTCTATTCTCTCCTCAAGCTTTTGTCCCACTGTCAGGCTCTCTCTCAGTATCCTCTCCCATCTGTGCGACTCTTTCTCTATCTTCCGCAGCCTCTTCCTCAGAATTGCCAACTCGGCTTCGGCATCCTTCTCCAAGACTTCCTGGTAGACCATCTGGACTTTCAGATCATGAAGCTCCTTCTCTGTGCCCTCGAATTTTATGATAAAATTTCCAAGAGCATCCTTTAGAGAGGCGAGTTCATCTGGATGCGCACATGGGCTGACCTGAGTATTGTCTACCAATTATTTTTGAAGCCGTGCAACTTTAGAGTTCGCCCTAATAAGCTTTCTCTTGTAACCCTCAATTTTCTCACGCCAACCGGCCCGATGGAAATTATACAACTGCTCCGCGTCATTCAGCTATGCCTGAAGGTCGGAAAACTTCTTCGATCAGTCCCAATTGAGCTTCACCTGATTCCGACCCCAAGCTGAGCCACCCTCCAATTGCCCAATCTTCTCTTTTGAATCTCAAAGTTTGACTTCGAGGGAGCTACTTAGGCAGACAAAGCCCAAACCTTCTCACTGCTAGATTTCTTCATCCATTTCAATTCTTCAATCAAAAGATGCTTGTTTCTGATATAGTCCATAGAGTCCTTTTTATGGACCTATCGAAGATGGGTGATCTCAGTCGTGGCTTCTAAATAATGCTTCTCCAATTTCTGAAGTTTGCCCCTCACCTTTTACAAACCTTCCTTAGTCTGACGAACCTCCTTCTGCAGATCTTTAGTAATGGGTTTTAGAGGAAGACCTTAGAAAAGTGGTGCGGTCACAGCGGGTGGCGGTAAGTCACGGTTGCCTTCACTAGAGGAATTCTAAATGATAGACATGACACAACATCAAGTAAAAGAAAACTTATCTTCATTGCACAAAATGTCTTAAGTACATGAAAGAAAAAAGAAGAAAAATACACCTATCAACGATTTTCAACCTCGAAAGGTGGAACAGCAGGCGAGGTTGGCATGCCCTCGACGACTCCTAGTTCAGGGGCAGGCTTTGGAATCACCACGGTAGGATCAGAAGTTTCAACACCAAGTTCGGTAGCTAGGAGGATAGTGTAAGCATGAGGAGACTTCGCCTCATCGCCGAACTCTTCGGTCAGAAAGTCGAGGTCTATGTTAGGAAATCTCTTGGCGATCCTCTTCATGCAGACCTCGAATCCTTCGAGAAAAGCCTCTTGTGTAAAGGCAATTTTAATATCTTCCATTATTTTGGAGGACTTAAAGATTTTGACAGCTCGCTCCTTCTCCACGCCGACCTCCTCCTCGATCTTTAGTCACTTACCTTCCTCTAGGGATAGGGCGGCCCTTAGCCCCACTGACACTTGCTCCTCTCTCCGCAGTGCTTCTTGAAGGTGCTCGACCTCGACAGAGTGAGACTTTAAAGCTTCCGTCAGACCTTCAATCTCGGCCTGAACCTTCTTAATTTCTACCTAGGCTTCCTGAATAGTCCTCGAAACCTCGACTTTGCAAAGATTTGCCGCCTTCGAATGAGCATATAGATAATGTCCTAGCTGCAAATAACGAAATGATGGTTACGACTACAAGACACACTAACACTCGACCAAGACTTGGAAGAAAAGATCGGGTACCTCAAGGAAGGCTACGAAAGACTCTTTGAATCGTTCCTCATCATCCTTTTGGATCATTTTCTCCATGATGTAGGGAAGGACGCTCCCATCCATCAGGGTTTGGACGACTTTCCAATCATCCAAGGAATCCTGCTCCTGGCTAGAGCTTTCACTGCCAGATCTTTCGATGTTTCTCTTAACCTTCTTGGCAATAGCCTTCTTCTTTTTTCAGCTGCTCTCCCCTGTTCGGAAAGTGCGAGGGCATTGGTGCAGCTGAGCAGGATCGGGCTCGGTGTGGCCGCGATAGCTTCTGAAGCAGGCATAATTTGGATTGGCACAACTGCACTTGTTTTCCTGACCTTGACCCTTTTTGATGGCTCTTCGATGCGACCACCCTTTCTTTTGAGATTCTTAATACCTTGGGTCAGACGATTTCATTCTTTCGGGGTCATCTCTGCAACAATAAAGGTTGAAATCAAGAAAGAGCACAAGACAAAGCTATCGAGATATAAAAAGTTAAAAAAAGATCTGGTCGTCCAACAAATTGGGTATAAGAGGAGCTTGATAGTTTCTAAGCTTATTGGCCGAATCTTGATCCCCCCTTTCTAGCCCAGGAGCTCGGTGGATGGAATCCCTCATATCCCACTAAGGAGGAAGTACTAATTCTAAAGGACATGAGACGAAGAAAATTTTTTTCTTCTAGTTGTGAATGAAAGAAGGGGCACCCTTAAATAATCCCTTCTTGCCGAACTGGGGGAAGACATACCATCAATCCTTGGTAGTAGGATGGTGTTTGAAAGTGAAGAAGTTATGAAAAAAAAAAATAGTGGGTCGCACATCGACCATAATGCATAAGGAAAGAAATCCTACGGTGAATCTAAATGAGTTTGGTACCATAGAAGCAAAAGAAATGTTCATAAATCTTAAAAGGGTTACTATGAAAGGAAGAATGGAAGCCGAAGTCTGGTGCGAAGGGCCTCGATGTACAAGCAAACCTGACCTAGAGGAGGGAAGCAGGCCCGATCACTAGGATCGAAAAGTTCAAGTTCATACTCGAAAGGGATCCCGAATTGGATCCTAATCAGAGAAAGATCCCCATGCCAAAGTTTGCATAGGATGGTGTTAGGGATAAAAGGAGGATGAGATACTTCTATAGGTTTAGTGTCCTTAAAGGTTGGATCCATCAAGGTTAGTTGGGTCGAACTCCCAGAACTTGTTGACCAAGATCCTTCGGTGGACATTTGAATCAAGCTAAACTTGGATAAACCCTCTGAAAATCAAGAGAAATAAGATGCGAAAACTCTTTAAAGAAACTAAAGGATGAGATGCAAAAGACATAGAAATAATCAAGGAAAGGATTTTGGAACTAACCTAAATCGATTAAGAAGAATGAGGAGATGACGGGCACGATGGAAACCAAATGGGAAGATGCCTGGGATCAGAGAAAATGATAGAAGAAGCTGGAACTCTCAAGTAGAAGATGGAAACTAGAGAAAGAAGGAGAAGAATTCAGGTGGAATGAAGTCCTGGTGGAAGAAGGCGGACTTAAATATCCCGAGGAGCCCGAGGTGGTTATTATTGTAGGTCTTCTCTGATCGATCTTCGTTTGACACGTGTCCCACTCATCATGGTAGAAAACTGACGGCTGACAGAACTTTAATGGTGCCGTACCTTGGACAGGGCTTCAATAGAAATTTCAAAAGATTATCTTTTCGGGTCACCTCATATTAAGAAAGCTTCGACATCAGTGTAGAAAATGCTAAAACTTTCCATCATGTGAGTGTGAAAAATTAGAAAAGAACTTCGACAGTCGTCTTTTTATACTCTCTTTCTTCGAACTTTAAACTTGGGAGTAGGAGGACTATTGTTGGGGATAAATTCTCTCCTATCGAAGTTCGGCCTAATGTCTGGTCCCAAGTAAGGCTTGAGTGTCATAACCCAATCATTTTGACTTCATTCTGTGACAAACTATGAAGGCGGCTGAATTCCTTCGCTATAAGCAATTAACCCTCTCCAGTCGAACTCTTGTCAGATGAGCTTGAACAGTGAAGATAGTCACCTAAGCAGTAGAAGTGCTAAATATTCACTCCCTGAGTAGTCCAGCCTAGCCAACCTAGAAGCTGGCCGAGCTCCACTCCAATCAGATATCCTCCAAGCTAGATCTCACCTCCATGGATTGAGCTTCCCGAGGCAATCCCATGATGGCCAATCTTCAACCCGCCGAGTGATCTTCTAGACTGCATGAGTAAACTCCCTAGCCCGTAAAACACTATAGGCCTCATCCGAACGAGCTTGGTGGCGAATCATGAAAGCGGCCGAATTCCTCCATTATAAGTAGCTGATTTCAACCGAACTTCTTTTAGACAAACTTGAATAGTGAAAGGGATCATCTAAGCAGTTAGCTAAGCATTCGATTCCTGTGTAACCTAGCCTAGCCGACTGTGAAGCCGGCTAGACTCCTATCTAACCAGATCTCCTTCAAGCCAAGTCTCCTCATCACAGATTGGATCTCATGATAAGAATCACAAATCGACAAAGCTTCTCCCCAGACAAACTTCTATGCCTTACTAAGGATGGTAGGTCTTAACTTCATGGTATTTAGAATCTTGAGCGTGCAAGACAAAGTCAACAGAAGGACCTCGTCTTCAAATTAATCACTCGCAAATCACTTTGAAACCTCTGGCCGAAATTCTTCCAATCGCCCAAAGTGCTCCCTCCAGTCAAACTTCCTCTGATCGTCAAGCAGACTCCTTTCAATCGAACTTCTTACGGTCGTCCAGAAGGATCTCATCATCTATGCAAATTCAGCTTCTAGATCAATGCAAACCAATCTACATGCAGACAACCTCGGAGAAGTCTGAACTTCTCCAGAACTGTTATGATATGAAGCTCCTCACCATTGATAGTTGTTCCATCTGAACTTCAACTATCAAATTTCAACAGACTGGTATACCGCGACAACAAACACCACCCTCCGTAACACCAAGCTAGAGAATTTAGCAACCCCAGACCCGATCCCTTTTCTCCTCCCCTCAGTGGCTGTCGTCTGTGTCCCGACTGCCTTGCTTCTGGCTCACCTACTTTCGAACCCCACTCATCCTCTCCTCTCTTCTTATCAACGACAGCTTCCACTCCATCCGCCACTGGCCCATGTGCTCCCTCATCCTCCATCCTCCCTTGGGAACTGAGAATCAACCTTGAGCTTAAATTACGTGATGGTGGTTCTTAGATTCGCATCATTTTTGCTACAATCTGTTGGGACTCTGCACACTCAATTTACCTTCATTCAATTAGGATGGCGAGAGTTAGTCGAGGTCGGCCAAATTAAAGTAGTAGATGACCCCCGAACACTGAACAAGATCATGTAGCATAAATTATGTCCTTGTGGGATCAAAAGGTTGGCAAGTCCGCCGAAGAGCCTGTACGTTCGTGATAAGAGGTTTTGAAGATCCAAGGTGCATCGGAACTTAATCTAGGCTTAAATTATGCCACATCTTTTAGGTTGCGTTTGGTACATTATCAGATAGTAGTAATCTGAATTATCTGCAATCTAGATAGATTGTCAGTAATATTAATTACTGTATTTGGTACACTCAAATAATGTTGTAGTAAAATTATTGAAAATCTAAATTGACATGTTTGGTATGACAATTAGATTACTGTTAATATAACATTAAATTTTTAAAATATTTTTAAATCAAATTTATTAAAAATCACATCCTATATATAAAATATAAATATATATTATAAATATATATAATATAATATATTATATTTTAATATATATTTATATTTATAATATATTATAATAATATGATAATATAATAAAAATATATTATATATAATAATATATTATATTATATATTATTATTATAATATATAAATATATTATTATTCAAATAATATTATTAATATAATATTATTATTATATTATTATGTATTATTATATTAAAATATTATTATAATATATTATTATAATAAATTATTATTAAAATATATTATTATAATATTATTATTATAATATTTATAATATAATATTATATTATAATATTACTATAATATAATATTATATTATATTATATTTTTTATGAGGATATTTTTGTTCAAATATATCATGTTAGATTATCAAATATTTAATAATTTGGATAACCATCCCTTCCATTGGTAATCCAGATTATCCCATGAGAGGTAATCTAGATTACCTGATAATCTGAATTACCAACTTAAAAGATATATTAAATATGATAATGTGGTGGGATTCTTTTAAATTATCAGTAATCTAGATAGATTGCTGGCTATCAAATACAATCTTAGGTCATTATGATCATTATAAACTTATCTACTAACAATGGTGCTGTGTCTGAAGCCACTACAGACTGCGTAGACGTTTTGCATCGCAAAGAACACTACATGCCCGAATAGCCACTACATCACTCATCTGGGAGGAAACAAAAATCATATAAGTGGAAAAAAAATTATGGAGCAGATTTCACTTAATATTAATCTTTATAAAATTTAAAAAATTATTAATAAAATTATTAATTTCATGATTTTAGAAAAAATGTATAAAAGCTAATCTAATTGGACCCGATTCTGGATAAAGTCGATAAGGCTTGCCAACTTCATCATATTTTGTTTTTTTTTTTGGATCAAAGGAATTTTATCCCCTACTCGATCCCTTATCGTAGGAGAAGAAAAGGCCATGAGAGCTGCTGGTTAAGCATCGTATGCCAATGAGGGCCACATTATTTACGAATTGATTATCCCCTTTCCCACCCTCTTCTTCTTAAATCCCCCTCCTCTTGATTGATCCACCACTGAAACCACTCCCTTTCCCTTCTTCCTTACCTCCAACAGTTGTTAGACTTTGCAATCAAGTCGTCGTTGTCCAAAATCTCCTCTTTCTCTTTAATCCTTACTATCTCCTCTATTTCGAGTATTATTACTGTCAGAATTTTCCACCATCGATGACAACTTGTCACCACACCACCATCAACAGCCACCACCGACCCCACCCCTTCTTCTCTCCTCTGCTCTCCCTTAGGGAGTTTTAAAGAAACCCCTGTTCGGCTTGGAAAGAGAGAAAGAAAGGAAGAGAAGAGAGAGAAAAGAGAAAAGAGAGAGAGGAATAAAAATAGAGAGAATGAAAAGAGAGAAAGAAAAAGAGAGAGGGGAAGGAAAAGAATTCAACCTTTCAATGAACCCACCTCATGAATCGGACCCCAATTTGATCGACTTTGGATCAATCTGAACCATATAGATCTGACTTGTAAACTGCCCTAAATCTTGATCTAGACTGGGAGCAAATTAAGAATCTTTTTCTATTAGAATAAATCTCTTAATTATGGAATATAGATTATCTGTCCAAGATCACAACAATGATAGAAAGCGGATATTGATACCACACGAAAAAAGGAAGAAGAAAGAACAATAAACAAATACAATAAAAATACGTAAATCGACCTCAAGCCTACCTCCATGGAACGTGCAAACTTCACTATGAGAGAAATAAAACCAAATAAATATAAGAGAAACTCACAACTCAACCCTTGTACAAGAGTCTCTCAATAAGAAACCTCAAAATCTTTATAAAAGCTCTCTGAAACTTTTCAAGAAGCCTCTCTGCATGATCAGGACGTCATGACCAAGTATCTGATGCAGCAAATGGCCCGTCAATCGAGTTTTATAGCCTCCAAAAATCATAAAATCATGTTAAAGTGGGGAACCAACTCCTAATCAAACCCAAGAACCCACCATAGCTGTCTGATCTTGACCGGCACTGATTCTAGCCATCCGATCGTGCAATCAGTCATCCCCAAGCTTCTGATCAAACTTGGAAAGCCCCTCAACCATTTGATTATGATTGGCTATCTCCAGAGCCATCAGATTGTGCTCCAATCCATGCCATCACTCATAAACTTGGTCCACCGTGGACCGCGATACCCAAGCGGGCCTGGGTGCCCATGGTCGAAGGTCGCATGCATGCCTGAGCCAGCCCAGCGCCATCATGCTGCCGGGCCTGGCCCGTGCCACCTCTGGCCTTTGACAACCCATGGGCCATACCAACTGCTTCCGACTTGCTCCTTTGCGCGTATCTCCTCCACCTAGACTCTATTTAGACTATTCTTGAGCTTGTTGGATTCCGTTCATCATCCTAGACCTCATTTTAGGCTTATTATGGATCGAATCTCGAGATATTTTTTTCAACAATCTTCATCTCAATTCGATGTTCGATTTTCATCTATCTCTAAAAGCCTGTAATCCATCTCACCCCTCATGCCTTGAGGGATGCCCGCTGTCTCATGGATGGGCAAACATGAGAGTCGAGCTAAGCTGCTTGATCTCATCTCTGTCATAGACTTTATCCACTCTAATCAAAGACCTACTCGGAGAAGTCTTCTGTGGTACTAGAAACTTTACTATGCGATGTTGCCTCTTGCCCTTCCAAGTTTCTCATCTTGTGCCCAATCCACTTGCTTTTGGAGCTCCATCTCGTACTAGACTCCCTCTGACTTTTGAAGCTCCACCTCGCACTGACTTCCTACTAGATAGTAATATCTTTTCGTCCTCTTTTTTTCCTCCTGAATAATTCTATCATCATCCATGACCTTCAGGATTCCATCATCAACTATCCATCTATAGTCATGTGCATTTAATCTGCTCAGTGAGATAAGATTCTACATGAAATTGGTATGTATTAGACCTTTCTGAATCTCCTCACTACACCATATGTCCTCTAGTTAACCATCTCGATACCTTTAATCATATAGCTTGATCTTTTTGGTAGATGAACAGTGCCCTCACTATTCTCTAGAGAGTCAAACAGCTCATCTCTACAATAAATATGATGGGTGCATGTAGAATCTAAAATTTACGACTGGAAAGAAGTAAATACCTCATCAGATATCAATAGGACATCATCATCTAACTTGCTACTGGCCATCGCTACAGTAGCCCTTGTCCGATCTTTGAGTTGAGGATAATCTCTGATACGATATCCTAACTCATCACATCAGTAGCATCTAATCTTCCTGGGATCTCTTATCTTTGATCTGGATTGTCCTTCTTGCGATCCTCTATCGCTCCATTTGCTGCCACCTGCTCCTCCAGAAACAGTCAAAGCTGAGCTGTCACCATCTAAGCTCGAAGCTAGGTTCTTTCTCTTAAGAATCTTATTCTGGAGAATCACCATAGTGACCTCGTCTATCTTGATGGTACTCTTCTCCACTAGAAGAGTAATTACTAAGGACTCATACGAAGAAAAAAGTGATGCTAACAAAATCAATACTCTGGTCTTCTCCTCAACCTTCTCACCTACACTGAGAAGATCGGTAAAATTTTTTTGGAAGTGGTCGAGATACTCCTGTATATTATGTTTCTTGTCCATCCATAGTTGGTAGAACTGCCTTCATAAGAAAAGAGTATTGGTGAGAAACTTCATCATGTACAATTTTTTGAGCATCGACCATAGCACCATCGAAAAAATCTTATCAAGTACATGAATCACCATCTCATCCATCAGGTACATGTAGATGGTGCTCACTATCTGCATCTGTAGCCACTCCCAGGTCCTCTCTTCTATGATGGATGGATTTTTCTCATTCAAAAGAGCATTGATCAATCTATGTTGGATGAGCAGGTCCTTTATCCTTGCTTGTCATAAGGAAAAATTATTCTTTCCATCGAATCGATTGATCTTCATCTTGATTGTGCTTGTCTTTTTCATCTTCTAATCTTGATTAACACCATCTTTGTCTAGACCATCTGATACCACCAATCCATAGTAATCAGGCTCTAATACTACTTGTTAGAATAGATTCCTCAATTATGGAACATAGATCATCCACCCAAGATCACAACAACGATCGAAAGTAGATGTTGATACCATACGAGAAAAGAAAGAAAAAAGAACAACAAATAAACATAATAAAAATATATGGATCGACCTCATGCCTACCTCCACGGAGTATGCAAACTTCACTATAAGAGAAACAAAACTAAATAAATATAAGAAAAACTCACCACTCAATTCTTGTACAAAAGTCTTTCTACAAGAAACCTCAAAATTCTTATAAAAGCTCTCTGAAATCTCCCAAGAAATCTATCTGAATGATCAAGACATCACCAACTATCTGACGCAATAAACAGCTTATAAATCAGAATTTTATAGCCTCCAAAAATTCTAAAACCATGTTAGAGTAGGAAACCAACTCTTAATCAAACCCGAGAATCCACCACAGCCATCTGATCTTGATCAGCACTGATTATGACCATCCGATCATAATCAGGCATCCCCTAGCTCCTGATCAAACTCAGAAAACCTCTCAACCATTTGATCATGATCGACTCACTCTAGAGCCATCGAATCATGCTTCAGTCCACATCATCTGCTTGGTTTAGTTTTTATTTTTATTTTCAGAGATTATATATTATATCTTCTAGACGTTAGAGCCATTCCAGCCAATGATAGAACTCTCGAGGAAAGAGCGATCATACAGCCAGCTTGCATGATTCCACACTTCTCATACCGAATTATAAACTCTAACACTTTAAATATTCTCATGTGTTATTTTGTTCTTTGCTAACTAATATAATATTCTTTATATTAGATATTTTACACTCAGATTCAAATAATAGGGAGTCACTGATGATCCCACAATCATATGCAGTAATGATCGGCTTCCAGACATAGAGTCATGGTCGAGGATCCGCTTGGCTCGTAGCACCTCTGACTCGACCAGAGGATGGACAACTCATCCACGTTCAAAATCACTCACAAGTACTATAACTTTAATTAATATATTTATAATTTAGTCATTCTAGAGTTAACATTTATTTTTTAAAATTAATTTTACAGCATGTTTAGAGAGTCTGAAATATCTCATATAGTTACCAACATCATTCGATGCTTGATGCCGGGACTGGTGTACGAGTTCTCTAGTTGGCCATCTGGAGATCGAATGCAGTCTGGGAGGTGTTTCTAGTAAATCAAAACTAGTTTAATTTTTAAATTTCTAATATGTTAGTATTTTAATTATATATTAATACACGCTTGTTTCTATCTTATAGAAGTACTGCAGATTTAAGACTTTCTAGGATGAGGAGGCTGGCCGTCAGACCTTCGAGGTGGCAGCCATATGAAGGCTCCGAGATGGCCTCTATAGCCTCAAGCAGTCCGCTATCAGCACTCTGATTTTCAGTCACCATCAGATAGGAGGTTCTTTATGGATCACTGGATGCGGGCAAACATATGACAAGTCCTCTATAATCAGTGGAGCAATAAGGAGTACTCCGATAGGTGGTAGAGGGCCTAGCAAAATTGAGCCATCCAGCAGGATCTAATCAGGTACACAGGTGGCTCGATCGGCACACATGTTGTGACCAATAAATTGATAAGAAATTAATACCAAAACTCTTTACTAGAACTATAAAAACTCTTATATGCATGTTTTAACTAATTTAATTTTATTATTTACTTATTATAGATACGACAGTTGGATCGTCCACTAGATCAGCTATAGTTGTGGTAGGCCACACACTAGTCTAGAAGAACTGGTGGCTATTTAGATTCTACATCATGATAGATCATGGTAAGAACTTTAAACTTTATTTATTAATTAAATTATTATTGGATCTAATTTTTATATTATAATTAATATATTTCTAAACTGTGCAGATGCATTATGCAATGTACATTACTGAGAGGTACGATGATGACACATCTCCTCTTCCCTCTCTTGACCTTGAGGAATGGCTCAGTGCCATCGAAGGGGTGAATAAGAGCTGGGTCATAAAATTCGGTCATAACTTTGACCCTCCACCACCTCGATACTCTTCGGCATCCTTCCATGCCTCGACATTCCAGATCTTGAGCAATGCTCACATGGAGGAAGTCGTGCAGAGGCTTTTGAGTCAGCAACCTCAGAGCCTCCTAGATGCCATCCGCGATACAATCGTAGAGCTTCTCCAGGACCAACAGCTATGCGACCAGCTAGACTCGTCATCTCAACCATCATATTAGATAATTATATTATTAATTTTTTTAATTATTTTAAATTTTTATATTGAAAAACTTCATATATTTAGGTTTGAATCTGAAAAGAAGATTTAGGGGCTAAAAATTCAATCTAATCATTCAATCGATGGGCCGGAAGTGCCTATAGCTCCGTATCATCGAATGAAACTTATAGGAATAATCTATTCCAAAATCGAAGAAGTATATCGAAAGATAAGCTTCCATATCAAAACTTAATAATATTATTTTATTTTTTTATTACAAGATGCTGGAACATCCGGCTCTCATCCACTAGCTGCTGAAGAAGAGCAGGAGGAGGAGATGAACGATGATGAGAATCGAACCTAATTTTTTTGATATATTATATTTTTTTGATACTATTTATAATAATTTATATTTTTAATATAATATAGTTAGTTTTTAATTTTTGATTGTCATATTATCTTTGAATTTTAATTATAACAAGTATTAGAAACCATAACGTACTATGATTAATTAAAATTTATTTTAAAAAATAGTATTATTAATTTTTTTAAAATAAATTAATTATTAATATCGATATTAGAGACGGAAACCATCGTCGCTAATAATTATTAGCAACAGCATTAGAGACCAAACTGCCATTGCTAATATTTTTTAATTTTTTTTAAATTTTATTTAAAAATTTAAAAAAATTAGAGATGGCATTAGTGATGGTAATTTTGGTCGTTAATAATTATTAGCAATGACATTAGCCATGAAAATACCATCGATAATATTTTTTAATTTTTTTAAAAAAAATTAATTTAAATATTAAAAAATAATTAATATATATACTATAATTTTTTTTGATATACACACAACAATGATCCAATATATACCTTTAGATAAATTGATATACAATTTCTAGGTGTGTATCAAAGAAACTTATAGTATGTATCAAAATGTCGGTAGCATGTATCATTATATTATATAATGTGTATCGGTGAAGATAATATTCTGAAAGTATGTATCATATATTGGTCTGCTAGATGATTAATTTGCTAAGTATGTATCATCTGGTCATTTACTATGCATTGATGAACTTTATATTCTAGAAATTGTATATTAATTTATATAGAAGTATGTATTGGATCACTGCTAGGTGCATATTAAAGAAGCTTGTAGTATGCATCACTATAGCATATAGTATGTACCGGTAAACATAACATTTTGAAAACTATATCAATTTACTTAGAGGTATATATTGGATTGCTAAATGAATAATTTGCTAAGTGCATATCATCTAGCCATATACTATATACTAATGAACTTCATATTCGAAAATCTATATACCAATTTATTTAAAAATATGTACTAACATACTTGATAAATAATTTATTTAGTATGTATCACTTAGATATATAATATATATCGATAAAAAAAGATAGACTAGGCTATAGTCGATTGGATTTCAGTTCATATCCGATCGAATTTTTGTCTGTTGAATCGATAAGCATCTCCAAATGCTACCCCTAAAAGCAAACGAAAAAAAAAGTTGACGTGACGTCCCCGTTTTCTTGAAATAAACACGAACATCGGATAATAAACACAAAGTCTCTATTTATTATATACTGTTTATATTTATTCGATGGAGTTTGTATTTATTATTAATAGTTTATATTTATTCAGTCTTTTTAAGGTGCTTTCAATCTTGATGAAGGCACCTTACACAAACAACCCAAAATAAATATAAATTTTACAAAATAAACACAAACAACATATAATAAATAAAAACTTTATATTTATCCTAGGATGGTTTGTATTTATTTTAATATTTATTTTTTTATAGCCATATTTATTTTAGTATTTATTATTTTTTATTATTTTTTATAGGTAGTGCGTGAGAGGTCGAGGCATCTGCGTGTTAAACCCTTTTTGGAGGCGTCTACGAGAGCCTATAGGCGCCTAAAGCCCCCATCCGATTTTTTTTTTTTTTAATTAGTGGCTTTGGTTTGCTTTTTAGAATATTTTGGAGATACGTATTGATCCAATGATCAGGGATCCAATCGGATATAGACTGAAATCGAAGCATATATATATTATGAAAATGAGGAAGAAATAAAATATTAAACTTTTTTGTTTTTAATTACAAAACTAATGAAATTTTTTATTTTTAATTTTTTTAAAAAAATTAATATTACGAGAAACACTACAAAACTGAAAGCTTGCCCATAATGAGGCCGGAGTTGAGAGGTTTCTCTCTCGAGCGAGGAGAGGTGCGGCAGCCAGTATGGAAATGGCGGCAGCCGGGGCGGTGGGGAGAAGAAACGAAGGGTGGGTTCGCGCTTGAGGGTTGGGAGGGAGCAGAATTAGTGGGGTTGTCGGCCAGTCTCCTTCCAACTCAATCCTTAACCTTTTACCCAAAAAATACTCAATCCTTACCCATGCTTAGGAGTCGAGAAATGGGTGACGACCGTGACGTGGCATAATTAAGTACCTTCCTATATAATGAACTTATAAGGCACAATCTGTTAAATTCTTATTTGCACTGTCGGCTTCGTGTGTGGTATTAGTGTGATAAATATCATATTATTTGCAGAAACTGACCAAGCATCATGCCGAGATTAAGTATGGAAATATAATACTGATGTCTGAATATAGAAGTCCCACTTAACTCCTTTGTCATAATTGCTACAGCTTAAACTATGGGCATACATTTAAACTGAGCCTTGCCAACCCAGCAGCATCCAGCAAAAATACCCCATCCCATCATGGCCCATCAGCTTTGCCAACTTCAACAGTGTGCTTGGTTAGTGACCACAATGGAACGATGATATCCCTTGACATGTTTGATTCGTAATTCGAATTAGAATTAGAATGTTTGATTCGTAATTAGAATTGAAATCAGAATGAGAATAAAATTTAAATACTAAAACATAGTAGGAATTAGGCATTGGGGATTGGGACAATTCCATTCCCCTCTGAAATTGGAACGAGAACGAGACTTCCTCCAACTAAATAGTTGGAATGAGTCTCACTCATTCTTATTTCCATTTGGAAGTCCCACTCCCTCTAATAAGTGATAATGATTTGAGCACTTTGCCCACAAACTACATTGGCTCATAATTGCATGCATCCGACAGTAACATGAAAAAGCTTTACTGCACCATTCCATCCCCGCTTAGACTACCAGTTCTATAGAAAAGATAGTGATTGGAATGGAGCCAATTCCCAGATGCTACAGGGGACCGAGAATGGAGTGGAGCCGTTACAAGCAGCCATATTTCCAATAATGATATTTTTTAAAACAACAACAGAAGCAAGGTGACGCAAAAACCCAAATAAAAGTCTAGGGTTCTCTCCCAGGAGGACGTTGATTGAATAAAAAAGGAGGGGCTTGTGGGATGCTTGAAATGAACGCTCATGTAAATATTATTAAACACGGATCTGATTATATGATCCCATTCAACGACAAGCCAGGGTACCATGGCCTCTAGAATCCTGCCCTTTATAATCCATCCCTCATATTATCTCCTTGGCCAAATCATAGGCTTCACGTTACACAGAACCCCTTCTGCCATCATTTTGGATCACTTGCAACATACTCTTCCATCATTTAGTATCTGCATGATCTATGATCTATATTGTATAACAAAGAAGCACCTGAAAACTATTTAATCCATTGCAACTCAATCCTTACAACATACTCTTTCATTCTGAATAATTATTTAGTATCTACACAATGAATATTATATAACAAAGAAGCACCTGAACACTTTTTAATTTATCACCACTCAATCCACTAGACATAAAACAATTCTCTCCAAGTTCAATATTGATTCCCTTAGATGTAACCTATACCAATAGGATAAACATCTATTACAAAGACAGCTCAATTGATTCCAGCACACGACTCCAAACCGTAGCGCAAGGCAAAGAATGCAAAATCAAGATGTCTGACAGCACACCTTATTCTTAGGAATCACCAGTGCCGGTCCAGGGACGACGATCGTTTTGCCAGACAGTGCTGGTCCATTGCCATTGCCCTGAGGTTCAGAAACCAGGTTCTTCCTGTTGACAATGTTAAAAATTTCCGTTAGAACAGTTTGGAAGGCGGTCTCAACATTTGTAGCCTCCAGTGCTGATGTTTCCAGGAAGGAAAGGTTTTCCTTCTGAGCAAGCTCGCTGGCATCTTCTGTGGTTACAGCCCTCTGGTCCTCTAGATCAGTCTTGTTGCCCACCAGCATGATCACAATGTTCTTGTCAGCATGGCTTCGCAGCTCCTCGAGCCACCGAGGTATGTGGTCGAAGCTCTGACTCTTGGTAATGTCATAAACCAGCAAAGCCCCTACAGCACCTCGATAGTAAGCACTTGTGACAGCCCTGTACCTATTAAATATTTTAACAATTAGCAACCCAGAATTCTGTAAGGAAGAAAACTTCAAAGCATTATAGTAATCTATTTTTTGGAAAATGATAATTAGTCTTTCAGCAGTGGTTCATGTTATGATCATCATAGAAAAAGCATTTATCTCTGCTATATTAAAAAAATAGCAGTTTTAAATTTTGCTTCATTTCTCTCCAGGGATATATATATATATATATATATATATATATTTCAAACAACTTTTCTCTTTGTAGCGAATTTTAGAAAAATGAAAAGTCAGCCAAACAATAGACACCTTCCTATGTTGGGAAAATAAACAGGATAGTATATATCTCCTTATCGCTATTGTTCTCCTGTTTTAATTGCTTCATCCACAAATCTCTCCCATCATCAACCATTAAACGATTCCACACAGATTAAAAACTGAATTTTAAATTCTAGATTAATAGAACTCCATCTCCATATAATAATATGTTCCTTCTAAGTCTCTCCCTCATAGCAATCCATTTTATTTAACAACATTTCTATTTAAATTATAGCTTCTGTATATAATGTAATTTAATATGTTATTTTCATTATTTTCACCCAAACATGCATCACATGTGCTGAGTGGCCAGTAAGCACCCAAAAATCTTGGTTATGGAAAAAAGACACAAGTAGCTCTAATGGATATGATTGCACAGAATAACATGCATCAATACATAAACTCTGTTGAAGACCAAACAACATATTGTCATTCGATAACATGCTTGTGGCAGCATTTGGAGTTGCTAATTTAAGAATCATGCCCATTTTTTGAGTCATTTTAAAGTTTATGAATTCAAGAGCTAAGATTTTTTTTTAAGGTATTTAATTGTTATAAAGAAAAGTCCAAAAATGGATAAACTTGATAAGGAAGAAAAAATTGTGAATTTAGAATACTTTCCAATTTCATAGTTCTATGGCTACGAAGAAACGACATTGTACAGAGAAACATCAATTTTATGAAATCATAATATTCTAAATTCAAGAAATCACAAATCATGAGACACTTGCAATAACATCGGCCAAAAACCTTCCTTGGCCTAAATTAAGCACCAAGATCACACAATTATGCTCTTTTACAAGTGTTCAACTAAACAAGAACTTTTAGATAATCATGGAGTTTTGGCCTCATCCTCATTTGTATCATATACCCCTATCCAATATAACCCCTGCTTGGTAGATTAGCAGAATTTAAGCAAAATGACATGGTGGCCATTTGTCATCTTAGCATTAGGATCCCAAATTCACAAATCAAGATTTCAAGTTATACCCAATCCATGTGACATACCCAAATTCCTGATAGACAACTTATCTATCCTGCATCCCAGATAATGTGGTTCCACCGAGCGCCTCTTATTCTCATGCCACTCCTTAAGGAGAGTTATATAGAACAATCTACTTCTTGGAACAAAATGGTTGTGCTGTTATACAGGATGCAGTTTAAGTCCGCTAGGAAGCAGAAACTTGTACGCTAAAGATTTTGATATTGGGAAATGCCATCATGTGTCAAGCAATGTACTGAGAAGTTGTGAGGGACCATTCAGATATGAAAATCCACCATGCATGGCAGGTAGGCCTAAGGTGGAAATTAGGTTTCCACTCTGTAGCATACCTAAACCACACTTCATTTTGTGATGTAATACATCTTAAGATAATTTTGTTATGGGACAAGTGATTGATTTTCCTTTCATGTTGAATAAATATTGATAGCAAGACCTCTATGTTTCAGTAAGGCAATTATTATTATAGGTGATCAGCAACTAAATTCATTATTCTGAGTGTTATCCCTTAAGATAAATATAAGGAAATGATCAATTACTTACCACAGATGGTGATCATTTAAGCTGCAAATGGGCTTCAAAAACAATAACAAAAGAGGTTCAGACTTCTATATAAGAAGTATTCACTTATAAAAAGTAATATTTGCCATGATCAAGCACCTTTAACGTGTTACAATGATATATAAGTTTGTGAAACAATCATCAATAATGCTAGTTCCAAGCATATCATCTTACATATGGGAGTAAGTATGCGGGAAAATAATAGCATTCCAGCTAGTTGGTTCAAAATTTGAAACATTTTGTCTCATGAAAAAAATGCATTTATCCTCTCATCATTTGTTAAACAATATTAAGATATGTAGTGAGATCACTTCATACCCATCATATTAGCTGCTTGTGCAATCAAAGAATTATGCTGGAGGATTTTAGATGCTGCGACCTATATGCAATGCATGCTGGATGTCAATATTTGTTGGATATTGCCAGGATATGCATTGGATTTTTTTTCTAATTTTAAATTATAACCTTTTTAAAAATTAAAAAAGGGCTTCAGATACTTTCCAGATATGGTAAGGATATTTATAATTATAATGTCACAAGGCTATTATTAACTTATTAATAAACTTGCAATCATACCAACTGTAATGGCAATAATCATGATGAGAGTAATACAATTTTAAAGGGGAAAGCCCAACCTCTGAATGAAATCAAGGGAAATGAAACTAAGGACCAGAAGATCCCCGAACCAAAGAAAAACATGGTTGAATGTATCAAACTTGACAATAACACAAAACACCATTTATTGTTGCAAACTTGATAATGAATTTCCTAAAGTCAGGAAATAATGATATACGATATTAAAATCACTAGAAGATGCATTATCTGTGAAAATCATTGGGAGGTAATATGGAAACTGATCTGTTACATAAACATGAAAACAAGAAAACAAGGAAAACTAACAACCTTTATGCTGGAAATTTTATAAGAACAGGAAATTTGGTGTCCATCTAGAAAAAAAGGTTGAGTGTGCATCTGAAAATAAAAAAGAGATGGTACAAGTTATGGAGTCTCTTTACTTTAACTAAAAGTAGATCTCACAAAGGGTAAAGAGTGTTACATAATCTCTTAATACAGATGAATGCACATGCACGCATGCATGGTCTTGCAGCAGCATACCCTACCGTAGGTCAATGTTCACAGCATGGCTCCCTGCAGTCTATAAAAATTCCCTAAGACATGTCACTCTCTAGAAACCAATTACCATATCCTGCTTACATTTCTCAGTTTCACACGCATACAAGTTATCTCATCAGATAAGATTTCATATGTGGTGTTAATTTATTTTTTATGTCAACTTGTCATCCATGTGCAGAATGTGAACTTCTGGATTGTAGCTTGAGACCATAGTAAACTTAAAAATGATGGACTTAAGGTTTAGAATTTAACATGACCTCTTGTAATTATAATTTCAGACCTCATTACCATTGTGCCTATCCTTCTGGAATGTTCCAAGATCAAAGGATATAATGGCTCACCAGAGCTAAACTTATGTCTTTATCCCGCATGGGGAGCTCTTCACTGTTGTTACTTATTTTTCTCTTTTTTTCTATTATTCTAAACCTTATCTTCTTTACAGGAGGACGTTGGAGAAATACATTTTGTCCACTTCTCCATGTATGCCTTTGACATCCATTTTGTAGCAGTTAAAAAGCCAGAAAAAATAATTAATAATCCAAATTAAATAAAATATATAGAATCTATGTTTATACAGTAAAAAAACCACTATCTTCTTTCATGGAAACATAGATGGTACCAACATATACATATGGCTTTGACATCCATGTAAAGTAGTGGATACCTGGACAACTGAGTCCTAACATAACATGATGTCAATATGGTGGCCATATAGCTATAAAAAAAATGTGAATGTGTATCCAATATACATGTGCAATCTTCATATAAAAATTCAAAAATTAATTTGAAACTTAAAAATGCATTTGATGTAAAATCGAGGCTTTCTATGAACTTTGTTCAAAACAATTTATCATAAACTTGTGTAATACTGTGATGCACAGACGAAGCATCCATGCCCCAAATTCTAGAAAAATAACCAGCATATTTCATATTTTTTTATTTGTTCCACATTATTATAGTTCTATATGAACCATCAGTAACAAGCAATTTCATTTGTGTCACCTATATTTAGTTTTGGACTGCATGATGTATGTAGCTTCCAAAATATCTGAAGTGTCCACAATTACAAGTGAAAGAATATGAAAGCATTAATAAAACATTCATATTCTTAACATGATTTTTTTTTTTTTTTGCATGTGTGCACGAGAGGAGGGATGTCCACCACTATATTTACCCAGGTCCAAACACTTGGATGCACCATCTAATTCTTGAATGCAGAACCTCTGGTTACTAGGCAGAGGTGTGTGACCACCGGACCAAGCCCCAAGTGACTCCTAACCCACCTAAAAAGGGCTGTGCATAAAATCAAGATAAATGAACAAGATGAAAAGACATTGTCATTAACAGAAAGAGATTGCATGATTCCTACTATTGAGGGAAAAATAGTACTAATCCAATATAGGACTGGAGAAAACCAACTAGACCCAGCTAGAAATGGGAATTCTCTGTTATGGTATCTACAAATATTCTCATGACCTCTGAGGTGAATGTGGTTTTTCACGTTTGACGTGAGGGTCATTCATCAGTCACAGGTTTCACTTGATTCCTCCCATGCTACAATCAAGAGAAAAGTTTCTGATAACCTATTGTTGCAGGTTTAAAACCATAATGACAATCAAAATGTCAGCCATTGGTCCCTAATCTATGAACCAAGAAGACCAACATATTTAAAATTCTAAATATCAAGAAAAGGCTGTAGGAATAAAATTTTCAAAAATGAATTTGGGTAGTCTATTTTTTGAGTTTTGAAGTTATGAACAAGTGGAGACTTTTAGTCCCACATGGAAAAGTTGCAAAATGGGTTTTCTCTTTATAAGATATAACTTGTACCTGCTATTTGTCTTTGGCACACCCAAAAGCAAAGAGGCTTGAGGGTGATGTGAAGCATCACCCCGCTTATGCGCGTCGTGCGAGAGGGCGCATTGGGTGTGCTTTTGTGGCGCACTTTGCACTTCACAAATTTTCAAAAATCAAGAAGATCGGACGGATGAGATTGAAATGATCTAGACCATTAGATGAGTCTCGCAATTAGGTGCAAAACAGATCAGCGGATGCATTGATCGAAGTGTCCGATCAGATTTGAATTTGAACAAACGACTGCGTCTCACAGCCGATCCAACGGTGTGCATGGTGTGCAAACAGGTTTCATATCTGTTCACCAACAGACACTATTGCATATAAAATGAGTTCCAGAATCATTTTTCAGTACCAGAAATTGCAGTGCGTTCATGATTTTGAGATCTATCTTTCTGGCATCATTTTGTTCTTTATTAGAGTGTTCTTGATTGGGTTTGAGCGTACATACTCAATATCCAATTCTTGATTAAGGCTTCATTGTATCCTAAAGGCAATTTTTTATTAACCCCACTGTGTTCTCGTGGTTTCTACTGGAAGGGGAGAAATATTGCCTAAAAGATAGCATCTTTTACATGCCTTGAAGTTAACAGATCAATATTTCTTTCTTCCATCATGCATATTTTCCAACAATTTTAGGCAATAATCTTCCATGGCGATGGAGGAATCTTTGACTCATTCCATTCAGATCATGAATCAAGACTTGATTTGACTGGAGCGTTTTGATTGAGAGAACTTCACAAGGTAGCAGGAAAAAGTGATGTTCTTTCTAACATCACTGAATCTTGCATACATCTTGGATGACAACTTGGTACCATACCGAGAACCAACTCCAGAAGAAAGCTAAGAATTGGTGCAGAAGTGCATTAAGAGAAAGGCAAATGACTACCTATGCCATGGACATATTCTAAATGCACTCTCCAACAATGTGTATGCGGCACATCGAAACATTGAATCTGCAAAAGAGTTGTGGACTGCATTGGGCAACAAGTATCACACTGAAGAGGCAAGTCATCGTAAGTTTTTAATTCTTAATTACATTGATTTTAAGATGACCAACGACAAATCTGTGCTTGGACAAGTGCATGATATTCAACAAATTGTTGGTGATCTGAAAACTGCTGGCATTAACTTAGAAGAAGAATTTCAAGTGGGTGTAATTATTTCTAAGTTGCCTTCAACTTGGAATAATTACAAGAGGAAACTCAAGCATGAAGATAAGAGTCATACAATGGAATCCCTTCAACGTCATTTTCTGATGGGAATTAGAATTACGCATGTATTCCAAAAGAAAGTGTCACTAAAATTCCTAATCCTAATTTAATTTTGTAGGTTTATTTAGGTTATTTTTATTTTATTTGAACTTATATTTTTATTAGAACTCAGTAAGTGGAGTTCTATTAGGATATAAGTCAATAATTAGACTTCTGTTAGGTTGCTTTTTGTTTCTCTATTTAAAGGCTCCACCTATGTAGAGAAAAATAGACTTAAATAATTGATTAAATTGATTTCTGAATCCAGGCTTTGATTTTTGCTTTTCCTTTTTCAAATTTTTTTCTCTTTTGTTTTGGTTTTACGTCATCTTCATATTGAAGAAGATTCTCGAAAGAGAGACAAGAAGGAAGAGGAACAAGCTGAAACATCATCTAAGGCAAATATGGTTGTAGACCATAACTCAAAGCATGACAAGTTGAAGCCAAAGAATGATAAGAGTTTCAAGAAGCATGGTTCCAACAAGAATTATTCCAAAAAGAAAGGCAAGTGTTAATTTTGTGACAAGCAAGGTCATTTTGCTCAAGACTGTCATTTTCGAAAGAAAGCATTGAAGAATAAGGAAGTGGCCAAAGAAAGTAACATGGTTGAAGATCTTGAACTCATTGCAGCAGTGTGTGAGGCTAATTCAGTGGTGAATGAGAAACGATGGTGGCTGGACACTGGAGCAACTATTCATATTTGCAAGGATTGAAGTCTTTTCAAGACTTACGAAGAAATTGCTACTGGAGAAGAAGTGCGAATGGCTAGTAATATCGCACTAAAGTCACTGGAAAAGGCACTGTTGATGTCAAGCTTACTTCAAGGAAAGTTCCACATTTGATTAATGTTTTTCATGTACCTGAAATGTCTAATAATCTTGTATCTAGAGACCTTCTAAATAAGAAAGGTTTCAGCCTTTCAGGCTTGTGTATGAGTCGGATAAGTTTATCTTATCCAAGAATGGGGTCTTCATTGGAAAGGGGTATTCTTGTAAAGGTATGATTAAACTTAATGCAATAACAGTCCATTCTTCTGTTTACATGGTTGAGCCTATTTCTTTATGGCATGGTAGATTAGGTCATGTTAATTATTGTAGCATCAAAAATATCCATAATCCAGGGTTAATTTCTGATTGCAATTTTGATCATTTGATTAAATGTGAAACATGTGTCCAAACTAAGATTACTAGAAAATCTCACAAATCTGTTGAGAGAACTTCTGAAATTCTTGATCTCATACATAGTGATATATGTGATCTAAAGAAAAATGTCACCAGGGGAGGAAATAAGTATTTCCTTACATTTATTGATGATTATTCTAAATATACATATGTATATTTAATGAAAAGTAAGGATGAATATTTTGAGAAATTTCTATCCTTCAAGGCAGAAGTTGAAACTCAACATAACCGTAAGATCAAAGTTCTACAATCCGATAAAGGAGGTGAGTATTGTTCTAATTAGTTCACAAAATTTTGTGAAACCAAAGGAATAATACATCAAGTGACTGCTCCTTATACACCACAACAAAACAGTGTAGCAGAAAGGAAAAATAGAACTTTGGTTGAAATGGTTAATTCCATGCTTTTACGTTCTACATTATCTTTATCTTTATGGGGTGAAGCTATGTTATCTGCATGTTTATTTTGAATAGAATTCCTTTGAAAAAGAATAACATGACCCCATATGAGCTATGGTTTAAGCATAAACCAAATTATAAATGCTTGAAAGTGTGGGGATGCATTGCTTATGTTAGAAAACCGGACCTTAAAAGACAAAATTAGGGCATAGAACATATAAATGTGTTTTTATTGGATATTCTTCATATAGTGTGACTTATAGATTTCTGAATCTTGAGACCCAAGAGATTATTGAATCTGTTGACGTACAATTTTTTGAGAATCTGACAAAGTCAAGTTCTCTAGTTCAAAATTCAAAAAATAATGAGTTTACATTGGTTCCAATTACTCCAACTGATGTTACTCCAACAAAACTTTCTTCTAATGACAATACTGTGGAACCTAGATGGAGTAAAAGACAAAGAATTGAAAAAATATATAGACCAGATTTTCTAACATATCTTGTGGAAGGTGATAGAAATGAGATTAAGGATAAAACTAGATTTCTCCTTAATGTCGATGATGATGAATCTACTACATATTCACAAGCTATTTCATCATGAGATTCTTCTTTCTGGAAAGAAGCAATTAATGATGAAATGAACTCTATCATGGGAAATCAAACTTGGGTTCTTGCAGATTTACCTCCTAGTTCTAAACCAATGGGATGTTGGGTTTTCAAAAAGAAGTTGAATGCTGATGGTTCTATCAATAAATTTAAAGCACGTTTGGTTGATAAGGGTTATAGACAGAAACATGGCATGGATTATTTTGATACCTATGCACCAGTTGCAAGAATTACATCTATCAAAACATTAATTTCTCTTGCCTCCATTCACCAGTTAGTTGTCCATCAAATGGATGTTAAAACAGCTTTTCTAAATGGTGATTTAGAAAAGGAGATTTACATGGAACAACTTGAAGATTTTGTTTTACCAGGTCAAGAAAAGAAAGTTTGTAAACTTGTTAAATCTCTATATGGCCTGAAGCAAGCTCCCATGCAATGGCATGAGAAATTTGATAAAGTAGTACAATCCAATGGTTTTAGAACCAATGATGCCAATAAATGTATTTATAGTAAGTTTGAAAATAATGCTGGAGTTATTATTTGCTTATATGTGGACGATATGCTTATTTTTGGTTCATCTATGGCATATGTTGAAGAAACTAAAAGGTTTTTGTCATCTAACTTTGATATGAAAGATTTAGGGAAAGCTGATGTGATCTTGGAAATTATAAGAGTGAGAAATGATAATATATTAGCATTATCTCAATCTCATTATATAGAGAAGATCTTGAAGAAATATGGTCATTTTGATCATAAACCAGTTTCTACCCTTATAGAGCCTCATCAAAAGTTAATGAAAAACACTGGTAGATGTCAATCACGGTTGGAATATTCTAGTGTTATTGGAAGTCTTATGTATTCTATGCATTGCACAAGACTTGACAAAGCATATGCTATTGGTATGCTATGTAGATTTACAAGCAATCCAGGTAAAGAACACTGGAATGCTATTTCCAGACTTCTACGATACTTGAAGGGAACCATAAATTATGGTTTACATTATGAGAGATATCCATCTGTATTGAAAGGATATAGTGATGCTAGTTGGAACAATATTGAGTTCAATTCTAAATCCACGACTAGATGGATTTTTATGCTAAGAGGTGCTGCCATATTGTGGGGGTCGAAGAAACAGACCTATATCTCTGACTCTACAATGTTGTCAAAATTTATAGCCCTAGCTGATGTAAGTAAAGAAGCAGAATGGCTCAGAAACTTATTAATAGACATTCCATTATGGAAGAAGCCTACTCCAACTATTATGATTAATTGTAATGGTAAGGCTACATTATATAAAGTTTCTAGCAAGACATACAATGGCAAGTCTAGACATATAAGTCTCTGACATCATTACTTGTGACAACTTTTAAAGAATGCTGTAATAGCAGTCGACTATATGGAATCGAGCAAGAATTTAGCAGATCCTCTGACTAAAGGTTTTGCAAGGAAAATGGTTAAAACCACTACAAAAGGAATGATACTTAGATCTGTAACATAATCAATCACATTTAATGGTAACCCAACTTTTTCTTGAAAATACAGACAAAGTTCAATGTGGTATCAACAAATTAAATACTGATTTAGTGGAACACTAGAAAATTGCAACAAAGGTCCCTTCCTATTCTAGTGTTGGTTCTGCATGATTGAGGTTGATATTGAATCTTAATAAGTCCAAAAGAGTGACCCGCAGAATCACTCAAGTAGACTTACCTATATGAGTGTGGAAGTCAAACTGCTTCCCATGAAATTTAGATCATTTCTAGAGCACTCATGAAATCAGGATATTAGCACAAGGCCATAAATGTGCGGGCATAAAGAACACTCTTTTTATATGAAATCTATATATGCGATAGTTCCGGTTTTGTCATAAAAGGTTCTTGGTTCCAGATCAGTTCACCACAGTACCTGATGAAGCTTTGAATTGTTTGCACCAAGTGAAGGTTCAAGTACAAAAAACACCTATCATTTATGTATTAGATTTCAAGAATGATGTCACGTATTTATTGATTTTTTGTGTCCTTGTAAAAGAACTACGACAGGCTTAATCCCTTTGGGGTACGTAGGCAGCTATTGCTATAGCACAACCATTTTGTACTATATATATAATAGAATTTTCACATAATAAACTATATTTTGAAAATTGTGGGGGGAATTGTAGGAATAAAATTTTCAAAAATGAGTTTGAGTTGTTTGTTTTTTGTGTTTTGAAGTTATGAACAAGTGGAGACTTTTAGTACCACATGGAAAAGTTGCAAAATGGGTTTTCTCTTTTTAAGATATAACTTGTACCCGCTATTTGTCTTTGGCACATCCAAAAGCAAAGAGGCTTGAGGGTGATGCTTCATGCGCATGCGTCGTGTGAGAGGGTGCATTGGGTGCTTTTGTGGCGCACTTTGCACTTCACAAATTTTTAAAAATCAAGAAGATCGGACGGATGAGATTGAAATGATCTGGACCGTTAGATGAGTCCCGCGATTAGGTACGAAACGGATCAATGACCAGATGCACTGATCGAAGTGTCCGATCGGATTTGAATTTGAACGAACAAATGCGTCTCGAGGATACAGATGAGATGCGATCAGGATCATTAGATTGCAGCCGATCTGATGGTGTGCGCGGTGTGCAAATAGGTTTCATCTGTTCACCAACAAACACAACATTGCATATAAAACAAGTTCCAGAACTCATTTTTCAGTACCATAAATTGCAGTGTGTTGATGATTTCGAGATCTATCTTTCTAGCATCATTTTGTTCTTTAGCAGAGTGTTCTTGATTGGTTTTGAGCATACATACTCAATATCCAATTCTTGATTGAGGCTTCATTGTATCCTGAAGGCAATTTTCTATTAATCCCACGGTGTTCTTGCAGTTTCTACCGGAAGGGGAGTAATATTATCCAAAAGACAGCATCTTTTACATGCCTTGAAGTCAACAGATCAATATTTCTTTCTTCCATCATTCATATTTTCCAACAAAGGCAACCCTAACAACCTGGCAACAGGCATTGCAAGCTTAAGAAACTCCTGAATCACCAATTCAATCTAACGATACAGCAAAGCAATGTATCTCTCAGAGTAGATTTTGGCAAAATCCAACAAGCAAGCAAAATCCTGCCGTTTCACTGCCATTTTACTCTACCTCCTAAGTAATGTTTCCATATCACAAGGAAACATAGTTGCATGCATCTAGGAATGCACGAATCTAAATACCAGTTCAGATCCTAGGTAATGTCAGTAAATGAATCGAGCAAAAGATTTAACCTTCCTTGAATTCAAAATGCAATCACAATCATAACCTTTTCTTGTCACCCCGCCAGAGACTAATAGTGAACAAGATCAAGCAGCTATTGGGAAACAATAACTCAACAATAACTCGAGCATTAAAGACAGCAAAAACACTAAAAAGGCAATCAAATTTAAAGCATTGGATCAATACGCTACAATTGATTAACGGAAAAACTCTCAAGGCACTCAAATCTAAAATTCAACAAGATCAAGAAGCTTCCGGACCACAAAACCAAACACATAGGAAAGAACTCGACCATTAAGTACGACCACCTATTTTCAAACTCAAAGGCCACCAAGAGACAACTAGCCAGTATCGGATCTAAGGAGTTGCACAAGAAGTAAGACAAAATGGGAACGGATACGAGAAGGAAAGAGAATCAAAACCAGATCACAGGTCTAGGGTTGGGAAAGAGGTACCTCTCTTGGCCGGCGGTGTCCCAGATCTGGGCCTTGACGCTCTTGTGCTGGATGACGAGTGTCCGGGTCTGGAACTCGACCCCGATGGTGGCCTTGGAGTCGAGGCTGAACTCGTTGTGGGCGAAGCGGGCCAGGATCTGGGACTTCCCCACCGCCGAGTCCCCGATAAGGACCACCTTGAACACGTAGTCGATCTTCTCGCCGCCAGCTGCCATTGCCGCCGTCGACGCCGCTGCCGACGCACCACGATAGTAGTAGAACACAGGAGTGGAGATCAGCGAGAGCAGCGGAGGAGAGTGACCGGATCCCGCTTGAAGCTCGCCCTCTGGGGTCTTGTCTCTCGCTGACGAGCGTGGAGTCAAGTAAAACCTTGCAGGAGGAGACGAAACGCTTGGCCCTTTATAAGAATTAAGAACATTATAAGACGAAAATATACCCCCGCGAGGTCGTTGTACCTGAGCGTAGGGTATCGACGGAATTGGAAGTCAATAACCAGTTAAACTAAATTCAGATATAAATTTTATGTTCAAAATATATATAATAAATATTGGATTGAATTTGGATTTTGAAATTACGGCCGAACCTTATTGGATATATATATATATATATATATATATATATATATATATATATATATATATATATATATATATATATATATATATATGTTGTATGTATGTATGTACCAGCCAATTTTTCTATTTAACCATCAGAGAAAAAATAAATGTATTTATTGTGAAAACCAAATCCTCCAATTTTTTTGGATAATTAATAAATAACCTCCTGCATTTCCATTAGTTTTACAGATACCCTTCTATACTTAAATTTCAGTAATGTCAATCCTGTATTTAACAAAATATTACAATTTGCTCTTCCGATGATCTAGTTTGGATTTGAGACTCCCGTCGGTGATTATGTGGCACAATGTTTAACATAGATGTCTTACATGATCAAAAAAAATAGTTTTATCTGTTTGACTTGGCCCTCTTCTAATTTGGCGCCAAACTTTCTACCATTAATAGATATTTCTTCTCACTTTTTAGTTCGCTGCTGTCGCTATCCCTCTATCTACCTAGGTTTCAGACAAACTAGAGATGAGTTCGTCTTCATCGAAAATGTGAGAACCGTCCGCAATTAGTGCAATCCCAAAGATGTGCCGTTGCCGTCTTGCAGGGGTGATGAAGACATCGTGGACATCTACGAATTTGGGAAGAAGATATTGGGCATGCCCTAATTATGAGGTTAGGATTTTTTTTTTTATTTTATCCTATTTGTGGATCATGGACATCTATCCTTCCGTATTGCAGTTGTGGTTGTTTTCTTTCTCAGATTGATGGAGGTTACAACTATTTTCAATGGTTAGATCCAGAGTGAAATGGGCATGCATTCAAGATTATCCATAAATTGCAGAAAAGGATTGGCAGATTGGAGGCTGTTGGTGCAGAAATCGGTCCTCGTTGGATCCGACTAGAGTAGAGGCCGATGAGGTCGCCACCGGAGACCTACAAAATAAAGTTCCATCTGGAGCCAGTGAGGGATGACTTCGATAGGACCCTCCGACGATCAAGTCAGCTCTGGCCAACAGGAATGGAGTGCTCGGGATTGATTTTCGCAGAGCTTAGAGAGAAGAGGAGAGCTTAGAGCTTAGAGAGAAGAGGAGAGCTTAGTGCTTAGAGCTTAGAGAGAAGAGATAGCATATCTGGAGGGTCCTTTTTATAGACGGAGCTTGATGGTGATAGCTGCAGCCACGTGCTGGCGGACCGCTCGAGGTCCGATGGAGCCAGTCCCAAGGAAAGGTGCCGTCTGTAGCGGATTGATGGTGACCGCCATTACCGTCTGATAGCGGATCATTATCGCTTGCGGTGGACTGATGGTGATGGCCGCAGTTGTCTTGATACTGAGCCGCTCGGGACCGAATGAAGGATTGAAAAGCTTCAACGTGTACCCATTTCGGAGGAGTCCGAACTTCTGAAGAGGAAGCTCGAAAGGAGTTCGGCCTCTGTAGACGTCTGACTGGAGGTGTGTGGCTAAGGCTCGATCGCAAGGGAGTTCGATAGGAGCTCGATCGATCGAAGGAGGTGTTTGGGAGGAGTTCGGCTCTTGAAGAAGTCCGTCCGAAGGATGTCTGGGATGAGTCCAGCTTCCGAAGAAGTTCGACCGAAGAGAAAGCTTGGAAAGAAGTTTGGCTCTCGTAAGCATCTGGCTGGAAGAGTGCGGCTAAGGCTCGGTCGCTGGAAGTTCGGAAGGAGCTTAGTCGCTAAGAAGTCTGGTCGGGGGACGACCGTCGAGGGGTTCGCTAAGAAGTTCGGCCGAGGGACGATCGTTGAGGAGTTTGACCGCTGGAAGTTCGAAGGAGCTCGACCGACTGAGCAGTTTGATCAACCGTAAGGGTTCGACTAAGACCCATCTGCTGAAGCTCTTTCATGGTTACTGGTTGCATTAGGCTGAGCATCGAACTAGACTTCGACAGGAGCGGGGTTTATCCCCAATACTAGCTCCCCCACTCTCGAGTTCGAAACTCGAAGGAAGGGAGTGCAGAAAAGACAACTGCCAAAGTTTTCTTCTGGGCTCCGTGCTGATTCAGGTCGAAGCTCGGGGGAGATCTCATCTCCAGCTAAAGTTGATGTTAAAGTTGAAGCCCAAGGGAGATCCCATCTCCAACCGAGATTGAGGTAGGTCTCATCTCCTGCGATCGAGGTCGAAGGTTGAGCTCCATCGGAGGCAACATTATCTCCTACAGCCGAGGCTGCTTCGGAGGAGATCTCTCCTGCAGCTGAGGTCAATACGAGCGCTCGGGAGAGATCCAATCTCTGGCCAAGGTTGGCTTGGTCGATCGAAAGAGATCTTATCTTCTGCAGTCGAGTGTGATGCGGGCACTCGGAGGAGATCTTATCTCCTACAGCCGAGCTTTCCTTAGAGAAGATCTTATCTCATGCAGTCGAGGTTGAAGCGGGCACTCAGGGGAGATCTTATCTCCTTCGGCCAAGCTTGGCCCGGATGCTCGGCCCGGATGCTCGGGGGAGATCTTATCTTCTACAGTCGAGCTTTCCTCGTAGGAGATCTTATCTCCTGAGGCCGAGGTTAATGCGAGCACTCGGGGGAGATCTTATCTCCTGCAATCGAGTTTTCCTCAGAGGAGATCTTATCTCCTGCAGCCGAGGTTAAAGCGGGCATTCGGAGGAGATCTTATCTCCCTTCGATCGAGCTTGGCTCGGACGCTCGGGGGAGATCTTATCTCTTGCAGCCGAGCTTTCCTTGGGAGAGATCTTATCTCCTACGGCCGAGGTTGATGCGGGTACTCGGGGGAGATCTTATCTCCTTCAGTCGAGCTTGGCCCAGACCCTCGGGAGAGAGATCTTATCTCCTGCAGTCGAGGTTTCCTCGGGAGAGATCTTATCTCCTACGGTCGAGGTTGATGCGGGCGCTCGAGGGAGATCTTATCTCCTACAGTCGAGCTTTCCTCGGGAGAGATCTTATCTCCTTCGATCGAGATTGATGCGGGGCACTCGGAGAAGATCTTATCTCCTACAGTCGAGCTTTCCTCGGGAGAGATCTTATCTCCTGCAGCCGAGGTTGAAGTGAGCACTCGGAAGAGATCTTATCTCCTGCAACCGAGCTTGGCCCGGATGCTCGGGAGAGATCTTATCTTCTGCAGCCGAACTTTTCCTCGAGGGAGATCTTATCTCCTACGGTCGAGGATGATGCGGGCACTCGACAGAGATCTCATCTCCTTCAGTCGAGCTTGGCCCAGACGCTCGGAGGAGATCTTATCTCCTACTGTCGATGTTGGCCTGGACCCTCGGGAGAGATCTTATCTCCTGCAGTCGAGGTTTCCTTAGGGGAGATCTTATCTCCTGCAGTCGAGGTTGATGCGGGCACTCGGGGAAGATCTTATCTTCTGCAGCCGAGCTTTCCTTGGGGGAGATCTTATCTCCTGCAGCGGAGCTTTTCCTTGGGGGAGATCTTATCTCCTTCGATCGAGGTTGATGCGGACACTCAGGGGAGATCTTATCTTTTGCAGCCGAGAGGGGAGATCTTATCTCCTACAGCCGAGCTTTCCTCAGGGGAGATCTTATCTCCTGCAGCCGAGGTTGAAGCGGACACTCGAGGAAGATCTTATCTCCTTCGGTCGAGCTTGGTCCAGACGCTCGGGGAGATCTTATCTCCTGCAGTCGAGCTTTCCTTGGAAGAGATCTTATCTCCTACGGCCGAGGTTGATGTGGGCACTCGGGGAGATTTATCTCCTGCAGTCGGACTTTCCTCGGGGGAGATCTTATCTCCTACAGTCGAGGTTGAAGTGGGCACTCAGGAGAGATCTTATCTCCTACAGTCGAGCTTGGCCCGGATGCTCAGGGGAGATCTTATCTCCTGCAGTTGAGCTTTCCTCAGGGGAGATCTAATCTCCTGCGGCCAAGGATGATGCGGGCACTCGAAGGAGATCTTATCTCCTTCGGTCAAGCTTGGTCCGGACGCTCAGAGAAGATCTTATCTTCTGCAGTCGAGTTTGCCTCAGGGGAGATCTTATCTCCTGCGATCGAGGTTGAAGGTCTTTGACCTGCCCATGTTAGGATGAGGTTCTCCTTCTGTTTTTAACATGGCGACCATTAACTACTTCTTTTTCTATCATCATATAGTTTTCGCATCCAGAAATAGTATATAATTGAAGGGGAAGAATTTTACTGAGAGAAAGTTACCCGCAGCACATTTCCATTTCACGATCGTGGGGGCATTGTTCCTCAGGGTTCTCTCCGGCAGTAAGTCCTGGACCGGACGACCTCCTCTATCTCATATTGACCTCCTCAATTTGGAGCATGCTTCTCTTGACTTTAACATTGGGAGATGATGGATCGTCGATGCACCAAGCTCCTCCCAAGGGTAACGCTGATGACGCCGTAAGGCAGCCGACCTCCTTATCCTTTCTGGCTGTGGCAGCGCTCTTGATCGATCTTCTCCTACTTCAGACTGGTGTCGGAGGAATTTACCCAACCGCTCCTTTCCGACAAGCTCCTCAATTTCATCTTGGAGCTGAATGTATTCATCAGTGTCGTTGCCATGGTTGCAATGGTCGAAGCATTACTTGCTTTAGTCGCGCATGCCTGAAGGAGATCGTAATCCTTCTGGTCTTGGTAGCCGGTTCTTAACTTTCATGAGAATTTGAGTTCGAGGAGCATTGCGAGGGGCACAATCGCGGAATCTCTCGAGAGGAGGACTTCTTCGCGCCCTTCTGTCGGGGCTTCCTTGGTGGCGAGCTCGAAAAGTTTGGGCCTTGCTTGCGCTGGGGAGGTCATGGATGCGGCCGAACTTCATTCCATCTTCTTATGAAACCTACGGGAGAACTTCATACCCGACTTTCTTGGAGTTATACTCGAGAGGGAGTTCGGCCTCGCTTGCCCTGGGGCGATCGTAAGCGCGGTCGAACTTCATCTTACCTCCCATGAAATACTCATAGGGGATTTCCTTGGTGACATGCTCGAGCAGGAGTTCGGCCTCACTTGCACCAAACTTCATTCCGATGATGAGCTTTGAGGGAGAGTTTGGCCTTACTACCGCCGAACTTCATTCCGATGATGAGCTTCGAGGGGGAGTTAGGCCTCGCTTGCGCTGAAGTTCATTCCGCTTTTTCGTGAAATCTTCCACGGGGGAACTTCATGCCCTTCCGTCTGGACTTCCTCGATGACGGGCTCGAGGGGGGGTTCGGCCTTGCTTGCGCCAAACTTCATTCCACTTTCCCGCGAAACCTTCCATGGGAGAACTTCATGCCCCTTTGTCGGGACTTCCTTGATGGTGAGCTTCGAGGGGAGTTCGGCCTCGCTTGCGCCATGGAGGTCGTGGACGTGGCCGAACTTCATTCCATTTCTATAGGAGAACTTTTGCTCTCCATTTCTTCTTTCTTAGGATGATTGGTATGTCTGAATGTTCTTTCTTAAGGCTGATTCCTCGCATCCTCATGGCGAGTTTGCTGGGAAAGTCTCCGTCGGAGGTTGTCGCACGGTCAGCATTATCTCGACGGGGCTACGAACCTGACCAGCAGGTCGAACTGCTCCACGTCTGTGGTGGCTTCGTATGAAACTTGGGCTATCAAGGCTGAAATAGGAGCAGATAGACCTAGCGCGCAAGCCGCCGATCGTCGAGTCAAAGCTCTCCTGAGAGGCATTTTCTCTTCAAAAAAGAACTCTAGTGAGGAAGAAGAGAGATCTCTAAAGAGGAAAGAGAGAAATCATCATCGAGCACTCCTTCAAGAATAAGAGAACCTCGGAGGTTCAGGCCCTTCTTCTAGCGCCAATCTGTTGGTGCAGAAATCGATCATCGTCGGATCCGACTGGAGTGGAGGTCGATCAGGTCACCGTCGGAGACCTACAAAATAAAGTTCCATCCGGAGCCGGTGGGGGGTGGCTCTGGCAGGATCCTCCGACGATCAAGTCAGCTTTGGTCAATAGGAATGGAGTGCTCGGGATTGATTTTCGTAGAGCTTAGAGAGAAGAGGAGAGCTTAGAGCTTAGAGAGAAGAGGAGAGCTTAGAGCTTAGAGAGAAGAGATAGCATATTTGAAGGATCCTTTTTATAGGTGGAGCTTGATGGTGACAGCTGCAGCCGCATGCTGGCAGACCGCTCGAGGTCCGACGGAGCCAGTCCTAAGGGAAGGTGCTGTCTACAGCGAATTGATGGTGATCACCATCACTGCCTGATAGTGGATTGCTGTCGCTTGTGGTGGACTGATGGTGATGGCTGCAGCTATCTTGATACTGAGCCATTTGGAGTCGAATAAAGGATTGAAGGGCTTCAACGTGTACCCATTTTGGAGGAGTCCGGACTCCTGAAGAGGAAGCTCGGAAGGAGTTTGGTCTCTGTAGGCATTTGGCTGGAGGTGTGCGGCTAAGGCTCGATCGTAGGGGAGTTCGGTAGGAGCTCGACCGATTGAAGGGGGTGTCTGGGAGGAGTCCAACTCCTAAAAAAGTCCGTCCGAAGGATGTTTGGGATGAGTCTAGCTTCCAAAGAAGTTCGATCGAAGAGAAAGCTTGGAGGGGAGTTCGGCTCTCGTAAGCATCTGGCTGGAGGTGTGCGGCTAAGGCTTGACCGTTGGAAGTTCAGAAAGAGCTCGGCCGCTGAGAAGTCCGGTCTGAGGATGATCGTCGAGGGGTTCGCTGAGAAGTTCAATCGAGGGATGATCGCTGAGGAGTTCGACCACTGGGAGTTCGAAGGAGCTCGGTCGGCTGAGCAGTTCGATCGGCCGTAAGGGTTCGGCTAAGATCCATCTGCTGAAGCTCTTCCATGGCTACTGGTTATATTAGGCTGAGCATCGAATTAGACTTCGGCAGGAGCGGAGTTTATCCCCAACAGAGACTGATAAGCAGGTCTTGCGGGTGGAGAAGGAAAGTTTAGAATCTAAGATATCTGACCTTGAAAAGCAAGTGGCTGATCTAAAAGGACAAGCTAATATTTGGAAAAATAGGAATATATGTGTTGGGGATAAACCCCGCTCCTGCCGAAGTCAAGTTCAGTGCCTAGCCTGATGCGGTCAGTAGCCACGGAAGAGCTTCAGTGGATGGATCTTGACCGAACTCTTACAGCCGATCGAACTTTTAGCGGTCGAGCTTCTTCGAACTGCTTAGCGGTCGAGCTCCTTCGGACTCCCAACGGTCGGGCTTTAGCCAAACTCCTCAACCGTCGAGCTTCAGTCAGACTCCCGCAAGAGCCAAACTCTCTCCGCGTCGTTCTAGCCAGGCGCCTGCGGGAGCCAAACTCCTTCCAAGCTTCTTCTTCGATCGAATTTCTTCAGGGGCCGGACTTCTTCCAGACATCCCCTTCAGTTGGCCAAACTTCTTTACGGTCGAGCTCCTTCCAAGCTTTTCCTTCGATCGAACTCTCCTACCAATCCAAACTCCTCTGGATAAATTATCGCCATCAGTCTGCCATAGGCGACGAGATCGGACGACATGGCCGCCACTACTGATGATACCACTCTCTCCATAACCAGCCCCATACAGCTCATGACCTGTCAGTATGGCTGTCACTATCCATCTGACGACATCTTTCTCTCCGTACCGAACTTCATGTGGCCCCAACGGCTCGCTATCAGACGGTATGGCCCTCACCATCAATTAAGCTCCGCCTATAAAGGATCCTCCAGATATGCTAACTCTAATCTCTAAGCTCTAAGCTCTCCTCTTCTTCTCTAAGCTCAGTGGAACTCATTTTCGAGCACTCCATTCCTGTTGGCCAGAGCTGACTTGATCGTCGGAGGGTTCTACCGGAGCCACCCCCCCCACCGACTCCGGATAGAACTTTATTTTGCAGATCTCCGACGGCGACCTCGTCCACCTTCACTCCAGCTGATTCCAACGATGATCAGATTTTGCATCAACAGATTGGCGCTAAAGGGCAACCCCAAACCTCTAAGGTTTCCTTATTCTTAAAGGAGTGCTCAGCGATGATTTCTCTCTCTCTGGAGATCTCTCTTCTTCCTCACAAGAGTTCTTTTTCGAAGAGAAAATGCCTCCAGAAGAGCTTCGACTCGACGATCGACGTCCTGCGCGCTAGGTCCATCTGCTCTTATTGCAGCCTCGGTAGCTCAGGCTCCATCCGAAGTCACCACAGATGTAGAGCAGTTCAACCTACTGGTCGGATTTGCGGCCCCATCGAGATGATGCAGACTGTGTGACAACCTCTAGTGGAGACTTTGTCAGCAAACCCACCATGAGGATGCGAGGAACCGACCTTAAGAAAGAGCATTTGGGCATACCAATCATCCTTAGGAAGAAGAAATGGAGAGCAGAAGTTCTCCTACAGAAGGTTTCACAAGGAGGGCAGAACGAACTTCGACGGAAGCGAAATCGAACTCTCCCTCGAAGCTCATCATCGGAATGAAGTTCGGTGCAAGCGAGGCCGAACTCCCTCTCGAGTATGACTCTAAGGAAGCTCCGATAAAAGGGCATGAAGTTCTTCCGTAGGTTTCACAAGAAGACGGAATGAAGTTCGGCGGAAGCGAGGCTGAACTCTCCCTCGAAGCTCGACATCGAAATGAAGTTCGACGAAAGTAAGGCCAAACTCTCCCTCAAAGCTCGTCATCGGAATGAAGTTCGGTGCAAGCGAGGCCAAACTTCCTCTTGAGTATGACTCCAAGAAAGCCCCGATAAAGGGGCATGAAGTTCTCCCACAAAAGGTTCCACAGAAAGTTCGGCCGTGCTCACGACCTCCCCAGCGCAAGCAAGGCTCAAACTTTTCAAGCTCGCCACCGAGGAAGCTCCGACAGAAGGGCGCAAAGAAGTCCTCCTCTCAGAAGGTTCTGCGACTACGCCCCCCTCAATGCTCCTCGAACTTAGATTCTCACCGAAGTTAAGAATCAGTTGCTAAGACCAGAAGGATTACGATCTCCCCCAAACAAGTGCGATCGAAGCAAGTACTGCCTCTACCATCGCGATCATGGCCATGACACCGAGGAATGCATCCAGCTCCAAGATGAAATTGAGGAGCTTGTCAGAAAGGGATGGCTGAGTAAATTCCTCTGACGCCAGTCTAAAGCAGAAGATCGGCCAAGGCCACTGTCGTAATCAGAAATGACAAGGTCGGCTGCCTCACGGCGTCATCAACGTTACCCCAGGGAAGAGCTTGGTACATCGATGATTCGTCGTCTCCCAGCGACAAAGCCAAGAGAAGCTTTCTCCAAATTGAAAGGCCAGCATGAGACAAAAGAGGTCGTCTGGCCCAGGCCTCGCTGCCCAAGGAAACCCGGAGGAACAACGCCCCCACGATCCTGAAACGGGGATGTGCTGCTAGTAACTCCCCCTCGGTAAAATTCTCTCCCAACAAATAATATTGTTTCTGGATGTAAAAACTATGTGATGACAGGGAAGAAGCAGTCAATAATTGTCGTGTTAGAAACAGGAGGAGAACCTCGTTCTAACACAAGCAACAATCTCAATTAGAGATAAAATCTCTTCCGAGCGACCGTGGACAACCTCGACTAGAGATAAGATCTCTCTCGAGCGACCGAGTCAATCTCGGCTAGAGATAAGATCTCTTTCGAGTGAAGATCTCATTCACAGAAGATGAGATGGGGGGAGAGGCTTTGACAGTGGCCCTTATGTGCCTCCATAGCCCATTAGGAACAGGAGGAGAACCTCATCCTAACGCGAGCAACAACCTCGACTAGAGATAAGATCTCTTCCCGAGCGACCGTTGACAACCTCGACTAGAGATAAGATCTCCCCCAAGCGATCGAGTCAACCTCGGCTAGAGATAAGATCTCTCCCGAGCGAAGGCCTCGTACATAAAGGACGAGATGGGAGAGAGGCCCTGACAGTGGCCCTTATGTATCCCCATAGTCCGTTAGAAATAGGAGGGAAACCTCGTCCTAATGCGAGTAACAACCTCGGCTAGAGATAAGATTTCTTTCCGAACGATCGAGTCAATCTCGGCTAGAGATAAGATCTCTCCCGAGCGACCGAGTCAACCTCGAAGCCTCGAGATAGAGATAAGATCTCTTTCGAGCGAAGGAAGGCCTCGTTCACAAAGGACGAGATGGGGGAGAGGCCCTAACAGCGCGGTACTTATGTGCCCCCCATAGTCCATTAGAAATAGGAGGAGAACCTCATCCTAACGTGAGCAACAACCTCGACTAGAGATAAGATCTCTTCTGAGCGATCGAGTCAACCTCGACTAGAAATAAGATCTCTCCCGAGTGATCGTGGGACAACCTCGACTAGGATAGAGAAGATCTCTTCGAACGACTGTGGACAACCTCGGCTAAGAGATAAGATCTCTTCCGAGCGATCGAGTCAACCTCGACTAGAGATAAGATCTCTCGAGCGACGAGGCCTCGAGTTCCATCGTTAAAGGACGAGATAGGGGGAGAGGCTCTGACAGCGGCCCTTATGTGCCTCCATAGCCCGTTAGAAATAGGAGGAGAACCTCGTCCTAACGCGAGCAACAACCTCGGCTAGAGATAAGATCTCTCCCGAGCGAAGGCCTCGTTCACAAAGGACGAGATGGAGGGAGAGTCTCTGACAGCGGCCCTTATGTGCCCCCATAGCCCATTAGGAACAGGAGGAGAACCTCGTCCTAACGCGAGCAACAATCTCGACTAGAGATAAGATCTCTTTCGAGCGATCGAATCAATCTTGGCTAGAGATAAGATCTCTCCCGAGCGACCATTGACAACCTCGGCTAGAGATAAGATCTCTTTCGAGCGACCGTTGACAATCTTGGCTAGAGATGAGATCTCTTCCGAACGACCGAGTCAATCTCGACTAGAGATAAGATCTCTCCTGAGCGATCGTTAATAACCTCAATCAGAGATAAGATCTCTTCTGATCGACCAAATCAACCTCGATAGGAGATACGATCTCTCCCGAGCATCCGGGCCAAGCTCGGCTGTAGGAGATAAGATCTCCTTCGAGTGTCCGCATCTTTCTCGATCGAAGGAGATAAGATCTCCTTCGAGCGACCGTGTCAACCTCGGCTGGAGGGCTTCAACTTCAATCTCGGTCAGAGATAAGATCTCTTCCGAGCGCCCGTATTAACCTCGACTGCTGGAGACAATATCGCCCCCGAGAAGCTCAACCTTCGATCTCGATCGCAGCGGACGAAGCCTACCTCAACCTCAGTTGAAGATGAGATCTCTTTCGGGCCTCAACTTCGATATCAACTTTGGCTGGAGATGAAATCTCTTCTCCGAGCTTCGATCTGAACCAGCACGGAGTCCAGAAGAGGACTTTGGCAGTCGCCTTTTCTGCACTTTCTTTTCTCGAATTTTGAACTCGGGAGTGGGGGGGACTATTGTTGGGGATAAACCCTACTCCTATCGAAGTCAAGTTTGGTGCCCAGCCTGATGCGGCCAGTAGCCACGAAAGAGCTTCAGTAGATGGGTCTTGGTCGAACTCTTACAGTCAGTCGAACTCTTAGCGACCGAGCTTCTTCAAACTGCTTAGCGGCCGAGCTCCTTCGGACTTCCAGCGGTCGGGCTTTAGTCGAACTTCTCAACCACCGAGCTTCAGTCAGACTCCCACAAGAGTCGAACTCTCTTCGCATCGTTCCAGCTAGGCGCCTGCGGGAGCCGAACTTCCTCCAAGCTTCTTCTTCGATCGAATTTCTTTAGGAGTCGGACTTCTCCTAGACATCCCCTTCAGCTGGCCGAACTCCTCTGCGGTCGAGCTCCTCCCGAGCTTCTCCTTCGGTCAAACTCTCCTACCAATCCAAACTCCTCTAGATGAACTATCGCCATCAGTCTGCCACAAACGATGAGATCGGACGACATGGCCGCCACTACTGACGACATCACTCTTTTCGTAATCAGTCCCATGCGGCCCATGATCTGTCAGTATGGCTGTCACTATCCACCTGATGATGCCTTCCTCTCCATATCGAACTCCATGCGGCCCCAACGGCTCGCTACCGGTAGTATGGCCGTCACCATCAATTAAGCTCCGCCTATAAAGGACCCTCCAGATATGCTAACTCTAATCTCTAAGCTCTAAGCTCTCCTCTTCTTCTCTAAGTTCAGCGGAACTCATTTTCGAGCACTCCATTCTTATTGGCCAGAGCTAACTTGATCGTCGGAGGGTCCTGTCGGAGCCACCCCCCATCGGCTCTAGATGGGATTTTATTTTGTAGGTCTTCGACGGCAACCTCATCCACCTTCGCTCCAGTTGATTCCGATAACGACCAGATTCTGCATCAACAATATGTAATATGTTTGGTGTTTTTGATTTTTCAATCATGTTTTTGCTGATTTTCTTAGCATATATGCCTAATGTACTATTTTGTCAAACATCCTTGCTGTTGGTGCAGAAATCCGTCGCCGCCGGAGGTCGTCGCGATCAAGGCCGCTGGTCGCCGCCGGGGACCTACAAAATGAAGTCCCGTCCGGAACCGGTGGGGTGGTGGCTCCGGCAGGACCCTCCGACGGTCAAGTTAGTTTCCGGCCAACAGTAATGGAGTGCTCGGAATGAGTTCCGGAGCTTAGAGGTGAGGAGGAGAGCTTAGAGAGTCGAGAGTTCAGAGAGCTTAGCCTTAGTATGTCGGGAGGGGTTCTTTTATAGCGGAGCTTAGTTGATGGTGACGGCTGTGCCGTCTGGCAGAGAGTCGTCGGGCAGCATGGAGTTTGGTACGGAGAGGAAGGCATCGTCCGGTAGATCGTGGGAGCCATACTGGTGAGTCGTGGGCCGCATGGAGTCCGGTACGGAGAGGAAGGCGTCGTCCGGTAGATCGTGGGAGCCATACCGGCGAGTCCGTGGGCCGCATGGAGTCCGGTACGGAGAGGAAGGCGTCGTCCGGTAGATCGTGGGAGCCATACCGGCGAGTCGTCGGGCCGCATGGAGTCCGGTACGGAGAGGAAGGCGCCGTCCGGTCTTGCTGCAGGCGACAGTTCGTCCAATGGAGTTCGGACTTGTAACAGAGTTCGGCCGAAGGGGGAAGCTGGGGGAGTTCGTCTGGCTGAAGGGTCGGCCATCTGTAGAGTTCGGCCGCGGGACGGTTGCCGAGGAGTTCGACCGCTGAGAGGCCCGAAGAAGCTCGGCTGGCCAGTTGAAGGACTTCGGTTGCTAGTTGGTTCGGCCAGGGCTCGCTGAGGAGTTCGGTCGCCTAGGGTCGGTCCGAAGGGGTTCGGCCACTTGGGCTCGCCTGAAGTCGGTCCGAAGGAGTTCGGCCGTGGGGTCCGAAGGAGTTCGGCTGCATGGGCTCGCCTGGGGTCGGTCCGAAGGAGTTCGGCCGTGGGAAGTCCGAAGGAGTTCGGCTGCATGGGCTCGCCTGGGGTCGGTCCGAAGGAGTTCGGCCGTGGGAAGTCCGAAGGAGTTCGGCTGCATGGGCTCGCCTGGGGTCGGTCCGAAGGAGTTCGGCTGCATGGGCTCGCCTGGGGTCGGTCCGAAGGAGTTCGGCCGTGGGAAGTCCGAAGGAGTTCGGCTGCATGGGCTCGCCTGGGGTCGGTCCGAAGGAGTTCGGCTGCATGGGCTCGCCTGGGGTCGGTCCGAAGGAGTTCGGCTGCATGGGCTCGCCTGGGGTCGGTCCGAAGGAGTTCGGCCGTGGGGTCCGAAGGAGTTCGGCTGCATGGGCTCGCCTGGGGTCGGTCCGAAGGAGCTCGGCCGTGGGAGGGGCTTCGGCCTTGGCGCCTGGCGCTAAAGCTCTTCAGCGGCTACTGGTTACATTGGGCTGAGCGTCGGGCCGGGCTTCGGCAGGAGCGGGATTTATCCCCAACAGTAGCCCCCCCACTCCCGAGTTCAAAAATTGAAGGAAGGGAGTACCAAAACAGGCGGCTGCCGAAGTCTTCTTCCAGGCTCCGCATTTGTTGCAGCTGAAGCTCGGGGGAGATCTCATCTCCAGCCAATATTGACGCTGAAGTTGAAGTGGGACTCGTTTCCAGCCAAAATTGGTGAAGCCGATGTTGAGGCCGGGGTCAATGTTGACATTGCCTAAATCAACCGAAGTCGAAGTGATCGCTTGGGGGAGATCTTATCTCTAGCCGAGGTTGGTGCTCGCGTTAGGACGAGGTTCTCCTCCTGTTCCTAACCGAGGTTGTTCACGGTCGCTCGGGAGAGATCTTATCTCTAGCCGAGGTTGTCAACGGTCGCTCGGGAGAGATCTTATCTCTAGCCGAGGTTGATGTGCGCGCTCGGGGGAGATCTTATCTCCTGCGGCCGAGCTTCTCTCGGGGGAGATCTTATCTCCTGCAGCCGAGGTGCGCGCTCGCGTTAGGACGAGGTTCTCCTCCTGTTCCTAACCGAGGTTGTTCACGGTCGCTCGGGAGAGATCTTATCTCTAGCCGAGGTTGATGCTCGCGTTAGGACGAGGTTCTCCTCCTGTTCCTAACCGAGGTTGTTCACGGTCGCTCGGGAGAGATCTTATCTCTAGCCGAGGTTGTCAACGGTCGCTCGGGAGAGATCTTATCTCTAGCCGAGGTTGTCAACGGTCGCTCGGGAGAGATCTTATCTCTAGCCGAGGTTGATGTGCGCGCTCGGGGGAGATCTTATCTCCTGCGGCCGAGCTTCTCTCGGGGGAGATCTTATCTCCTGCAGCCGAGGTGCGCGCTCGCGTTAGGACGAGGTTCTCCTCCTGTTCCTAACCGAGGTTGTTCACGGTCGCTCGGGAGAGATCTTATCTCTAGCCGAGGTTGATGTGCGCGCTCGGGGGAGATCTTATCTCCTGCGGCCGAGCTTCTCTCGGGGGAGATCTTATCTCCTGCAGCCGAGGTGCGCGCTCGCGTTAGGACGAGGTTCTCCTCCTGTTCCTAACCGAGGTTGTTCACGGTCGCTCGGGAGAGATCTTATCTCTAGCCGAGGTTGATGTGCGCGCTCGGGGGAGATCTTATCTCCTGCGGCCGAGCTTCTCTCGGGGGAGATCTTATCTCCTGCAGCCGAGGTGCGCGCTCGCGTTAGGACGAGGTTCTCCTCCTGTTCCTAACCGAGGTTGTTCACGGTCGCTCGGGAGAGATCTTATCTCTAGCCGAGGTTGTCAACGGTCGCTCGGGAGAGATCTTATCTCTAGCCGAGGTTGGGTCGCTCGGGAGAGATCTTATCTCTAGCCGAGGTTAGCTCGAGGACGAGGTTCTCCTCCTGTTCCTAACCGAGGTTGTTCACGGTCGCTCGGGAGAGATCTTATCTCTAGCCGAGGTTGATGTGCGCGCTCGGGGGAGATCTTATCTCCTGCGGCCGAGCTTCTCTCGGGGGAGATCTTATCTCCTGCAGCCGAGGTGCGCGCTCGCGTTAGGACGAGGTTCTCCTCCTGTTCCTAACCGAGGTTGTTCACGGTCGCTCGGGAGAGATCTTAT
>QRFJ01000001.1:3926314-4107403 GCA_006176705.1 Cocos nucifera | reverse complement strand
TCCTGTTCCTAACCGAGGTTGTTCACGGTCGCTCGGGAGAGATCTTATCTCTAGCCGAGGTTGATGTGCGCGCTCGGGGGAGATCTTATCTCCTGCGGCCGAGCTTCTCTCGGGGGAGATCTTATCTCCTGCAGCCGAGGTGCGCGCTCGCGTTAGGACGAGGTTCTCCTCCTGTTCCTAACCGAGGTTGTTCACGGTCGCTCGGGAGAGATCTTATCTCTAGCCGAGGTTGATGCTCGCGTTAGGACGAGGTTTCCTCCTGTTCCTAACCGAGGTTGTTCACGGTCGCTCGGGAGAGATCTTATCTCTAGCCGAGGTTGTCAACGGTCGCTCGGGAGAGATCTTATCTCTTAGGTCGCTCGGGAGAGATCTTATCTTGCCGAGGTTGTGCTCGCGTTAGGACGAGGTTCTCCTCCTGTTCTAACCGAGGTTGTTCGGTCGCTCGGGAGAGATCTTATCTCTAGCCGAGGTTGAAGGTGGAGCTTGGGAAAGATCTTATCTCCAGCATCCGAGGTTGAAGAAGATCTTATCTCCTGTTGACGTAGACTCTGAAGCTCCGGAGAGATCTTATCTCTAGCCGAGGTTGGTGCTCGTGTTCAAAGGAGATCTTATCTCCTATTCCTAGACGTAGACTCTGAAGCTCGGGAGAGATCTTATCTCTAGCCGAGGTTGCTCGGGGAGATCTTATCTCTCCGCGCTCGGGGGAGATCTTATCTCCTGCGGCCGAGCTTCTCTCGGGGGAGATCTTATCTCCTGCGGCCGAGGTGCGCGCTCGGGGGAGATCTTATCTCCTGCGGCCGAGCTTGTTGCTCGCGTTAGGACGAGGTTCTCCTCCTGTTCCTAACGCGGCGATTATTGACTGCTGCTCTCCTGTCATCGCATAGTTTTCGCATCCAGAAATAATATTATGCAGAGGGGAGAATTTTACCGAAGGGAAATCGTGGACAGCGCGCTCTCGTTTGAGGGGTCGACGGGGTGTTGTTCCTCGGAGCTCCCTCGAGCAGCAAGTCCCGTCCAGACGACCTCCTCTATCTCCTGCCGGCCTTCATAATTTGGACCATGCTTCTCTTGACTTTGTCGCTGGGGATGACAATCACCGATGTAGCTAGCTCCTAGCTCCTCCCCGGGGTGGCGTTGATGACGCCGCGGGACGGCCAACCTTCTTGTCTTTTCCGGTTACGGCAGTGCCTATAGCCGATCTTCTCCTTGATCGCGCATGTTTGGAGAGGCCGTAGTCCTTCAGGTCTTGGCGGTTGGCTCTTAACTTTGCCGAGAATTCGAGTTAGAGGAGCGGGTCGTAGTTGCGGAACCTTCTGGGAGGGGGGCTTCGTTCCGTCCTTGCCGGCGCCGAACTTTATTTTGGAGGTTGAGTTGAGGAGTTCGGCTTTCCACCGAGCTTCATTTTACCTTGATGCCGAGCTTTGGGGGGAGCCCGGCTTTTCTCCGAGCCGAACTTCTTTCCGCTTCGGCGGGGAACTTCTGCTCTCTGTTTCTCTCTTCGGGGCGATTGGGCTCTTCCTTAAGGCTGATTTCTCACGCCCTCATGGCGGGCTTGCTGGTGGAGTCGCTACCGGAGGCTGCTGTATAGCGTGCAACGCCTCCGTGAGGCCACGGCCATGGATCTGTCGGTCAAGCAGGCCGAACTGCTTCACATCCACCGTGGGTTCAGGTGGAACCTAGGCCGCCGGGGCTGAAGCAGGAGCAGACGGGCCTGGACGGGATCGGGTCGCAGAGGCCACCGAGCGCCGTGCGGAAGCTCTCCTGGGTGGCGTTTTCTCTTCGAAAGAGAAAAGGAAGATCTCTGGAGAGGGAAGAGAAGGGTCGCCGAGCACTCCTTTAAGAACAAGGGAACCTCGAAGGTTCAGGCCCTCCTTCTAGCGCCAATCTGTTGGTGCAGAAATCCGTCATCGCCGGAGGTCGCCTGGAGTCGAGGCCGCTGAGGTCGCCGCATCGGGGACCTGCAAAACATGAAGTCCCGTCCGGAACCGGTGGGGTGGTGGCTCCGGCAGGACCCTCCGACGCTTCAAGTTAGTTTCGGCCAACAGTAATGGAGTGCTCGGAATGAGTTCCGGAGCTTAGAGATGAGGAGGAGAGCTTAGAGAGTCGAGAGTTCAGAGAGCTTAGCCTTAGTATCTGGGGAGGGGTCCTTTTATAGCGGAGCTTAGTTGATGGTGACGGCGTGCTGTGCCGTCTGGCAGAGAGTCGTCGGGCAGCATGGAGTTTGGTACGGAGAGGAAGGCGTCGTCCGGTAGATCGTGGGAGCCATACTGGCGAGTCGTGGGCCGCATGGAGTCCGGTACGGAGAGGAAGGCGTCGTCCGGTGGGGATCGTGGGAGCCATACCGGCGAGTCGTGGGCCGCATGGAGTCCGGTACGGAGAGGAAGGCATCGTCCGGTAGGTCGTGGGAGCCATACCGGCGAGTCGTCGGCCGCATGGAGTCCGGTACGGAGAGGAAGGCGCCGTCCGGTCTTGCTGCAGGCGACAGTTCGTCCAATGGAGTTCGGACTTGTAACAGAGTTCGGCCGAAGGGGAAGCTGGGGGAGTTCGTCTGGCTGAAGGGTCGGCCATCTGTAGAGTTCGGCCGCTGAGAGGCCCGAAGAAGCTCGGCTGGCCAATTGAAGGACTTCGGTTGCTAGTTGGTTCGGCCAGGGCTCGCTGAGGAGTTCGGTCGCCTAGGGTCGGTCCGAAGGGGTTCGGCCACTTGGGCTCGCCTGAAGTCGGTCCGAAGGAGTTCGGCCGTGGGGTCCGAAGGAGTTCGGCTGCATGGGCTCGCCTGGGGTCGGTCCGAAGGAGTTCGGCCGTGGGAAGTCCGAAGGAGTTCGGCTGCATGGGCTCGCCTGGGGTCGGTCCGAAGGAGTTCGACCGTGGGAAGTCCGAAGGAGTTCGGCTCTAGGCAGTTCGGCCGTGGGAAGTCCGAAGGAGTTCGGCTGCATGGGCTCGCCTGGGGTCGGTCCGAAGGAGTTCGGCCGTGGGAAGTCCGAAGGAGTTCGGCTGCATGGGCTCGCCTGGGGTCGGTCCGAAGGAGTTCGGCTGCATGGGCTCGCCTGGGGTCGGTCGAAGGAGTTCGGCTGCATGGGCTCTCCTGGGGTCGGTCCGAAGGAGTTCGACCGTGGGGTCCGAAGGAGTTCGGCTGCATGGGCTCGCCTGGGGTCGGTCCGAAGGAGCTCGGCCGTGGGAGGGGCTCGGCCTGGCGCCTGGCGCTAAAGCTCTTCAGCGGCTACTGGTTACATTGGGCTGAGCGTCGGGCCGGGCTTCGGCAGGAGCGGGATTTATCCCCAACACTTGCCATGATATTGTATTTGCTCCTTGTAAGGGTTTTTAATATGAAACCATACTTTATCATATTTTGATTATGTATTTTGCTTAACAAGATTGTATTTGGCATAATCTATTAATGTATCTCTACTGGCACATTGATGTTTTAAATGGCATAAGATTTTTATATATTATTTTTAAATGGCACAAGATTATGTATTGCAGGTTTACAAATTCACAGAAACCTGCCAGTGATTAGACAAAAATAATATGTGAAATGCATTAGAAATGTTGCTTTTTTTCACAAATGCCACTTACAGCTTATCTATTCCATTTTCTTCCATGTTCCAATAGAAAGTATAGGATCAGTGAAATGCTACTTTATTTCTAAAATAATCTAAGAGCTATCAAGCACCTTCCATCTTTTAATCAGATTACACAACATCCAGTAATCCAAGTAATAAGAATTATGCAGAACAAACAAGTCAACATCATGTCTGGAGCATATGCTATGTCGTTTTAGAGCGTTCAGGGTTATTTATATAACACTATGTCCATGCTAGCTGGTTGGATACAGATGACAATCATATGATCATCAGTATTAAACTAGAAAATACATGTCTTATAAGCCAGGGGATGCCAGGTAGATTGAATGAGAGATACAAGTCCAGACAATGATGATCTATTCTCCAGAATACATGAAGCAATCAAGCTAAATATAGGTCTGATACACCATAAAATCAGCAATCCATCCAGATGTAATTAGAAGAAAATATTCTCCCAAATAGGCCCCTGAAAAGGCTGTCATTCAACTGTGATCCTAACTTCACATTCAACAAATTGGATAATATACAGAACATATAAATCAACTTTCACATTCAACAAAATTAAAAAATTTATAAAACTTAGAAATCCAGTTTAAAATTGTATGACTATGTCATAATACATCCACAAAACATAAAATATAGAGCTGATTCGTTATATTGAAAACTCTCTCAGTTCTCCTCTTCATAGATTCAATTTTATTTATCACTAGGATGATTGCTCTCTTGAGTTGAGAGATTGCTTTCTTGGCTTGAAATGATCCCTTGATCGACAGCACTGGCACATAAGTTGGAAGCTCGTCCACCTCTTCTAGCTACAAATTTTGATCTCTTCTTTCTCCCAGGATCCTAAAAAAATAATATATATACATTGTTAGTTAACTATAAAACTACATGACATGAATCAAAAGCTACATTCTTGACCTTATACACCATACCAAATTCAGTGGTGTTTTCAACATATGTGGGGCCATAACTTATATTAGCTTCACCTCGAACCTGCACATCATATTTCTGTATAAATAACTTATATCATAAATCAAAACTTGATAATGGTAGATCTTACCTCTCTATCCATATCTTTTCTCTTTTTATTTTTTCTGATTTTCAGGTCCGGCCTTCTTGGTATCTTACATGTTTTGTAATTATGCCCACATTATAAGCAATTTGAACATCTAGCAGAATGGAATCTAACTCTGACCCTAGGTTGCTTTTTAGGCTCATCTACATCTTTTTTCCTATTTTTCTTTGGTCTTCCAAGTTGCTTCTTAACAATTGGTGGATCAAGAGGCTCAAAACTTGTCTTTATTCATTGTTCCTCGCTAAGAACAGGATAAATCATAGGCTCATAGGCCTTTACATAGGTCTCTTTCTTATAATAATAACTTACATACAGCTCTGGCATCTGCTTTGATGCATATATGGCAGTAATGGCATATTTACATGGAATATCCGTGAGCCCCTATTTATTACATCCACAAATTTACCTGTTTAAGTCAACACAAAATGTCCTGTTCAAATAACTAACATGATATACCATATTTCCAACATAAGTGGGCTTACAAATATTGGATGCTACTTTCTTACCTTCAAGCTGCCTTTGAGCACTTGGTGTTATGTCTCACTCAATACATAAAATGCCATTTCTTTTCAACTGAAATCTCTGCATAAATGTTGTCTTATCTACTCTATCATGGTCAAAATTAGCTTATCCCTAGCATCCATAATATAGAAGTTAAATGACTCACATAGGTTATTCACTATTAAATCTATCTTGCATCTTGGGTTAAATATATGTCTTGCCCATATGTTCTTATTAATGGAGGCCACATATTCATAAGCTGATTTTGACTTTAGCTTGAGCTTCTCCATAGTAATATTAAAGTCATGTTCTGTATATGCAGATGCTGCCATCCATAGATCATCTTTTAAGGCTTTACCCCTATGTCCTCTATCCCTTAAATTGGCATACAAATATCGAATGCATATTCGTTGCTCTGCTGTCGGGACCATACAATCAAATACCTCGATCAAACCCTATAATACAATAAGAAAAATATTTAGACATTAATGCATATTACAGTAAATGCTCAAAGAATATTATCTTTTATCTATCAGACATGAAAATCCATCCATTATCTTCCACTGGGCCGATATACTCAATTAAGTAAGTCAAAAAAAACTCCCACGAGCTTCTGGTTTCACCCTCAACAACTGTGAATGCTAGAGGATATAAATTATTATTTTCATCCTTACTAATAGTACTAAGAATCTGTCCACCAAATTCATTTTTTATGAAGCAATCATCAAAACTGATAAATGATCTATAGCCGGCTAGAAAATCTTGCTTTTGAGCTTGCAAACATATAAATACTCTTTGAAATTTAGGATGCAATGCTCTGTCAGGCTTCTCAACAACAATCTTTATCCAGCTATTGAGATTATACTTCTTTAAGATCTTGGCATAGTCCTAAAGTCTATTGCATTGCTTCTTATTGTCCCCATGTACATCTTCTACAGTTTGTTTTTTTGCTCTATAAATCATATGCGAACTCACATTCATATGATATTCTCATCTAACCTGGTCTTTAAAGACTTTGACTTTTCAATCTGAATCGGATCTTAAGTTCTCCATATATTTTTTGCTCAAGATGAGTAACCTGTTTATTTATGAAACTTCTTCCATATTTATGAATAGGATTCAAAGTCTTAATTTGAAAAGAGACCTCTCCAGTAACGTTTGATGCATGCATCCTCCATCCACAACTATTTTTGCACTCAACTATTACTCTATTCTTTTCATTCTTAATGAATACTAGATCCCTTCCATCCTTGATAGTATAATTTTTTAAAACTTCTCTAAACTGATATACATCTCTGAATAATAGTCCTATAGATAACTTAGGATCATCAATGGTACTTGCATCAAATTCAAAATTCTTAGGAGGCTTAGGGTTATCATCATCTGAAGGTGGTGGGGTATACAATCCATCACCTGTGGCTTCTTTTAGATTTTCATATACATCAGCTCTTCATGCTTTATCCTTATTTTCATTCATTTGACTGCTAGGGGCAATGCTCGGATTCTTTGAAAAATTTTTAGGTGCTTCCTTAACCCCTGCATCGAATAAATCATCATTTTTAGATGATTCTTCGCTGAAGTGTATGCCATTGTCATCAAGTTCTTTATCCCCTTCATTATCTCCTTGACTATCTCTTTGACTGCACTCATCTTCTTCAACATTACCTTCTTTTCCATAGTCACTTTCAACTGTTTCATCATCACTTGATTCAACTTCATTATCAACATCATTGTCACTCTGATTTAACTCACTATTAGGTATATTCGGAACTTGAGTGACAGTCCACTGATTTAACAAATTGTTAGGTACATTCAGAACTTGAGACTGACCCATTTTTTTACTAGACTGTATATAAATGTCAATCCATTTTCTACCTTCATAATAAGCCAATATCTCTATACAGTCCTTATCATCCTTAAGGGGTCTAATACCAATTTGAATTGATCTATGTAGCAACAAGTAGAACAACTCATCCTCCTTCACAACCAAAATTTTTTACGATTCCCTTAATCTCAAAAAGGGAAACATAATCTTTGTAAAATTCATAGTAAAATCCTAACTATCCATTTATATACCTCTTGTGAGAGATATCAATAAACTATCCTCCATGATGAACTCGAAAAGACACAACATTCGGGTCTACCATTTATGCATGAATGACAAAACAAAAGTCATCGTTCCCATGGTCCATAGTTGTATACCTTAGATTATCTTCTTAGACATTCTATAATGGAATGACAATAACAATAAAAAAAGGAATGAAAAACATGCAAAGCACTAACAGAATATTATATCAGGCAGCCCACGGTACCCAATTTCGAAATCCTAATTTTTAAATAAAATATCAAAGATATGAACCAAAGAGAAAATGGTTAAATAGGATGACATTCTTGAAATGTAGAACGATAAAGATGCAAAAATCAAAGACATCGTCGTTTTATTTGATCAAGATGCAAGAATACATACCTGCGAGGAATGGAGAATTCCACTGTTGAAATCTTCTATATTCTTGAACCAAAATGAGATGTAGAGTGCAGCAATCCTCTCTTCGTTGTCATCCGAAATCAATCCATAAAGTGAACACATCTAGAGAAACGGGTAGATTCTATGGAAGGACAAAGCAAAAAGGTTGAAAGCGACCCTGATCATGCGAGGAAAGAAATACCTGACCGTGCCGCTCACATGACTATCCATTGTATACGTCATGGTTAAAGTGGAATTAAAGGATACCAACATGGCAAAAATAATACCACGTAATCACCGACAGAAGCCTCGGACCCAAATTGGATCATCGAAGAGCAAATTACAATATTTTGTTAAATACAGGGTTGACATTGCTGAAATTTTAAGTATATGAGGTATCTGCAAAAATAATGAAAATGCAAGGGGTTATTTATTAATTACCCAAAAAAAATTTTCATGTCATTTGTTGCAAATCTTTTAATATATTAATTGCAATTGAATAATTATGTTAATCTTAATTATTTTTTAGAAATTTTTATTCATCATTTTTTTTGATGGCATAAAGTCTTTGATAACAACAATAATATTTGAATAGAATCCCTACTTTAGATATAGTTTATAGTTTTTTTACTTTTTATTTCACAGCTAATAGGATAGTATTTGGGTGCATTAAATATTTTGGAAAAAGCATGAAGGTATTATCAAATAAATATATTTTTATCTAAAATTTGGTCCAAAATTAAGTATGAAAATTTTTTAAAGATTTTTGGGATATTTTTTTTAAAAAAATGGAGCCCCAGGTCAAAGTAGGTAATGTAAAGATTGCAAGAAAAAAAAAAAAGGATAAAGCATCCTACACTTAATCAAGCTCAACCAGAAACAAGCTTGGTTTGAAACTAAATTAACCAAGCTTGAACCAGTAATTTAGATTTGAAAATAATTTTAAGCTAGACTGAAAATCTAGATCATTAAAGCTCAAGTAGATAAAGCTCCATTTTTTAATAGAGGAGCGTAGTCAATAGTATATTTGGTATTTTTCTAAACTTATGCTGTATATTTTCATGTTTGAATTCATGAATACTAATTCTAATATACCAAGTTTTCATTCAAGCTTGAACCGCACTTGGTTCAAAAACTTTAATTGATTTCCTACTTAATTGAGAATTTACAGATTGTTTGCTTAGACTCTACATTAGATTTACATTGAGCTCTAGATAGAAATAAACAAACCAATATTGAATAAGCATTTTAAGCTTTGAATCAATTTCAAGCCGAGCTGTATCAGCTCCTGGCTTGATCGAGCTCAGCTTGTTTAAACACCTAGCAACGGAAGTTGGACGCAGTTAGAAAACTCCACTTCCATGGAGAGGGTATTTTTGGTAATCAAAACTTGGCTTATCCAAATTTAGGTAGCAAATTTGGTTGAGTCGGCGAGTGTTTCGGGCTGGAGGGAACGGAGGCGATCAAATCAGCAAGCTAATTTTGTACCATGACCTGATATTTTCCGTGCATGTACGTGTCTTAATTTAGCGTAAGGGTACAAGAGAAAGGCGGTGGGAATTGGGATTTGTTTATCCAGGGCCCTTTTGATTGTTTGTCGTTTGATTTGGTCCCATGCGGTCTCCACGCTGGGCCAAAGACAAAGACGGTAGTGTTGCAACCGCTGCAACATTATTTTCTTTCTAGCGGCGTGCTGGGTTCATGAGTCGATTTAAATTAATTTTTAAATCAAATAGGTTTGAATCAATTTTTTAAAATTAAAATTAAAATCCAAATGATGTATAAAAAAATCGATTCAACTCGGACCAAAAAAATCAATATAATTCAATTAATCGAATTATAGATTATTTGATATAAATAGACAGCCTATAAAATGAATGAAATGAATAATTTATAAAATAGACTAAATAAATTGTTTATAAAATATACTAAATCGGTTAAATATAGAAACAATAATTGATGGAGCTAATACAAATATAAATAAATCAACAATTCACGGAGCTAAGACAAATATAAATAACCCAAATGTAATGCAAAGTAATATAAAAAATTAATTCTTTATTCAATTTTTTAAATCAAAATTATATTATTTTTTTTATTTATAAAATTTTTAAATCAAAATTCAATCAAATCTGAAAAAAATTGATTCAAAGCGAGTTACAAGTAACGATTCAGATTTAAATTAATTTTATGATTTGATCTTGCACATTCCTATTTGATAGAACTATCTATAAATTTCAGGGATTATGAGAAATTCTCCGAACCCGCTTTTCGGTTGTCTGCCGTTTTGAATATGATAGCATGTTTCATGTTGTTTTTGTATTGTTCCATAATTTTACAAGAACTGATTTATTTTCATTTCCTGTTTTTATGTTTTAGAAAAACAAATTGGTAGTCTACAAATCTTTGGTATGCGGATCTAATATTTCTTCCAAAAAAAAAACAAGAAGAAAAAACATCTTCAATCATAGCAAAGCGGTTTAGATTGCAGCTAAGTGCAACCAAAATTGAGATTTGAATCCACAAATAGGGAATTCATGAGGTTGAGTGCATCTACAACCACCCCCTTCATATTTAAAAATTTGTTCTTACAAATCGAAAGGACAGATTAACTGATCCAAAATATGCAATATATATATATATATATATATATATATATATATATAAATGAATAATAGAGGCATATAAATTTTTTTTAAAAAAATGTACATTATATATTTAACCTTTGCATTCTATTTTCCACAAATACTTAATGGAAAGAAACAAAAACCTCGTCTGATCGAAAACTTTGACACACTGAATCTAACATAAAATATATATTTTTTATTTAACAATATAGTATGGTAATCAGCCAAAGCCGACTTTGCTCTTCCATGAACAGTGGTATACTTAAGTTCTGTTGGTGCAGAATTTGGTTAACGCCGGATCGAACTGAAGTGGAAGGGGACGAGATCGCAGTCGGTGACCTATAAAACAAAGTCCTATCCGGAGCCGATGGAGAAAGCTCCGAAAGGACCCTCCGATGGTCAAGTTAACTCTGGCCAACAGAAATAAAGTGCTCAGTGTGGAGTTCGACAGAGTTTCGAGGAGAAGAGAAGAGTTTTTAGAATCTCGCGTAAGCGTATCTGGAGGATTCTTTTTATAGGCGGAGCTTGTTGTAACTGCCTTGATTAATGACTGTCGTAACCGTCCTGATCAATGCCGATTGTTATTGACTTGATAAATGTCGATCGTTATTGTCATATAACCGTTCAGTAGTAGGATCGCCTATAGGAATCTATCAACGGTCTGTAAAGAGTTCGGCTTCCATAGAAGCCCGACTACTGAAAGAGTTCGCAAGAAGTTCGGCTTCCATAGAAGCCCGACTACTGGAGGAGTCTGTAAGAAGTTCGACTTTCATAGAAGTTCGGTTGCTGGGATCCCGAAAGAGTTCGACCGCTGAGGAGTTCGGCCAGCTGAAGAAGTTCGACTAAGACCCATCCGCTGAAGCACTTCCGTGGCTACCTGTTGCATTAGGCTGAGTATCGAACTGGACTTCGGCAGGAGCGGGGTTTATCCCCAATAATAGTTTTCCCACTTTCGAGTTCGAAACACAAAGGAAGGGAGTGCGAAAAAGGCGACTGCCGATGTCCTCTTCTAGGTTCTGTGCTGGTTCAGGTCGAAGCTCAGGAGAGATCTTATCTCCAACCAAAGTTGAAGTAGATCTCGTCTCCTGCAGCTGAGGTTAATACGGACGCTCGGAGGAGGTCGATCTCTAGCCAAGGTTGACGCGATCGCTTGGGAGAGATCTTATCTCTCACCGAGCTTGCCTCGGAGGAGATCTTATCTCCTGCAGTCGAGGTTAAAGATCTTTGACCTGCTCGTGTTAGGAAGAGGTTGCTCGTTGTCAGGGCCTCTCCTCCCATCTCTTCTAAGGTGAACGGGCCTTCGACTTTGCTCGCGTTAGGACGAGGTTCTCCTTCTGTTCCTAATGGGCTATGGGGGCACATAAGGGCCGTTGTCAGGACCTCTCCCCCATCTCGTCTAAGGTGAATGAGGCCTTCGACTTTGCTCGTATTAGGATGAGGTTCTCCTCCTATTTCTAACGGGCTGTGGGGGCACATAAGGGCCATTGTCAGGGGCCTCTCCCCCATCCCATCCTAAATGAACGAGACTTTCGACTTTTCTTGCGTTAGGACGAGGTTCTCCTCCTATTCCTAACGAGCTGTGGGGGCACATAAGGGCCGTTGTCAGGGCCTCTCCCTCCATCCCATCCTAAATGAACAAAGCCTTCAACTTTGCTCGTGTTAGGACGAGATTCTTCTTCTATTCCTAACAGGCTATGGGAGAATATAAGGGCCATTGTCAGGGCCTCTCCTCCCATTCCATCCTAAAATGAACGAGGCCTTCGACTTTACTCGCATTAGGACGAGGTTCTCCTCCTATTCTTAATGGACTGTGGGGGTACAAAAGGGCCGTTGTCAGGGCCTCTCCCTCCATCCCGTCCTAAATGAACGAGGCCTTCGACTTTGCTCACGTTAGGATGAGGTTCTCCTCCTATTCCTAACAGGCCACTTCCATTCGTTTCTTTTTTGTCATCATGTAATTCTTACACTAGAAATAATATTATCGAAGCGGAAGAATTTTATTGAAAGAAAGTTACTGGCAGCGCATCCCCGAATTTTTTATGTTTCAGGATTATGGGAGCGTTGTCCCTCCGAGTTCCTTTAGGAAATAAGCTCCGAACCAGGCGACCTCCTCCATCTCATGCTGGCCTTCTCAATTTGGAGCGAGCTTATCGTGGCATCGATGGTACGGGAGGCGACCGACCTTTTTGTTATTCCTGGCTATGGCAGCATCCTTGGCCGATCTTCTCATGCTTCAGGCTGGCATCTGAGGAATCGACCCAGCTAGCTTCTCCTGATGAGCTCCTCAATTTCGTCTCAGAGCTAAACACATTCTTCAGTGTCGTGACCATGGTCACGATGGTAAAGGCAGAACTTGCTTCGATCGCGCTTATTTGGGGGAGATCGTAATTCTCCTAGTCTTGGTACCTGGTTCTTAACTTCCATAAGAACTTGAGCCTTAGAAGCACTGAGGGGGGCGTAGTTATGGAACCTTCCGAGAGGACTTCTTTGTGCCCTTCTGTCGAAGTTTCCTTGATGGCAAGCTCGAGAAGTTCAGGCTCGCTCGGGCTCGCTTGCGCCCTAGGGAGAGTTCGTGAGCACAGCCGAACTTCACTCGGCCCTCCTGTGAAACCTCCTGGGGGAGAACTTTATGCCCTTTTGTCGAGGCTTTTCTAATGACAAGCTTGAGGTGGAGTTCGGCCTTGCTCCGCTCGGAAGGAGTCCGTGAGCACGGCCGAACTTTATTCCATCCTCCCATGAAACCTCCTATGGGGAGAAATTTGTGTCCCTCTATCGGAGCTTCCTCGATGATGAGCTCAAGGAGTTCGGGCTTGTTTGCACTCGGAGGGAGTCCGCGAGCGCGATCGAACTTCTCTCGGCCCTCTATCAATGGTGGGTCTATCAGACTCATCCGCTCGTCGCTCTTCTGTGACATCTTCATCCTTCAATTTGAAGGCTTCTTCCACACGGACATATCCCTCGGTCCGAGCCAGCAGATTGACGAAGTCTCTAGGATACTTCTTCTCTAGGAAGAACAGGAAGTCATTCTTCTGAAGGCCGCCCTTAAACGCAGCCATCGCAACGGACTGGTCCAAGTCCCGGACCTCCAATGCCACGGCGTTAAATCGGATGACATAAGCTCGGATGGATTCCCCCTGCTTCTGCTTGACATTCATTAAGGAATCTAAACTTCAGCGCGGACGTTGACTGCTGATGAAGTGAGCCACGAACTGATGGCTCATCTGGTCAAAAGAGAAGATCATACCCGACTTCAACATCAAGTATCAATTTCTCGCTGCTCCCTTTAAGATAGATGGGAAGGATCGACACAGTATGGTGTCTGAAACACCGTAGAGTAGCATCATGGTCCGAAAGGCCTCTAGATGATCAATTGGATCAGAAGTTCCATCGTAGCTTTCGAATTGAGGGAGCTCAAAGTTCGGCGGGACGGACTCTTGCATAATTTGGAGAGAGAAAAGAGGATCGATGCGGACGTCGGCATGGTGAGCTGGGGTGACGTGGCCGAGCTCCTCAATCCACCGGTCTATCTCTCACAGCCTGTGATCGAGGGCGTCATCTTGGTTGCAAATCTTGGAAGGCTTTCGGTTACAAATGGAGGTCTCCTTCATAGGAGAACCATGATCCAAACACGAATCCTCTGTTCTCTATTTTTTCTTTACAGGGGCGACGGATACGTTAGCCCAGGTACTCTTCCTTAGGGTCGATTTTCGATATTTCGATGGTAGGTTTTCTGATGGAGTCACTATCGAGGGCTGCTGCATGGCCTGCACCACCTGCATCACCTTCGTGAGGCCACGAACCTATTGGATGAGCAGGTTAAACTGCTCCACATCCACCGCAGCTACAGATGAAACCTGGATTGTCGGGACTGGAGTAGGAGAAGACGGATCTGAATGGGATCGGACCGCGGAGGTCGTTGATCGCCGGATCGAAGCTTTCCTAGGAGGCATTTTTTCTGCGAAGAACTATGCTGAGCACTCCTTTAAGATCGAGGGAACCTCAAGAATAGAGGGACCTTTCTTCTAGCGCCAAATCTGTTGGTGCAAAATTTGGTTAACGTTGGATCGAACTGAAATGGAAGAAGACGAAGTCGCCACCGATAACCTGCAAAACAAAATCCCATCCAAAGCCGATGAGGGTAGCTTCGAAAGAACCCTCTGACGGTCAAGTTAGCTCTGGCCAATAGAAATGAAGTGCTCAGTATGAAGTTCGATAGAATTTCGAAAAAAAAAGAGTTTTTAAAATCTCGCATAAGCATATCTGAAGGATCATTTTTATAGATAGAGCTTATTGTAACTACCTTGATTAATAACTATCGTAACTATCCTGATATATACCGATCGTTATTGACTTAATAAATACCGAACGTTATTGACTTGATAAATGCCGATCGTTATTTTCGTATAACTTTTCAGTAGTGGGATCGCCTATATAAATCCATCAACAGTCCATAAAAAATTCAACTTCCATAAAAATCCGGCTACTGAAGAAGTCTGCAAGAAGTTCAACTTTCATAGAAGTCCAACTGCTAAAAAAATTCACAAAAAATTTGATTTTCGTAGAAGCTCGACTGAAAAAGTCCGTAAAAAGTTCGACTTCTGTAGAAGTCTAATTACTGAAATCTCAAAAGAGCTCAACCAACTAAAGAAGTTCGAATAAGATCCGTTTGTTGAAACTCTTCCATGGCTATGTGTTACATTAAACTGAACATCAAATCAAATTTCAATGAAGCCAAATTTAGCCCCAATGAGTTCAAAAGAGATACCATCAGAAATCAGACATTCCTAAACCTTATTCCATTCTACCCGAAGTTTTGGTACAAACATGCCTAAAGAGCTTTACGCCTGCGACTTCGGACGAACTCGCAAAAACGCTACGACATATACCATAACAAGCAAATTAGCAAACATGGAAGCTAGCCAATACTCTCCATACATATTTATATATATCCTCTCACTCGATCTGGACCTGGACCACGTCCTTGCGCTCCTCGTCCTTCACCTTGGGCACCACCAACTTGAGCACCCCATTCTTCATCTCCGCCTTGATCTCGTCTATCTTGTACAAATTCGGCGGCAGATCGATCCGGCTGCTGTACCTTCTCCGCCCCATCCCCCCTTCTTCACCCTTCCCCTCCTCTTCCCCGCCCCCCCCCCCTTTATCACCAGCGTGTTCTGCTCCACCGTCACACTCACGTCCTCCTTCCCCAGCCCAGGCATTTCGACACTCAAGCACAGCGCATCCTCCTCCTCCCTCGCGTCCCATCCCCGCCGCATCCCCCTCACCGCCGCGAACGGGCTCTCCAGCATCTGGTCCATCAGGTTCAACACCTGGCTCAGACTCCGCGTCGGGTTGAACGGATCGAACGCATCTGGACCCGCTGAAACGAGGAGAGTTAGACGAGGTTAATCGACCCAATGATCGGACAAATGGGGGGAAGAAGAGGAGTACCGGAGAAGAAGCTGGGGAAGAGATCGCCGCCACCGCGGCGGCGGCAGCGTGGGGCGGGGGAGACGTCGGTGCCGCGGTCGATGTCGAGGGTTCTTGTATCTCTGGCGAGGTCGCGGGTCTCGATGGAGGAGAAGGATCGGAAGGGGGCGGAGGCGGAGGCGGCGGCCACGGCGGTGCGGATCGGGCAGAAGCGGAGCTTCTCTAGGAGTTTGGAGACCGGGGAGGCGATCATAGCGGTCACGACGAGTCTTTTCTCTATGTATTCTCTTTCTTTCTGGTGATTCCTGTCCGTGCGGCGCGATGGGGGTTTATTGCAGAAGATAAGGGATGGAGAATTCTCGAGAGAAAGGCGGAGAGGGCGGTACTGAAGCTTCCAGCAAAAGAGTGGGAAGACGCTAGAAGGTGCGCCGGAGGATCGTACGTGGCGAGATAAGGAAGAGCCACGTACGCGTTTCATCGAGCGTCTGATTAAGATCGGACGCACATAAAAATAGGGTCTCTAGTGTTAAGATCATGGCGAGGTCCGGAATAAATGAACTTGGGGATTGTTCCTTGGATCGCCTTGGAGGATCTACGCTAAATATATCCATGCATGTAGGAGTGGTTTTTGTTGGGTGAAATATGTGCGTACGTGCTTGCAAAGTTTGTTTAAGATGTTGTACCAAACACTGGATGTTGGGATCAAGCATGTGATGACGCAATGGAGGATGGCTGGTGAGTGAAAGATGTAGGGTGCATTCTTAAGATCTTAGACCACGAAAATGATGGTTCCACCACACGTTGTCTGCTAATGATTAAAGTTTAATTTCTAAACATATGGGAGAGCATAATATAAAAATTATTTTTTATACATCAATTTTTTATCACATATCCATAGAATATCATTATTATAAAAAAAAAAATTACGACAGCCATGTACTATGATAATGATTTTTGAAATCATTGCAATAGACTCTACGGCAGCTATAAATCCGATCTATAACAGTAGTTTATACTAATCACTGTTACAGATCTGATCTATGGCAGCGGTTTATCTAACCGCTACTATACGTTGATCTATAATAATGGTTACATATAATCACTATCATTGATCAAATATATAGTAGTGGTTTAATATAATCGCTGCAATAAATGTGACTTATAGCAGTGGTTCCATGTAATCGCTACTGTAGGCCTAACAAATTACAGCGATTGGGAATAGCCGTTGTCATATCTTTTTTTTATATTTTTACTCTAAATATTATATAATTTTAAAATTTAATGCCCATCTTCATCGTTCATTATCTAAATAATTATCATTAAAGTGTTGTCACAAAAGACCGCCTTGATCCAATGTCCCTAGCTTCATCGATTAGAAAATTTTGATTTTGACGACCACGAATAATGTTGCGATAATCTAATAAATGAAGACTATCGATGGATTCGAAAACCTACAATGATAATCTTGGTGACGTTTGTAGCATACTATCAAAGTTTCATGTCAATCGGCTATTGTTATTATGATCAATTTAGTATGGAATGATTTCAACCATTAAATGAGAAATAAGTGATTAAAAGACCAAAAGACATTCGATTATGAGATAATTTTTTAGTTAAATAATATTTACTATAATTTTAATTATTTTATATGATGATGATTATAAAATTTAAATCATTTTTGTATGAACTGTTTACGTTAAGCAAATCTTGTAAAAGCACGGCATAATTACTAATAGAGTTTAAGAATGGATATTAAGCGATATATAGTTTTGGATCATTCTTAGACCAACGAGTTAAATTTTATGATCACCACCATAAAAATGATTAAAGTAGCAGTCAAGATCATTTATGAAAAAATTATCTCATAATTGGACGTCGTCTAGTCATTTGATCACTCGTTTATCATTTAATGGTCAAAATTATCCTATACTAAATTAACCATGATAATGATATCCGATTGAAGTGAAACTTTGATAGTATTTAGAGCAAACATCACCGAAATCATCGTTACAGGTTTTTGGATCCATCGAAGGTCTCCATCTATCAAATTATTGCATCGTCATTCATAATCGTCGAAATCGAATTTTGCTGATCGATGAGGCTAGGACCATCGGATTGAGGCGATCTTTTATGACGACATCCTAATGATAATTATTTAGATAATGAACGGTGAAGATGGACATTAAATTTTAAAATTATAAAATTTTAGAATAAAAATAAAAAAAATATTTTCAACCTAAGGCAGCGGTTACTGAGAACCGCTGTCATAGGTCTATTACGGCGGTTTCATATGGCAGCGGTTCTTAGTAATCGCTGTCGTAGATCTATATAGATCTATAACAGCGGTTCGAAAAATGCTGTCATAGGTTAGATTATTTTTGCCCAGCCTGCATCCAAATTGATTTTTCATCCATCGATCGCTCTCTCTCTTCCTCCTCTCCATCATCGGTGAGGTTCCACATCCTTCATTTCTTTTTCTGGCCAGCGTTGCCTCCTCCCCTGCCTCCTATTGGCTCCCCGACCGGCCCGACCGTCGACTCCGCGACCTCCCCCTCCACCTCCTTCTTCCTCGTCCTCTTCGCCGCCGGCTCCGCCACCTCCCTGCTTGCCCCTTCTTCCCCAGCTGGCCTGGCCGTCGACCCTCCCACCTCCCCTCCTCCTCCTTCTCTGACTGACTCGTCCGTCGGCTCCACCACCTCCCCCTCCTCTCTTTCCTCGGCCCAATTTGCCCCCTCCCTTCTCTCTCTCTACTCTCTTCCTCAACCGCCAACCCCTTCACCTCCCCTCCTCCTCCTTCCCCAGTTGACTCATTCGTCGGCTCCGCCACCTCCCCCTCCTCTCTTCCCTCAGCTTGATCCGCCCCCTTCCTTCTCTCTGTACTCTCTTCCTCGACCGACCTAACCGCCAATCTCGACCCCTCCCTACTCTCTTCTCTCTCTCCTCTCTTCCGTCGACCCAATCCGCCCCTCCTACTCTCTCTTTCTCTCTCTTCCCTCTTTCTCTCTCTCTCTCTCTCTCTCTTTCTCTCTTCTCTTTCTCTCTCTTCTCTCTTTCTCTCTAGATCTTTCTCTCTCTTTCCTCTTTCTTTGTCTCTCTCCTCGTTCTCTTTCTCTCTCTCTTCTCTCTCTGTATCTCACTATCTTGTGTCTCTCTCGCAGGCTACCTCTAGCATTGCCGTCTTCCTCTAGCTCCACTGCCAGCGACCCTCGAAGCTCTATGTAATCCCCTCTCCATAGCCATAGGTATGATTTTATTTTTTAAATTTCATAGTAATATGTATTAATTATTTATAATATTTATAATAAATATTATAAATATTTATTATAAATATTATAATTATCTACTGATCGTGGATCATATATGTGGGTAAGAGAACTTCTGTCAATTGATTCTGGACCGTGCCGATGGGTTCTAGGCCGGACCATATCGTGTCGATGGCATGAACAGTCTTGGGCCATGCCGGTGGCCTTAAGCCATGCCGTGTTAGCGACCGTGGATGGTCCTACGCCATGCCAGCCGATAAGGAAACCCCCACTGGCGGGTTCTGAGCCATGCCGGTAGCTGTGAGTTGGGTTAATGTTCATTAACATTATATGGGTTAATATTTATTAACGTTGTAGGTTATGATGGCACCGAAATGCCATCTCATGTAGATCGAAATGCCTAGTATATAGTGCAACTCCACTTGAAGGGGGAGGAAACCCTTCACGTCATGTACTACAATTTGTCAGATGTCTACGACGAACTCATCCTATCCATGTAGATATATTAGAAAGAACAATCATCTAGATTAACCAAAATGAACTTTTACAAATCTTAACATTGATTTTCAATGCAACATTTTCTAGATAGCAATGCTGCTTACCAAAGCACGTTTCTAGTAGAAAAAATAAGTAGTATCTAGAAAATGTTGCATTGAAAATCAATGTTAAGATTTGTAAAAGTTCATTTTGGTTAATCTAGATGATTGTTCTTTCCGATATATCTACATGGACAAGTTGAGCTCGTCGTAGATATCCAATAAATTACAATACATGATACGAAAGATTTTCTCCCCTTCCAAGCATAGTTGCATCGCATACCAGGCATTTTAATTAATACGGAGCTCTGCATCTGAGTCATAGATAGAGCATACTCCATCCACCTTCACATCAAATGCCTAGGGACCACCTGAAGGAACCAGATCTATGATTTTAGGGCTAGATCTTAAAACTTTTTCAAGATCTGACAGTAGAAGACTGAAATAAATCAAAATTTATTCTTAAAATTAGAGAATATCCTAGATCTAATATCCTATTACATGATTATGGTATCAGATTAAATCAGAAATCAAAAATATATGATAGAGGAAAAGATGTTGATCACATCAACATAGATGTACATTAGATCTATTACATATATGTAAGATAGGATTATATCCATATTACCTGTGCAAGTTAGACATTCTAACTTGCTGATTTGGGTTGAAGGATGAAGCTTCAAGCCGTACATGTGTTTGGCCTCTGAGAGATGTCCATACGAGCCCATGAACCCCAATCAGAAGTCCAATGCAGGAAATCAGTACAGTATGCTAGTACTGTACTGATCCTTTTTTGATGGTCGATTCGATGCTTTCTTCTTCTAGATTTGAACTCTTCAAAGATCAAAAGAAAGATAAGAGATTTTAGATCTAAGACACTCTCAAAAAAATCTCAAAAGTAGAAGAAAAAGGATGAATGGAAGAAACCCTAAAAGAGACCCTCTTCTTCTTCTTTCTTCTCTCACCTAGACATCTAGATTGGTGTCTATGAAAACCCAGCGCCCAAGAACCATTTTTCTATGATTTTCATGCACCCAAAATCTATCTCTATGGTTTGTAATTAATCCAAAAATTAGACCAAAATGAGCAATATATATAGAGATATGGAAGAGTCTTGTCTAGATCAAATTTGGAAGTTGTTGGGGCACCCAACACTTGGGCGCTCCCTCCTCATCCCATGCCATGGACCACCTGGTAGGAACACAAAAACTTTCTTTTTCTATTGTAGAAAACCAGGAAAAAATCAGGTGGGGGCAGCACAAAGAAAGGAGTTTTAGTTTGTTGGGATTCTATCATATAGAGTCCAATCAAACCACAACAACTTACCTTCTATAAATTTGGTCCATAACTTATTCCAAATAAGAGAGAGAGAGGAGAGTAGGTGTGCATGAACCATCAGGGAGAGAGGATTCAATGCCAAAATAGAGAGAGTGTGGGATGGGGGGGGCATGGGGCAAATGTGGTGCAAAGATGGAATCCTAGTCCTACTAGGATTCTATATATAACTTGATCAAAAATTGATTTCTCAAATCAAATTAAACCAAAAGTAAACTAATCCAATTAAATTAGATCCTAATCCAATTAAGAACCTAATTAAATCAAATTAAATTATATTTAAATCTAAATTAATTTTTTATTCAAATTAAAAATTAGATTGACCCAATTCCTAGTTGAACTAGGACTAGTTCTTCCTTGCACTTGGCTTATCCAATAAACCAATTAGACTTGATCCAATCAAGCACAAATCAAATTTAATTAAATTATATTTAATTAGACTTAATCTCAGTCCTCTGACTCAATCAAATTAAAATAATTAATAATTCAATTGCTAATCGATCCTCCTGCAATACTTGTACTAAGTTAAACATCAATCGTATTGATCGTTTAATCCTAGAATAATTCTTAATCATTGATCAACCATCCGATCAGATCATGAACTCTAATATTTATGACCCCATAGGTCCGAACCTAAGCTGATAGCACTGAAATAAATTCTTGTACCAATCGAATTGACCATCTAGCAATGATACTCGATGGTCAGATAGATCGAATGCATAGAACATCCTTAGAATCCATGTGGATATAGTTTCCATATAATTCATCTTCTTGACTAAAATGCTCGTAGGACATCCCAGAGTTCAACTATCAACTCTAATCAGACTGTCCATATTATATTTCAAAATACCAAATCCATCATATGGATTATCCTGACTAAGATTTTGTTATATTAAAATACAGTGATAGATTCTTATCCAACTCTTGAAGTGGTCAATCCCATCTTGATCATACATTGACTTCGCAAGCACTTGACTGTGCCCAAAAATCTTTCATTATTGAATTAGAAATTTAGTTAGTCTGGTACCAAAGCATAGTGAGTTACTTACAAGCCACTGAGGTGATCTCGGATCTAAGAGACACATACCTATATCCCATCAAAGATATTTTTGACAGCAGAATGCTCTGGAGTTGGTCACATTCAATGATGATATACCCCTACATCTCACCTGTATGCCATACCAGTATCTTCATACTTCTTAGTTAAGAGAATAATCAACCTATATTGCATACAACAATCTATGCTCGATAGATGCTATCATCCTTATTGACAGCCTATCATTTGATCATGAATAGTTTTTAAGGACTAATTGATAAATCATCTCTTTATTGAACCTAAATATTCCTAAGGACCTCATTACATCAATGGAGTTCGTTAAAAGATGAAAACTTATGATAAAAAATATCAAAAATATATTTTATTAATAAATTAATTATAATTATAATATAGCTCAACTATCAATATGCTGATGATTGGCTTTGAAACATATTTTTTAGCAACTTTCACTTATCTTAAAGCCACTCGGCATAGTATCTAATACCCATCTTCGACTTGTGGTTGTCGAACTTCTTTATCGTTAGGACTTTAGTGAAGAAGTTGGCTAGGTTCTTTTTTCCATCGATCTTTTGAAGGTCGATGTTACCTCGATCCATGATCATCCAAACTAGGGGGAAGCAACACCGTATGTGCTTTATCCACTTGTGTGCCTTTGGTTTCTTCGCCTGAGCAATGGCACCAGTGCTGTCACAGTAAAGCAGAATCGAGCCATCAAAGGAGGGTGCTACTTCAAACTCAATGATGAACTTTCTCAGCCACACAGCTTTCTTCACGGCATCTGATGCTGCGATGTACTCTGCTTCACAAACAGTCTGCCACAGTATGCTACTTGAAACTCTTCTAGTAGATGGCTCAACTATTTAGAGTAAAGATATATCCCGACATGCTTCTACTATCATCATGGTCAGATTGAAAGTTGGAGTCTTTAAACTCCATAAGTTTCAGATATGACTCACAATAAACCAACCATTGATCCTTAGTATTTCTCAAATACTTAAGGATGGCTTGAACCACTTTTCAATAGTTTTCTCTAGGTTCAGATTGGTATCTACTCATACTATTCCTAGTGAGTATGCCATATCTAATCCCGTACATATCATGGCGTATATGATAGATCCCACGATCGAAGCATATGGGATGATACTCATACACTCTTTCTCTTCAGAAATTATCGGATAATTCTTTTTAGAGAGAGAAATTTCATGACCTATTAAGAGATAGTTCTTTTTGAAATTCGCCATGCTGAATCTCTTCAGCACAGTATCTATATACGTGGACTGGGATAACCCAAACATTTTTTTAGATCTATCCCTATAGATCTTCATCCCTGGGGTGTAGGATGCTTCACCCAAGTTCTTCATGGAGAACTAAGATGACAACCAAACTTTTATTCCCTGTAGTATATAGATGTCATTTTTGATTAAGAGAATGTCATCCACGTACAAGATAAGAAATACTACTACTGGATCATTTGCCCATTTATAAATGCAGATCTCTTTTCCGCTCTTAATGAAGCCATGCATTTTGATCACCTTATCAAAATGCATGTTCCAACTCTGAGATGCCTGTTTCAATTCATAAATGGATCTCTAAAGCTTACACATCTTGGACTCATCTATGAATGTGAACCCATCAAGTTATATCATATACACATCTTCGATCAACTTTTCATTCAGAAAAGTTATTTTCACATCCATCTGCCAGATCTCATAATTCAGATGGACAGCTATCACAAGCATTATCTAAATGAATTTAAGCATTACCATATGAAAGAATGTCTTATCATAGTCAATACCATAATGTTGACGATACCCTTTTATAACCAGATGGGCTTTATAGGTCTTCATCTTTCCATCTGTGTTCCTCTTCCTTTTGAAGACCCACTTACACCCAATGGGTTTAATCTCCTCGGATAGGTCAACCAATATCTACACATCGTTGATCATCATGGACTCCATTTTGGACTTTATGGCTTCGAGCCATTTTTTGAAATCAGGTTTCTACATTGCATCCATATAGGTAATCGAATTTTCATCGTTCTCATTAAGTTTGATGGGATTATCATCCTAGATCAAGAAACTATAGTATCTATCCGACTGACACGGTACTCTATCAGATCATCTTAATGGTGCAGGTACATTGGGCTCTAGATCTGATCCAATCAAATTCGACTTAGGTTCAGTTATAGATGTCGGTCTTTCTACCTATTGAACCTTATCAAGTTCAATCTTAGAGGCAACAATTTCTTCACCAAGAAACTCTTTTTTTAAAAAAAATTGTCTTAAGGCTGATGAATATTTTTTGTTCTTCAACATGGTAGAAATAGTAATCCTTACTTTTTTTTGGAATATCCTATAAATACATACTTATCAGACCAGGGTCCAAGCTTATTTATATGCAAACGTTTGACATAGATCGGACATCCTCAAACTTGTAGGTAAGAGAGTGTAGGCCTACGCTCAATTCATATCACATATAGAGTCTTTGCGATAGATTTACTCAGTACGGTATTCAATATATAACATGTAGTCTCAAAAGCATAATCTCAAAATGAAACAGACAGACTAGCAAACTCCATCATGGATCGAACCATGTCTAATAAGATTTGATTTCTTCTTTTCAATACACCATTATGCTATGATGTTTCTGGAGGAGTCTACTGTGAGAGAATCTCATTCTCTCCTAGATATGTCAAGAACTCACTAGATAGATATTCACCTCCTCAATTCAATTGAAGAGTTTTAATACTCTTTTCAGTTTATTTTTCTACTTCACTTCAAAATCTTTTGAACATTTTAAATGAATCCGACTTATGTTTCATCAGGTAGACATATCCATACTTGGATAGATCATCTATAAAAATGATGAAGTATAAATATCCACCTCTAGCATCTATGCTCATTGGTCCACATATATCGGTATGTTCAAAACCTAAGAGCTCAGTAGCTCTCTCATCTTTTTTAGTAAAAAGTAATTTGATCATTTTTCCAAGAAGACAAGACTCATAGGTTGAAAGTGATTCATAATCACTGACTTCGAAAATTTCTTCTTGGATCAACCTATTTATCCTTTTCTTATTAATGAGGCATAGCCTATATATAGTACCATAGGTAGATATCAGAGACATTATCTAATCTAAGATATTTTTTAGAAGTGTACATTATATTCATAGGCTGTGATAAAATGTAAATACCATTTTTTTGTTGTTCTTGCATTATTATAACATCATTCATAATAATATTATAATAATCTTTCTTTATAAATAAATAAAAATTATCTTTGGCCAAAAGGCTAACAGAGATTATATTCATCAGAAAGAAAAGACAATAATGACATTCATTTAAAGAAACAATATTAGTATTGAGAATAAGTTGAACTATTCTCATAGCTAGAATTGGAACAAACCTTCCATCTCCAACATTTAGGAATCGCTTATTATTTTTAAATCTTCTGCTAATTTGAAGTCCTTGCAACATATTGTAAATATGGATTGGACTTCTGATATCTAATATCCAAATAGAAGAATCATAAATAAAAAAATTATAAGATGTTATCATATAACATTCTTGATCAGCAACTACTTACTCATCTTTCTTATTCAGCCTGTTGGAGCCATGGAAATCAAGATACTGAGGACAGTTCCTCTTCCAATGCTCCTACTTCTTACAGTGAAAGCATTCTGCCTGATCTAGGTTATTCTTGGATCTTATGTTTAAACTAGGCATAGATGCCCCAGCATGAACCATTTCATGCTGCTGAATAATATTCAACTTTCAATACTTATTATCGAAGTTAAGTTCCATAAGTTTATCACTGTCTAACAGTGAATGGAGCAAGTGTGGTTTAGATTTAACTGCATAAAGGAGAACCAAAAGCTTAATTAGTAATTGATTCATTAAACCTAAAGATTTGGACTTTAATCAAAAGATTTCTTCTACTATTTTATTTGAACTGGTAGCTTCTACTTTCAATTCGAGGAATTATCCTAATTTCTTAGTGGATACTAGATCCATATAGACTGCATACAAGCCCAACTATGGTTAGTCAATCCATGTATATCTAAGAATAGGTTCATGACCAATTATTTTTTTAAATAATTTTTAAAAAATTAATTTTACCTCAGGTATCTTTTCAGTAGGCTAGGACCTCTACTGAAAGTTTCGATTAGGTCCAACCATTAACATGATCATACTTGATTTATCTAACTTATAAATAATTAAGTTCAACTATGATTGGTCAATCTAATCATCATTTAGAGATATGCAGCCAAAAAATCATATTATGAATAATAATTTTATTAGCAGATAAGCACCAGGCCTATGGACCTCCGATGATTATCCAACTAATGGATCCATTATCATCTACTTAATGAGAGACTATGATCTAGTTATCACCATAACTATTTTATTTTAAGGATCTAATAATTTTTAAAAAATTTAATTTAAGAAAGAGAAAAGATCAAATGAACCAGCTTGTCATGATCCTTCCACTGACTTCACCAAGTTAGCTTAAGGAAGATCATTAATAGGCTAGTCTAGAAGTACCTAAATCAGTCATACTGATCTACCTAGCTAACATGGGTCAGCTTAAATAGTCAAGTGATCTGATCAAAATATAATTTCATCAAGAGGTTAGATAAGTTCGATTAGTGAAAGGGTCTGCCAAAACTTGCCTTAGACACCATCAAAAATGGTCAGATAAGTAGGCTACCAATTAAAGACCACCGATTTGGTTTATCTTAGACATCAACTTATTTAATTAGTCTCGATTAGATCAACCTAACAGTTCGTGCTAGACCACATAGCCAAAAATCAAGTCCATCTTGGATCTCATTAAAGACATGGACTTGACCAACTATAACTATTGTAATTGATCTAGAGAATCCTTGATCTAATCTAAGATAATGATTTATTAGATTTAGTCAATTCTCTAATTAAGTCTATTTTTTAATCTAACCCTAGGTCTAACCTAATTAATGGACCTAATCCCCACTAACCTATTTAACCCAATATGTTATGATTAGTGTCTTAGGATCTTTAATTCATAATCCTAGATCCTAATCAAATAACTTCTTAATTCTTAATTAAGTTTTGAACTGAGGGTTGGGGTTCAGCTTTTCAAAAATAATTTTCATATTTATAAAATATTTTTACAACATGATTATACCAACCAAGTTGCATATTTGATTTATAATCAATATGTAAGTAAGATAAGTATGAAATTACTTTAGATCTAATCTAAACAGGTTCATGTAATTGAAACAGTTTCAACTCCAATCAATCATAAATTATCTTAGATTAAATCTAACATATTTATGATAATTAAAATTAGATTAAAATATTTTTAATCAAATCATAAAATCTTTTAGATCTAATCTAAAATTTTATGATTAATATTTTAGATCAGTACATACTAGGACAACATCTCTACTATGAGGGATAAATCTTACAGCAGGACAATCTTATAATCAGTCCGTACAATCTAAAATTTTTATTTTTATATCTAATTTTTTTTTTAATTAAATAAATTATAAATAAAATTAGATCATATTTAATAAATTTATAATAAAAAATAGATCTATACGAACTAGGATAATATTTTCACTATAAGGGATAAATCTTACAATAGAATAATCTTATAATCAATTCGTGTGATCATGATTTTAATTTTAGATTTAATAATTAGATTATAAATTAAATTTAATCTAAAAAATAATTTAAATATATAAAAATAATTATATAATAATAAATTTGGACACTGATACCAATTGAAGGAATCGGATCTAAAGTTTCAGGACTAGATCTTGAAATTTTTTCAAGATCTGACAGTGAAAGACTAGAATAAATCAAAATTTATTCTTAAAATTAGAAAATATTCTAAATTTAATATCTTATTACATGATTATGGCATGAGATTAAATCAAAAATTAAAAATATATAATAGAGAAAAAGGTATTGATCACATCAATATAGATCTACATTAGATCTATTGCATATATGTAAGATAGGATCAAATCCATATTATCTATGCAAGTTAAATGTTCTAACTTGCTGATCTAAACTGAATGATGAAGCTTCGAGCCATACATACATCCATCATCTAAAAAATGTCCATACGAGCCCACGAACTCAAATCAGAAGTTTAATATAGAAAATTAGCATAATATGCTAGTACTGTGCCGATCCTTCTTTGATGATCGATCTGATACTTTCTTCTTCTAGATTTGGACTCTCCAAAGATCAAAAGAAAGAGAAAAAATTTTAGATCTGAGACACTCTTAAAAAGATCTTAAAAGTAGAGGAAAAGGATGAATGGAAGAAACTCTAGAAGAAGATCCTCTTCTTTTTCTTTCTTCTCTCACCTAGACACTTGGATTAGTATCTGTGAAAACCCAGCACCCAAGAACCTTTTCCCTATGATTTTCATACACCCAAAACCTCTCTCTATGGTTTGTAATCAATCCAAAAAGCCAAAATGAGCCATATATATAGAGATATGGAAGAGTCTTGTCAGGTCAAATTTCTAGACAAAGCATGACCATATTTGGCAAGTTGTTGGGGCGCCCAACACTTGGGCACCCCCTTCTCATCACATGTCATAGACCACCTGGTAGGCACGTAAAAACTTTTTTCTACCATAGAAAATCAGAAAAAAAAATTAGGTGGGGGTGGCACAAAGGAAGGAGTTTTAGTTTGTTGGGATTCTATCATATAGAGTCCAAACAAACCACAAGAACTTACCTTCTATAGACTTGGTCCATAACTTATTCCAAATAAGAGAGAGAGGAGAGTGGGTGTGCGTGAACCATCAAGGAGAGAGGATTCAACACCAAAATACAAAGAGTGTGGGATGTGGGGGGCATGGGGCAAATATGGTGCAAGGATGGAATCCTAGTCCTACTAGGATTCTATATATAACTTGGTCAAAAATTGATTTCTCAAAATAAATTAAACCAAAAGTAAACCAATCTAATTAAATCAAGTCTTAACCTAATTAAAAATCTAATTAAATCAAATTAAATTATATTTAAATTTAAATTAATTTTTTAATCAAATTAAAAATTGGGTTGACCCAAGTCCTAGTGAACTAGGACTAGTCTTCTTTGCACTTGGCTTATCCAATGAATCAATTAGAATTGATTCAATCAAATCCAAACCAAATCTAATTAAATTATATTTAATTAAACTTAATCTCAATGTTCTGGCTTAATCAAATTAAATCAATTAGTAATCCAATTGCTAATCGATCCTCCTGCAATATTTGCATTAGGTTAAACATCAATCATATTGATCGTTTAATCTTAGAATAATTATTAATCATTGATCAACCATCCGATCAAATCATGAATTCTAATGTGTGTGACCCCATAGGTCCAAATCTAAGTCGGTAGCATAAAAATAAATTTTTGTACCAATCGAAGTGATCATCTAGCAATAGTACCCGATGGCCGAATAGGTCGAATGTATAGAACAACATCCTTAGAATCTATATGGATATAGTTTTCATATAATTCATCCCCTTGACCAAAATGCTCATAGAATATCTTAGAGTTCAACTATCAACTCTGATCAGGCTGTCCATATTGTATTTCAAAATACCAAATCCATCTCATGGATTAATCTGGCTAAGATTTTGCTATATTGAAATACAGTGATACATTCTTATCCAACTTTTGAAGTGGTCAATTTCATCTTGATCACACACTAACTTTATAAGGACTTGACTGTGCCTAAAAATCTTTCGTTATTGAATTAGAAATTTAGTTAGTCTGATACCAAAGCACAGTGAGTTGCTTGCAAGCCACTGAGGTGATCTCAGATCTAAGAGATACTTATACCTATATCCCATCAGAGACATTCTCGAAGTAGAATGCTCTAAAGTTGATCATATTCCATAATGATGTACCCCTACATCTCGTCTGCATGCCATATCAGTATCTTCACACTCCTTGATTAAGAGGACAATCAATCTATATGGCATATAACGACTTATGCTTAATAGATGTCGTCGTTCTTATTAACGGCCTATCATTTGATCGTGAATAATTTTTAAAGACTAATCGATAAATCCTCTTTTTATTGAACCTAAATAGTCCTAAGGACTTCATCACATCAATAGAGTTTGTTAGAAGATGAAAACTTATGATGAAAAATACTAAAAATATATTTTATTAATAAATCAATAATACTTACAATATAGCTCAACCATCAACAGACTAACAATTAGTTTTGGAACATATTTTTCAATACCATCGACATCTACTCCACCGACATCTGAGCTCCAGCTCCAACTTCAGCCCCTCTTGCTCCAACTCCTCCAACTCGTGCTCCATCTCTTTCCGATGATGATTACTTAAATATAGATTTAGCAAACTTTTGATGTATTTTTTTTAAAAAAATATTATAATAAATTTTATTTAGTAATAAAAATTAATTATTTTAAAAATATTTTTATATTTATAATATTTTCTTATATTGTATTTATTTAACTACATTTATCAGATTAAAAAAATAATATTTATTAACATTGTAGATCATGATGTCACTAAAATGTCATCTAGCTTTCACCTCCGTCTCTTGGTAGGCTACATGGAGCTCTGCATCTGAGTCGCAGGCAGTGCATACTCCATCCACCTCCACATCGACTGTCGAAGGACCACCGATATCTACTCCTACACCAGCATCTACTTCTCCACCAGCATTTGAGTCTTCAGCATTAGCCACATCTCTGACACATGCTCCACCTATCGATGAGTCTCCACTGGCATCCACATCACTTGATCCCATGGCCAGTGAGTGCATATTTTTATTATATCATTTATTTATTTATTTATATAATTATTGTACACTCTTATATATTTGCATAATATATTTTTATTATGGGTGCATCATCTAGTAGGATATTTTGCGGTCTTACACACATGCCACATATGTGGAACCGTCATCAAATGATGGTGGACTACGACGTGGAGGGGAGGCTAGTAGGGGAGACCGCACGTGAGATGCATTTCTTTTTTGGAGTGCCTACAAGATAGTCTGACATTATTCCGGTACTATCCATAGACTGACGATTGATAAATGCTGATGTCAAAGATAGAATATGGAAGAAGATATGGGTATGTATATCTTAGTTATTTTATGCATTTGATATTTTTATACTATGGTTTATTCATATAATTTCGTAACTGACTTCTAATAACTTTGTGCAGAGGTATGACTTTCTAGATCATGAGAGGGCTCGAGATGCCTGATGAAAAAAGATTATAGAATTATACCGAAACTACAAGATCAAGCTCAATAGAGGATGGCTCGAGTACCGATGGGATACTCTGAAGGAGCTTGTTTCTTGGATTCAAGACTATCCCTCAAGTCAGTGGGAGGGGATGGTTAGACATTGGAGGAGCTAGGAGTTTGAGATTTAATTTTTAACTTCTAAATTTTTTAATATATTTAAAATTATATTTAAATATTTTTAAATAATTATTATTTATTTAAATACTTGTTAGGCTATCTTCTATCAGAATCAGAAGAATTGGATAGTCCAGGAGTATACGCCCACCCTCGATCATGAGTCTATGATCAGTCGTGTGAGGTAATAAATTTTAAATCTTACTAGATAAATTAAATTAATATTTTTTAATATTTTTAATAAATTTATCTATTATTATAACTGATGAGAGATTGAATGATGTCCAATCGTAGCGAGATCTTTGGATCCAACCGTACAGATAAAAAAGGTAGACTAATGAACGCTGCGATCGAGAGAATTTTTGTAAATAATAAATATATTAGTATGATTAGTATTATAGCATTTCTTATAAAATTTTATTTAAATTTATAATTATAGGAGCAGTTAGATGCACTCGCGAGTGAGGGCCCGAATACCTCTAGCCCCCATGACCATCTATCTCAGGTCTTAGGGCTTGAGCACTTTAGAAGGATTCGATGCAGATCCAAACATATATCGATGAGCTACTGGTCTGAGGTGAGCATCTCTTCACATGCTTCTGGTGTCGTCAGTTGAGAGCAGCTTGAGGAGGCATTGGCACATGCAGCTCATGCTAAGACATGGGCAAATTAGACTACAGTGCGAGCTGCTCATACTGAGGAGCGCACATTTCATCTGGAGGGCATCTTGAGCGCCATGGTGAAGAAGCTCGGTGCATATTTTGGAGCTAACTTCATGGGCCTTAAGGACATGTTGGCCAGCATTCCAGCTCCTATAGCTCCGGCTTCAGCTATAGCTTTAGCTTCCGATGATGATGATGATGTAAATTTAGAAAACTTTTAATTTTTTTTAAAAAATATTATAATAAATTTTATTCAGTAATAAAATTTAAGTATTTCATAAATATTCTTATATTTATAATATTTTCTTATGTTATTGAACTATATTTAACAGGTAAAAAAATATAAAAATTATAAAATTTATATTTTTTTCATTATTCAAAAGCTATGGTAGTAGTTGCAAAACTGCTGTCGTAGACGTATCAACCGCTATCGTAGACTTCATGCCAACCGTTGTCATAGATCTATAGCAGCAGTTCTATAATCACTACTATAGAGAGCTATAGCAACGGTTAAAAAACCACTGCCATAGGTCAAACTATAGTAGTAGTTATAAAATTGCTACTATATAGGTCAATCTATTACAGTAATTTGGAAACTAACCGCTGCAATAGATCTACGACGACGACCGCAGTGGCAGTGGTTAGCTAACCACTGCCATAGCTTATAGCAGTAGTTTTTTAGTCTACGACAATGGTTATCAATCACTGTCGTAGTCCTATTCTATAGTAGTGTATATCTTATAGGTATATAATATAGGATAAACTAGTGAAAACTTTCTTATTGAATTTTAACTTAAAAACAACTTCCTATTTAAGTTCCTAGTAAAAGTAGCTTCGCATTCTAAATATAAATTAAAAATAGCTCCCCAAGTAGCATAAAATGATCGAATTGTTCCTGCAATTATTAAGCAATACTAAAATAAGATAGTACTATTTTATAACAAGATAATATTACTTTTCAATAAGGCAATATTATATTATAATAAAGCAGTATTCTTTTACAATAAGATAGTATTATATTATAATAAGATAGTATTATTTTACGATAAGATAGTATTATTTTTTAATAAAATAGTATTATATTATAATAAGGTAGTATTTCTTTATAATAAGAAAGTATTGTATTATAATAGGGTAGTACTGTTTTACAATAAGTTAATATTACTTTATAATAAGGCAGTATTATATTATAATAAGAAAGTACTATTTACTATTTTATAACAAGATAGTATTACTTTCCAATAAAGTAGTATTACACTACAATAAGGTAGTATTTCTTTATAATAAGGCGGTAGTACATTACAATAAGACGGTACTATTTTATAACAAGACGGTATTATTTTTTAATAAGAAAGTATTACATTTCAATAAGATAGTATTACATTATAATAAGATAGTACTATTTTATAATAAAGTAGTATTATATTATAATAAGATAGTATTATTTTATAATAAGATAATATTATTTTAATTCTGCTTTATAACTGTAGGGATAATTTGCTCATTTTATATTAAATGGGGAGCTATTTTTAATTTATATTTAGAATCGGAAGCTACTTTTACTTAAAACTCAACTGAAGAGCTGCTTTTAATTTGAAACTAGAACAAGAGATTTTTTACTAGTTTTCTATATAATATATAGGCAGCCGGGCTTCTTTAGAAGCCGAACTTTTTGCGGACTCCTCTGACAGTCGGACTTCTATGGAAGCTGAACTTCTTGCGGACTCCTCTAGCAGCCAGGGTTCTATGGAAGCTGAACTCCTTGCGAACTCCTCCGGCAGTCGGGGTCCTATGGAAGCCGAACTTCTTGTGGACTCCTCCAGCAGTCGGAGTTCTACGAAAGCCGAACTCCTTGCGGACTTCTCCGACGGTTGGATTTCTACGGAAGCCAAACTCCTTATGGACTCCTCTAGCAGTCGGACTTCTATGAAAGTCGAATTTCTTGCGGACTCCTCCGACGGTTGGGCTTCTACGGAAGTCGAACTCCTTGCGGACTCTTCCAGCAGTCGGACTTCTACGAAAGTCGAACTTCTTGCGGACTCCTTCAGTAGTCGGGCTTCTATGAAAGCCAAACTCTTTACAGACTGTTGACGGATTCCTATAGGTGATCCCACTACTGAACAGTTACACGATAATAATGATCGGCATTTACCAAGTCAATAACGATTGACATTGATCAGAATGGTTACGACAGTCATTAATTAAGGCAGTTATAAAAAGCTCCACCTATAAAAAGGATCCTCCAGATATACTTACAGGAGGTTCTAAAAACTCCTCTCCTCGAAATTCTGTCGAACTCCATACTGAGTACTCAATTTCTGTTGGCCAGAGCTAACTTGAGCATCGGAGGGTCCTACCGGAGCTACCCCCATTGGCTCCGGATGGAACTTTATTTTGTAGGTCACCGACGGCACCTCATCTCCTTCCACTCCAGTTCGATCCGGCGTCAACCAAATTCTGCACCAACAACCAGTATGTCCATGAATCTTCGTCGCTTATAATTTAAAAATATGAGCTCTTTATTGTATAATCACTAGAATATCTTCTGATTGATGATAATTCATGGTTGATAGCAGTGTTATAACCTTGATGATAATTTTTGTCACTTATCGTTATGTTTTATTTTTTTATTAAAATGATTCATTCAAACAGCTCGAAAATGAATACAATCAAGAGATTCAAAAAATGAAAGATTCCAAAGTGACTCAGGTGCCACCTCAACCTCGGTCCACAAAATGTTATCTGGATATTTAGCAACATAGGCTACAACCCAATATGCTGTGATGTTTGTCTCTCTGAAGATGTGTCTGATCATCAAAGCAGAATACTCTCCAGCAAATCACAATATCATGCAAAATGGGGTGAGTTTCACTATGAGCGTGGCTCTGTAAACAAGGTCACCATGGTGGCCAAATCATCCTCAATAATGAAAGTTTATCCAGCAAACATAATCCCCACCTATGTCACGTAGAGCTCAACACCAGAAACTAAAAGCTCAAAAAGATGGTTTCTCCCGCAGCCACCAACCTGGAATCAGACCCTTAATCACAAATCCCATCCCATCATATTTGCCTCGAATACTTTTATCAAAATTGACCTTCAAGTATCATAGAGGGGGGCTCACAAGAGATAGATTGCTACAAACGCGGCATAAAAGCCTCAAGTCTTTAGGAAAGTGAAGTTCACCTGAAAGCCTCGAGTCTTTGGGGATATGAAGGTCACCTCAATGAGCCCTATTGCCATTATCATTGCTCTCTCCAAAATGAATCTCATGGAACAACGCCTAGACTCGAACACTAGACTATTCCTAGCTAGTCAGATATGGAGAGCTATATATTTTCATTGTGTTTTTGAGATAAATAACATGAAAAATTTTGATGGCTATTATTTTTCATTATTTTCTATTATAACAGATCACCATAATGTGAATTAAGGCTATTATTTTCATCTCTACCTTTTTAATTAAAATATTATTTTAAAATACAAAATTCTTTTCTCAAAAAAATTATTGCAAGGTCCAAAAAATATTATATTTTTATCTAATAAAAATAAATAAAAAGATAATAATATTATTTTTCACTCCCCTCCAAACTCTAATATTCGTTTATTTGATCTTTGCTTTCTTGTGTATATTGTTTGTTGTTGTGTTTCCTATTGAAAATTATAAAATCTCTTAAACTTTTTTTTCCTATGTACGTGACCGTTTTATTATTTCTCATGTTTGTTTTTGTGCATTACATAGTTTTTTTCTTGTCTTTCTTTTTTTTTTCCCCCTTTTTGGTTTCAAATGCATTAAAGCCCAGCAGTGCAACAAGCATCCAGAGGAGCCAAGGAGCAGGGGTGGTGCAAGGGATAAAGCGGAAAGGGATCGGATGGTTGCCATTCCATTTGTACGAGAGTTTGCTTCCATCATCTAATTGAATCGCGAGTGCAGCCCGGCATAGCCGCTGCGACATCAAGACTTTGCCCTTGACCCTCAGTAGAAGCTACCGTATATGAGGTACCATGGGCTGCGCGCGATCCTAAAACTACCTAAAGAGCTTACCATATGGTATTAGCTTTTTACCGAAAAAGAATTTAGTAAAAATTATATTTTAATATCAAAAATTACTTTAAGATAAAATAATTTTTGATTTAGCTGTCAGTATTCTAAAACTATAAAAATAATTTGCTATATATTTGATTAACAATTTTTTGAATGATAAAATGATCAAACGAGATAAATATCTAAAATATTATTTAGATATAAAATTTTTTATTTTATTTTTTTTCATTTTTTTATTTTTTTAATAATTATCTACTATTTTTTTTAATTAATTAAAAAAATAAAATTAATCAAAAAAAATTCTGATACAAAGAAAATCGATAAAAAAAATATAACATAGATGAATATGAGAAGAGATTAATATTAAAAAAAATTAATAAAAAAGAAAGTAAGATAAAGAAGAGAGATAAGAGGGGATTAATAATCTTGAAAGTAAAAAAAAAAAGACGTAAATAAAGATGAGAAAAAATTAATCGAATATATATATGGATGGAAATTAGATGAGATTAATTTGAAGAAAATAAGAATCATGATGAACAAAAAAATCAGACAAAAAGGGATGTAGATGGGGATGAGAGAATTAACAATCTTAGAAGTTAGAAAAAAGAGGCATAAATAAAAATGAGAAGAGATTAATCAATGACATAAATGGACATAAGATTAATTTGATGATAGATAAGAAAATGGAAAAAAGAAAGTGCAAGGTGCATTAAAAGGATAATACATAATTTTGCTTAAAAAAATTAATTTCTCTGTACTGAATTCTTAGAAAATGAGTGGAAGGCTTTATGTAAATCACATTTCTAGAGATCTTGAATATGATTCAGAATTTTGGATTGTAGCAAAACATTAGAAATTCTACTTTTAGATTAAAAATTATTTTTGATGAGTACAAATACATCTCCAAACATGCATTAAGAGTAACGGTAAATTATAATTTTAGATAGTAGCTTTCTTTCATTTTCACTTTCAGATATATTGATATTTTTATTTATGAATTTATTTACATATTTTTCTCATGTTAGATATTTCTTATTTGTTAATATATTTTATATTTTCTTATCCTATTAAATATTTGATGATATATTTACAGATTTTTTTATTCTATATACCTCTTATTTTAGAAAATGTTTTTATTCTTCTTAATTTATATTTTTATATAAATTATCAAAGAAAATTGTAATTATATTTTATCAAAAATAATTATAATTATTTCATCAGCCAACATAGTGCGAGCTATAATTGTATAACTAAAATAAAGTAATAGTTTATTATTTCCTCCCGCATTGCGACATTTACCTGGCGTCAACCATTACAACAGTCGTTATTTTAATAACTATTTTAAGATTAAAACAATGAAAATATAGTACTTTTTTGGATAAATAATGGCTGTTACAGTTGTTGTAACTGTGAACGACGGTTTTGGTTGATCCATCGTAACGGAATAACATGGTATTTAGAAAAAAATCCTAAATAAGAAGTATTATTTATTTGCAGATGTAACTAGGGACTCGTTTGATTCATGAAAAATGAAGAGGATAAAAGATAATTTTTAAAAAATAGAGAAGAACCCTTTTATTTGATTAGAATTTTAAGAAAAAAAATAAAAAAAAATTTCAAAGATATTTTTTATATTTTATAAAAAATAAAAATTCATGGGAAAGATGGGTTTTATGACTTCTTATGGGATAGAAAGTGACGGCTTTTTTTTTTCAAAAATATTTTTTTATAAATATATAATTATAAAATATATAAATTCTTAAAAATATTATTATATATTATTTTTATAAATATTAATATAATATTATATTTGTTGACGTAGAAATTGATCGTCGTCGGGATCAGTTGGAGCGGAAGTGGACGAGGTCGCCGTCGGGACCTGCAAAACAAAGTTCCGTCCGAAGCTGGTGGAGGGGTGGCTCCGGCAGGACCCTCCGACGATCAAGTCTGCTCTGGTCAACAGGAATGGAGTGCTCGGGAATGAGTTCCGCTGAGCTTAGAGAAGAAGAAGAGAGCTTAGAGCTTAGAGATTAGAGTTAGCATATCTGGAGGATCCTTTATAGGCGGAGCTTAATTGATGGTGACGGCTATATCGCCTGGTAGCGAGCCGTTGGGGCCGCATAGAGTTCGGTACGGAGAGGAAAGCATCGTCAGGTGGATAGTAACAGCCATACTGATAGGTCATGGACCGCATGTGACTGGTTACGGAGAGAGTGGTATCGCCAGTAGTGGCGGTCATGTCATCCGGTCTCGTCGCCTGTGGCAGACTGATGGCGACAGTTCGTCCAAAGGAGTTTGGACTGATAGAGGAGTTCAACCGAAGGAGAAGCTCGGAAGGAGTTCGGCTGAAGAAATGTGGAGGGAGTTCGGCTCTCGTAGGTGTCTGGTTGGAGAAATGCGGCTAAGGCTCGGCTGGTGGAGAATTCGGAAGGAGCTCGGCCGCTAAGCAGTTCGGTCGGCTGGAGGAGTTCGGCTAAAGCATGACCGCTGGGAGTCCGAAGGAGCTCGGCCGCTAAGTAGTTCGGCTGGCGGAGGAGTTCGGCTAAAGCCCATCCATGGAAGCTCTTTCGTGGCTACCAGCCGCTTCAGGCTGAGCACCGAACTGAACTTCGGCGGGAGCGGGATTTATCCCCAATAATTGAGAACGGGTTCGAAGGAGCTCGACCGCTGGGGGTTTGGTTCGGACGCTGGGAGTCCGAAGGAGCTCGGCCGCTGAGAAGTTCGACCGGCTGAAGGAGTTCGGTCCGGACACTGGGAGTCCGAAGGAGCTCGACCGCTGAGGAGTTCGGTCGGCTTAAGGGGTTCGGTCCGGATGCTGGGAGTCTGAAGAAGCTTGGCCGCTGAGAAGTTCGGCCGGCTGAAGGGGTTCGGTCCAGACGCAGGGAGTCCGAAGGAGCTCGGCCGCTGAGAAGTTCGACCGACTGAAGGGATTCGGTCCGGATGCTGGGAGTCCGAAGGAGCTTGACCGCTGAGAAGTTCGGCCGGCTGAAAGGGTTCGGTTAAGATCCATCCGTTGAAGCTCTTCTGCGGCTACTGGTTGCATTAGGCAAAGCATCGAACTGGACTTCGACAGGAGCAGAATTTATCCCCAACAATAGTTTCCCCACTCTCGAGTTTGAAACTCAAAGAAAGAAAGTGCAGAAAAGGCGACTGTTGAAGTTCTCTTTCGGGCTTCGTGCTGGTTCAGGTCGAAGCTCGGAGGGACATCTCATCTCCAAACAAAGTCGGTGCTGAAATTGAAGCCCGGGGGAGATCTCATCTCCTGCCGAGGTTGATAGGGGTGCTCGGGAAAGATCTGATCTGCAGCCGGGGTTGTCTCCGATCTTATTTTTGGCCGAGGTTGGCACGGACGCTCGGGAGAGATCTTATCTCTGGCCGAGGTTGTCACAGACCTTATCTCTAGTCGAGGTTTCTCGAGCGCTCTGACCGAGGTTGTCGAGACCTTATCTCTAACCGAGGTTTCTCGGGCACTCTGGTCGAGGTTGTCGTGGACCTTACCTCTAGTCGAGGTTGTCTCGATCGCTTCGGGAGAGATCATATCTCTGGCCGAGGTTGATGGAGATCCTATTTCCTACAGACTTCGGAGCTCGGACTTAGACTTTACTCGCATTAGAATGAGGTTTTCCTTCTGTTTCTAATGGATCGTGGGGGCACATTCGGACCGTCGTCCGTCTCCCCCCATCTCGTCTAAGATGAACGAGGCTTTCGACTTTGCTCGCATCAGGACGAGGTTCTCCTCCTGTTCCTAATGGGCTGTGGGGGCACATTCGGACCGTCGTCCGTCTCCCCCCATCTCGTCTAAGGTGAACGAGGCCTTCGACTTTGCTCGCATTAGGACAAGGTTCTCCTCCTGTTCCTAACGGACTGTGGGGGCACATACAGACCGTCGTCCGCGCTTCTCCCCCCATCTCGTCTAAGGTGAACGAGGCCTTCGACTTTGCTCACATTAGGACGAGGCTCTCCTCCTGTTCCTAACGGGCTGTGAGGGCACATTCGGACCGTCGTCCGTCTCCCCCCATCTCGTCTAAGGTGAACGAGGCCTTCGACTTTGCTCGCGTTAGGACGAGATTCTCCTCCTATTCTTAATGGGGTTGTGAGGGCACATACGGACCATCATTGGCGCTTCTCCCTCCATCTCGTCTAAGGTGAATGAGGCCTTCGACTTTGCTCGCGTCAGGATGAGATTTTCCTCTTGTTCCTAACGGGCTGTGGGGGCACATGTGGACTGTCGTCCGTGCTTCTTCCCCCATCTCATCTAAGGTGAACGAGGCCTTCGACTTTGCTCGCGTTAGGACGAGGTTCTCCTCCTATTCCTAACGGACTGTGGGGACACATACGGACCGTCGTCCGTGCTTCTCCCCCCATCTCGTCTAAGGTGAACAAGGCCTTCGACTTTACTCGCGTCAGGACGAGGTTCTCCTTCTATTTCTAACGGGCTGTGGGGGCACATGCGGACTGCCGTCCGCACTTCTCCCCCTATCTCATCTAAGGTGAATGAGGCCTTCGACTTTTCTCGCGTTAGAACGAGGTTCTCCTCCTATTCCTAATGGGCTACTTTCACCCGCTCCTTTCCTATCACCATGTAATTCTTGCACCAGAAAATAATAATGCTGAGCGAAGAAGTTTTATTGAAGGAAGTCTACTGGTAATACACTCTCAGATTTTCTGAGTTCCATGGTCGGAGAAGCACTATTCCTCCGAGCTCCTTCAGGCGATAGGTCCCGGGCCGGATGACCTCCACCACTTCGTACGGACCTTCCCAATTTGAGGCGAGCTTTCCTTGACTCTGAGGCTGGGAGACGGCGGCTCACCGAAGCACTAGGTCCCCCACTCTGAACATCTTATCCCTAACTCTGGAGTTGTAGTACTGGGCCACCTTCCATCTATAGGTTGCCATCCGGATACGGGCCTCCTTCCTTTTTTCTTCCAGCAAGTCGAGGTTAACTCTAAGGTCCTGGGGGTTGAGCTGCTCGTCAAAGCCCATGACTCGTGCGAACGGGAGCCAAAGTTCAATCGGGATAACTGCCTCCGTGCCGAAGGCCAAGGCGAAGGATGTCTCTTCGGTCGGTGTCCTTTGAGTAGTTCGGTATGCTTAGAGGACGTGGTAGAGTTCGTCCACCCAAGCCCCCTTAGTCCTATCAAGTTTTGTCCTGATGCTTTGCAGCAGGGTCCGGTTGGTCACCTCAACCTCCCCATTGGCCTATGGGTGAGTCACCGATATGAAGCGGTGGGAGATGTTCAGCCCTTCGCAGAATTCGGCGAACCTTGCCCCAGCGAACTGCTGCCCATTGTCGATTATAAGAATTTGGAGCAGGCCGAACCGACAGACTAGTGACTTTCAGATGAAGTCCTGCACCTTGGTCTCGGTGATCTTTGCTAGTGGTTCGGCTTTGATCCACTTGGTGAAATAATCGATCGCGACCAGGAGGAACTTCCGTTGCTCGGACGTTGTTGGGAAGGGGCCAAGTATGTCCATTCCCCACTGCATAAATGGCCAAGGTGCGTTGAGTGGAGCAAGCTTGGATGCCGGTTGCCTTTGCATGCTGGCATTCTTTTGACAGCGGTCGCACTTCTTTACATATTCCATGAAATCGTGAAACAAGATCGGCCAGTAGTACCCCTACCGAAGTAGTTTTTGCGATAGGGACCTGACTCCTACGTGGCTTCTGCAAAGTCCTTCGTGCACATCCCACAGTGCGAGGTTGGCCTTTGAAGGTCGGAGACATCTCAGCAACGGAAGGAAGTACGACCTCTTATACAATTTGCCTTCATATAAAATGTAGTGGGAGGCCTGATTTTCGAGCTTCCGAGCTTCTTTCCGGTCGTGAGGAAGAACCTCCTCTTTAAGGTAGGTGACCAACGGGTCGATCTAGCTGGGCTCGAATTCCATCTGCAGGATGGTCTGAGATTCCTCCGTGGCTGGGCATTTCAAAATTTTCAAAAATACTTCTTTAGGTAGTTCGGCCGGGACTGAAGTGGCCAACTTGGAAAGAAGATCGGCTCTCGCATTTTCCGCCCTTGGAATATGCTGAATGTCGAAACTATTGAAGGTCGGGGCCAAACCCCTCACTTTCCCGAGGTACCTTGCCATGCCTTCCTCCCGTGCTTCGTAGCTACCATCGACTTGACCGACCATCAGCTGGGAATCGCTGTAGACTTGAAGCCGATCTACTTTTAATTTCCTTACTATCTTTAATCCAACGATCAGCGCGCTTCATATTCGGCTTCATTGTTGGTTACGAAAAATTCGAAGCGTAGCACGTACTCGGCGATGACTCCTTCGGGACTGACCAAGATCAGGCCTGCACCAGCTCTAGCAGAGTTGGACGAACCATCCACGTGCAAAGCCCAAAAGCCTTCGGAGAGGTTCGGCTGCGATAGGTCGGCTTTGTCCAGACTCGGTCTCACTTTGGTGTCGGCCCCACTCTGTCCAAGCTTGACTTCGACCGGAATGGTGCATTCCACCATAAAATCCATCAATATCTGGGCCTTGATCGATAGCCTGGGTCGGTAGTTGATGTCGAACTCCGTGAGCTCGATTGCCCATTTCGCGATTCTTTCGGAGGCGTCCATCCGGTGAAGGACTGCTTTTATTGGTTGGTCCGTGAGGACCATTACAGTGTGCTCCTGAAAGTAAGGTCGAAGCCTCCTGACAGCAATTAAAAGAGAGTAAGTTTTTCTAATCTAAAGTATCTGATCTCTACATCCCTCAGGACCCGGCTCACGTAGTAGACCGATCATTGCGTCCTTGCTTCTTCCTTGACCAGGACTGCCACCAGGGCCACCGGAGAGACAGCTAGATACAGGAATAATTCTTTCCGGAGTTTGGGCTTCGCCAGCAGTGGGAGTGAGCCGAGGTAGTTTTTAAGCTCCTTGAATGTCCGTTAGCACTCCGTCGTCCAGCAGAAGTCCTTCGATCGTCTGAGAACTTGGAAGAAGGGCGTGCATCATTCAGCCGACCTTGAGACGAAGCGATTTAGGGATGCCACCTTTTCGGTCAGGTGCTGAACTTTCTTGATCGTCTTTTGAGCAGTCATCTTTCGAATGGCTCGGATCTTCTCGGAATTTGCTTCGATTCCGCGTCTCGACACCATGAACCCTAGAAATTTTTCGAAAGTCATGCCAAAGGCGCATTTGGTCGGGTTCAGCTTCATCTTATGCTTTCTGAGTGCACCGAAGGTCTCTTTAAGATCGACGAGGTGGTTTATCGAAGCTCGGCTTTTGACGAGTATATCATCCACGTACACCTCCATATTGCAGCCGATCTACTCTTTGAAGACCTTATTAACCAAGCGCTGGTAAGTGGCTCCTGCGTTTTTGAGTCCGAACGGCATGATCCAATAACAATAAAGACCACGGTCAGTAATGAAGGCGATCTTCTCTTCGTCCTCGGGCGCCATCCATATCTGGTTATAACCAGAAAAGGCATCCAGCAAGGTGAGGAGCTCATGGCCCGAGGTCGCATCCACCAGCTGATCGATCCTGGGCAGGGGGTAGCTATCTTTTGGGCAGGCCTTATTCAGCTTCTTGAAGTCGACACACATCCTCGACTTGTCATTCGTCTTCCTGACGAGGACCACGTTCGAGACCCAGGTCGGATAATTAACCTCCCGGATGAGTCCGGCTTGGAGGAGCCTGTCTACTTCTTCAGCGATCGCTTTCTACCTCTCCGGGGCGTGGTGGCGCATCTTTTCTCTTATCGATCGGTGCTTTGGATCGACGGCCAGCCGATGCTCCATGACTTCGGCGTCAATCCTCGGCACGTCCACTGGGGTCCAAGCGAAGACGTCTGCATTTCTCCTGAGGAAGGCGACGAGCTGCTCCTAAACCTCGTCCGCCAAGTTGGAGCCGATCTGCACAGCGTGCTCCAGGTTTCCATCATTTAAGGGAATAGAGACGAGGTCCTCCATAGGCTCGCCTCGCTCCTCAGTGAGGTCATCGCGGACATCCAGGCCATCAACAAGATAAGGATCGGGCCATTCTCCCTTATGTAGGGCGATTGAATAACAGTGCCTCGCCAGAGCCTGATCTCCTCTGACTTCTCCGACCCCGCGACTCATCGGGAACTTCATCTTCAAATAACAGATTGACACCACCGTCCGAAGTGCATTTAGACCAGATCGACCGAGAATCGTATTATAGGCGGACGGAGTCCTCACGATCAGAAAGTCGACCTGCATTTTGGCCAATCTCGAGTGTTGCCCTGCCGTCACAGCCAAAGTTATCACGCCTTTGATTGGTACGGTGTTGCCAGTGAATCTTACCAGCGGGGAGTTCATAGGCTTCAAGCGGTCCTCGGATAGGAACATTTTTGAGAAGGCATCATAAAATAATACATCGATCGAGCTTCCATTATCCACCAAAATGCGGCGTACATCGTAGTCAGCAATGTTCAAAGAAATTACAACCACATCATTATGCGGAAATTGAATCCTCTAGCTATCCACCTCAATGAAGGTCACGGGCTCTATGGTCCTCTGCCTCTTTACCGGTCCCTTAGATCCGCTGGCCTCTCCTTGTTGAAATCCCTTCGAGATAGTGTTGATGACGCCAAGAGGCGGCCAATCTTCTTGCTGGTTTCCCCCACTTGGCGATAACGCCCTCAGCCGATCTTCCCACTCTTCAGATCATCTCCGTAGGAATCGACCAAGTCTACCTCGCCTGACGAGCTCTTCAATCTCATCTTGGAGCTGGATGCACTCCTCAGTGTCGTGACCGTGGTCACGATGGTAGAGGCAGAACTTATTGGGATTATGTCTGCTGGGATGAGAACGTATTCTCTTCGGTCTCGGAAGTCGTTCCTTGATCTCCATCAGCACTCAGGTCTTCGGGGCGTTGAGGAGGGCGTAGTTGTGGAATCGTCGTCCGGGGGAACTTCGGCGCTGGGGAAACCTCGGCGTGTCCTTCCATCGGAGGTTCCCTGCCTCCGAGCTCGAGGGGGAGTTCGAGCTCGCCCGCAACTAGGGGGAGTCCGGGAGCGCAGTCGAGCTTCAGTCCGCTTCCTTTCTTCGGTGGGCCTGCTTGGCCCGCTGATTCGTCGCTTGCCGCTGGCTTCGCCATCCTTAGCTTCGAAAGCCTCCTCTGCTCGGGCATAACTTTCGGCCCGAGCCAGCATGTCGGCAAAATCTCTGGGATACTTCTTCTCCAGGGAGAACAGCAAGTCGTTCTTCTGAAGGCCGCCCTTAAGGGTGGTCATGGCGACTGACTGGTCCAGATTCCGGACCTCTAATGCGGCAATATTAAATCGGGTGATATAAGCCTGGATAGGTTCCCCCTCCTTCTGCCTAATGGCCATTAAGGAATTCGAGCCTCGACGTGGACGCTGACTACTGATGAAGTGGGCCGCGAATTATTGACTCATCTGGTCAAATGATAAGATGGTACTCGGCTTAAGCACCAAGTACCAATTCCTGGCAGCCCCCTTAAGGGTAGAGGGAAAAGCCCGGCACAAGATGGCGTCTGGCACGCCGTGGAGCAACATCATTGTCCAAAAGGCTTCCATATGGTCGATCGGATCCATGGTCCCATCGTAACTCTCGAGTTGCGGGAGCTTGAAATTCGGCGGGACTGGCTCCTGCATAATTTTCTGCGAAAAGGAAGGGTCAGTATAAATATCATTACCACGGGAGGAGGAAGTATGACGGAGCTCCTCGATTCGTCGGCTCATTTCCAAGAGCCTTCGATCTAAGAGGTCTTCGCGATCTTTGATCTCCAAAGTCTTCTAGTAGAATGGGTGCGAGGCTTCCCCCTGGGTCGAGCCACGGTCCAAGCAGGGGCTCTCCCTCCTTTGCCTCCTCCTTTTGGGGATCGGAGGTCGGATAGCCCAAGTTGGCCATTCTTGGGTCAGACCGCACGGCTCTGGGGAGTCCCGCGCCGTTTGAGCTGGTGTCGAGATCTACCGGTGCATGGCCGCACCGCCTGCACCACCTCCGTGAGGCCACAAACCTATTGGACGAGCAGGTTAAACTGCTCCGCATCCACTATGGCCACAGATGGAATCTGGGCCGCTTAGGTTGGAGCGGGAGCGGACGGATCTGAAGGGGATCGAGCCACGGAGGCCGCCGAGCGCCGAGTCGAAGCCCTCCTGGGAGGCATTTTCTCCTGGGGGATGAACCCTAGAGAGGAAGAAGAGAGATCTCTAGAGAGGAGAGAGAGATCATCGCCGAGCACTCCTTTAAGAACAAGGGGACTTAGGAGGTTCAGCCCTTCCTCTAGCGCCAATTTGTTGATGCAGAAACTGGTCGTCGTCGGGATCAGCTGGAGCGGAGGTGGATGAGGTCGCCGTCGGGTCCTGCAAAATAAAGTCCCGTCCGAAGTCGGTGGGGAGGTGACTCCGACAGGACCCTCCGACGATTAAGTCAGCTCTGGTCAACAGGAATGGAGTGCTCGAAAATAAGTTCCGCTGAGCTTAGAGAAGAAGAGGAGAGGTTAGAGCTTAGAGATTGGAGTTAGCGTATCTGGAGGGTCCTTTATAGGCAGAGCTTAATTGATAGTGATGGCCATACTGTCTGGTAGCGAGCCGTTGGGGCCGTATGAAGTTCGGTACGGAGAGGAAGGCATCGTCAGGTGGATAGTGACAGCCATACTGGCAGGTCATGGACCGCATGGGGTTGGTTACGGAGAGAGTGGTGTCGCCAGTAGTGGCGGCCATGTCGTCCGGTCTCGTCGCCTGTGATAGACTGATAGCGATAGTTCATCCAGAGGAGTTTGGACTGGTAGAGAAATTCGACCGAAGGGAAAGCTCGGAAGGAGTCCGGCTGGAGGAGTGTGGAGGGAGTTCGGCTCTCGTAGGTGTCTGGTTGAAGAAATGCGGCTAAGGCTCGGCCGTTGGAAAATTCGAAAGGAGCTCAGTCGCGGAGGAGTTCGAAAGAGCTCGACCACTAAGCAATTCGGCCGGCTGGAAGAGTTCGGCTAAAGCCTAGCCGCTGGGAGTTTGAAGGAGCTCGACCGCTAAGCAGTTCGGCCGGCTGGAGGAGTTTGGCTAAAGCCCGTCCACGGAAGCTCTTCCGTGGCTACCGGCCGCTTCAGACTGAGCACCAAATTGGACTTCGATGGGAGTGGGATTTATCCCCAATAATTAAGAATGGGTTCGAAGGAGCTCGACCGCTGGAGGTTCGGTCCGGACGCTGAGAGTCCGAAGGAGCTCGGCTGCTAAGAAGTTCGGCCGACTGAAGGGGTTCGGTCCGGACGCTGAAAGTCCGAAGGAGCTCGGCCATTGAGGAGTTCAGCCGGTTGAAGGGGTTCAATCCGGACGCTGGGAGTCCGAAGGAGCTCGGCCGCTAAGAAGTTCGGCCGGCTGAAGGGGTTCGATCCGAACGCTGGGAGTCCGAAGGAGCTCGGCCACTGAGGAGTTCGGCCGGCTGAAAGGGTTCGGCTAAGATCCGTCCGTTGAAGCTCTTCCACGGCTACTGGTTGCATTAGGCAGAGCATCGAACTGGACTTTGGCAGGAGCGGGGTTTATCTCCAATAATATTAATATTATCCTAATATTAATATTAATATAATATAATATTTATATTTATATAATTAATATAATATTTATAATATATTAATATTATTTTAATATTTATACTAATATAATATTTTTATTAATATTAATATAAAATTTATATTTATATATTAATATAAAACTATATTAATAGTATATTTATATTTATATTTATACTATTAAAATATTAGTATTATATTAATATAATAAAATATTATGATCTAATATTATACTATAATATATTAATATTATATTTATATTAATATAAATATAATATTATTATTTATATAAAATTTGAAAGTAAAATGTATGATTTTATATCTATTAAGAATATAATAGATATTTTATATAATTATTTTAAAAAATTAATATTCAATCAAATATAAATTACTCTAAAATAGATTATTTTTTTTATGATCAACTAAATATATTGAAATTATATTTTTAAAAATTAATTTTTAAAAAATAATTTTTTAGAAAGTTATTTTCTAAAAAATTCTTTACTTTTGAGGAGCCAAACGAATACGTAGCAAGTGCAAGTAAAATCCTGCACGGCTACTTTCCATGAGTTTTTTAAATTTGATTGGCAAAAGAGCAATAAGATTCACATAATAATAATGAAATAAAGATAGACAGGGAGGAAAGAAAATTAGGTGGAAGGAAAGAAACGAGAGAAAAACCCTTGCTCTGAATCTGCTTATATTGAGGATGAAAGCGTATCACTAGTTTTAACCCCACCACACTGCCCTCCGGTGCCTTCTCAAACAGTCTTCACAACCCAACCGCTAAACGTAACAGCAGCCATTCTACTGCTCTTATTCCCGTATCAAAGACCGAAGGCCAACCTGTTAAACCTATTAGGTTTTCTAGATGATTAATGAAACTACACATAAGATTTAAATAATTTTAATCTTAAGCATGCATGAATCTAATTTTAAAATCATCTAAAAATCATTTTAAATATACTATAAAATAAATAATTAAAATCTAAAAAATTAAAATAAAGAAGAAAGAACATTAGTCACTATTCCTATTCTTATTTGGATCAAATCATGTGGATGTCCTAAATTTTTGTCGGAGACATGCATGTACCTGGTCTCTGCTAATATCTACACGGAGATGTCCTGATCGAAGCACCAAGACTATTAAAGTGCTAGCATCTTGCAAACCTCGCTCCTCATTTAGATCAACAATCTTCTTCTTCAAGATCTAAAAAATCTACTGCATGAATCCTTCACGCAGCTTTTTCAGGATTTATTCAGAATATCTAGAAGAGGAAGAAAAATCCTTCTTCTTCTCTCTCTAACTCTCTCTCTATCAAATCTGGTCTGATCTAAGAGTATATGGGGCATGAAGATAGAAAGAAGAAGAAGAAGAGGTGTGAAGATGCTCTTGCGACTAGGAAAGGAACCACGCACACCCTTCCGCATGCTCTCTTCTTTTTCTCCTATTTTTATCGCACAAACCTCTCCAATAAAGATGGAAATGAGCCAGGCCGAGCCAGGCCAAGACTTTAAAAGATCAATCCTATTATAGAAATTACTAATCTGAGCCTGACTTGTAGTCTATGATAGACCAAAAAATTAGGTTTGGCCTAATTTATTTATAAAATTAACAAGGCCTGACTTGGCTTGTTAGCCTAGGCTAAACCTATTTAAACTATATAAGAATTTCATATATAATTATATGATATAAATTATATTTAAAATATATATTTTATATATAATTAATTATACAAGCCGACCTATTAGGCTCATGGTCGGGCCAAATATAAACAGATCAAGCCCATTTAAATAAAAAGACCAATTTTTTGGCCTAAGCTTGACTTAATTAGATAAATAAGCTAAGCCAAACCAGACCAAAATAGACCAGGCCATGAGTAGCTTGACTTATTTCCATCCCTACCCTCCAAGGCTCTAACCTGATAAGAAATCAATCCTAATTTGATTTAGAGTCAAACTCTATCGAGAAGAGCCCAAAACCTAAGGGAAAGCGCCAACTAGCGCCTCCTCTTTATCTCACGCACGCACAAAAGAAGGGGCACGCATCTTCACGTGCATCCTCTATCTTTCAACATGAAATAAGAGAGAGAAGCCCAGTAAAAGTAGGTTTATGTAGTCTAAATCAATTAGGTTCAATTTGGATTCAATCTGAATCAAATTCGAGCTCGAATCAAATCAAATTTGAAAAGGCAGTCAAACATGATCCAATCAAAATTGAAATCCAAATCCAACTTAGATAATTAAACCTAATTAATCTTAAATTAATTTAACTCTAATTAAATTAAATCTAATTTAAATTAATTAAAACTTGATCCATAATTTAATCAGATCTAATTGAATTACAATACTTACAATTAAGTCCCTCATACTAATAATTAACAATTTTTAAATTTATAATATTTATAAATTAGCAGTTTCTAAATTTAAATCATCAATCTAATTGATAATTTAATTATAATCCAAGCCATTGATCAGGACATGCTTCTTTTGTGTGTGACTCTTTATGTTCTATTCTGTCTGATAGTGAGACATACTGTGATCTCCATCATAGTATTATCGAAACTCCTTTTGATGGACTGGAACGATTCCAACTCAACCCAATAAAGATTATTGATCCAAAAACGATCCTAAGAAGTTTTCACAATGCACCAATGGCACCTAGCAGTATATAATGGCAACTTAGTAGAATAGAAAGATGAATCCTTAGGTGTAGTTACCGTATGATCAAGTTCTTCTATCGAGAGTCCCGATAGGATGTAGATCATGAAAACTCGTCAAATTCTAAGCATCCATCATATGCCAAACTTAATTAGCTCGAGTCCAATCATGAATCCTATGGAAACTTCTTTCCATAATCATACTGCTGTGGCCATGGCCACAGATTCATAGACTTAGCCTCTTAGATTGTATAGGATTACTCCTCAACTACTAAGACTGATAGATTTTCTATAAGTGCATACTCTATTCCTATAGTGAACCTACTGTAGCCAACATCCACTACAAAAACTAGTTGAGTGCAATATTTATGTATAGTCAAACTATAGCAACCTCACTATTAGCATTCGAGGCACCATAGATCAAAAAATCATTCACATAATTACAGCATCGAAATAATCACTAATAAGTAAGTAGATATCCAAATGACTTTTTGTTCTTAGTCACGCTTAATACCGTTGATCTCTATTAACCATCTACACTCTCGCTTACTCCAGTATTATCACACTGTAAACTCAAGATCCATCTATTCAAAAGAAAAATGATCCATAAATCAATCTAATCGAATCAATCATTATTTTCGTGATGATCAACTTGAAGCATTTAAGAATTAATATATATCTTAAATTCTTAACTCTTTAGAATATGCGTCATTGATCGGATGATTCTAAAATACATTACTTTAGAATAAAAATAAGTACTCATAATTTTTAATTTTAATAAATTAAATATAAATTTATATCATGAAAAAATATAATATATCAGTCAATAATTGACTTTTTCAGATCACACATCTAATACAATTGTCTGATTCACTTGTACATATAGCTTTAAAAATAAAAAGTACATTACACGATATATTAGCTTATATAATTTATACTAAGAAAAACCATCAACAAATAAAACTATAAATAAATATTGCAGATTCTACCAAACTTCATGGCCTCAGAAAGGCAAGGGGGGCAAAGAGCTCAAATTGTTGGAGCGCGGCAACCGGATCCTCCTCTTTCTAAGACGCTCTGCAATGATAAAGGCAAGCTCCAGTGACTGAGATGCGTTGAGCCTTGGGTCACAGTGGGTGTGGTAGCGTGATCCCAAGTCATCGAAGGTCACGGCCCGAGACCCACCAATGCACTCCGTCACATTCTGCCCTGTCATCTCCAGATGAACGCCTCCAGGGTGGCTCCCTTCCTGCTCATGTACATCAAAAAATGCTCGTACCTCCGCCTGCCAAGAAAGGAAACAGCATTATCACCAGCAATAAGCCAATAGATTTTCATCTTATCAAGCATGAAAGACGAGCTACTCTATCTGAACTTGTATGACATGCTTATTGGGAAGGAGTTGAATCCTGAAATGGGAATGAAAATAACTGTCATTCCAGCCATTCAGTTGGGAAGTGTCCTATTTCCTAATCTTCCAAAACTCAATCCTCACTCTTCCTTGGTATTCAAATCCTATTTCGATTCCAAATTTTGGTTACGAACCACGCAGGTGTTTGGTTGGGAAGAGTTGAAGTCTGAAATAGGAATAGGAATGGATGACTCGCATTCCAACCATTTGATGGGAAGAAATACCATTCCAATTCTGATTTTGGAATGGAATGGGAATATCTCAATCTACCTAAAACTCAATCTCTACTCTTTTCTAAGGATTCAAATTTTTATTACAGTTCCAATTTTGATTCCAATTTTAGTCACAAACCAAATGCTTCAGGGGATTTGGTTATTCCGATTACGATCCATTTCGATTCCGATCATAAACTAGACACTCTCCAAATGCATCAAAGAATATGATCATTTTGATTCTCATTTTAATTCATTTTGATACCAATTCCGATCCTAACCGCAAGCCAAATGCACTCTTAAAGGATTAGGATTTTTGAGATCTCAAACCTCTACAAGCTCTACATCAACTTTAATTGTGGACCCCAAAGATGCAATAAGAGATCCCAACATGCTCCTGAGAGTCCCTCTCAAATTTTGATGGGTGAGATGAAGTCAATTATTGTGAGATGGGTGATGAAGATTGAGGGTTTGACTGCTGAGAGAGCCTGAGAAATGGTTAGGGCATCCAAGACAGGCTGCAGGGTCAAAAACTAAACAAGCAATGGTAAACTAACATCATTCCTTTTAAAAAAAGTCAGAAAAATCAAATTAGTGCCTGAAATATTCGTTTTGCGGGAGGCCTGCCATCCAACCACATGGCTCTTCTCCTAAACAAGCATTAGTTCTGATTTTAATGTTGCTATGAGGGCTGATGTTTAGTTTAACATTTTTGTTACGTAATTTGCTGCAGGTAGATAATGACATTTAGCAAAATAAACCACATTTGATGGTCTTTTTTTTGGCAACTACAGCTCCTACGTTCCCAGTCAACAAATAAGCATGTTTGTACATGCCATGGATCAACTGAGCAAATCAGAAAATATGTCACGAGATATTTAATGTCAAACTAGAGGAATCTTAACTACTCAAATGCCAAAGAAAAGGTTAGCGCCTGGGTCTGCCTTCATATCTATGAATAAATACAGAACACACATTAAACAACTTACTGATGCCATTTAATATAGATTAATCTCCCCCACACTAATCTTAACCTCAAATCTGAGGACCTCACCAACCACTACCATGACCATTTTTGATAATTATTTTAGTGGGCAATGAGTAGATATATGTCATTATCAATGACACCATTTCACCCGATATACATGGTCAACATTTTGGGTTCGTGTCTCTTTTCCTCACTTGAGGTTACTTTAGCATGAATAATTAAATATCATCTTTGATCGCTTTCTGCTTTTTATGAAGAATGGAGAGACTCAAAGCTTAGAAGTGTCATCACAATTTTACTCAAAACTCAAGATAAATCTTCCCTAAGATTGCTTAGTACAAGTTGATTAACTAATCTAGGGTTGCATACTATCCTTTTTTCTCTTTACATCAACTTTTTATGTTATATTTTACCATTTTAAGTAGTAAATTATTACTTCCCAGCAAAACCTCAGTACTTATGAAGTCAACAGCTACCATAGTGCGTTGCATGGATTCGTTGATTGATGAATTGGATCAATCGACGAACCAATTTAGAAGGGCAATGCCTGCCCTAAGACCCAAAACTCAAAATGAGACTTGCAACAAGATGCGGGCATTCCTCAACCATTTAATGAAGCTATGAGCCCCAAAATCCTGAGGTGTTGGGCTAGAGTTTGTCATGCTCCATCACCATTTTGAAAGCTCAAGGGAACAATTGACTGATCAATTATATATAAATTCATGATTGAAATAATTGATTGGAAATGACTCCAAGGAAAAGGAAACTAAATAAAATTGACATAAACAAATAAGGTTTTCTGATGGGTTTATTTGCTGTGAGGTGCTACGGAGCTACAGATGTACCACCTGAAAACCAACTTTAGTTCAAAAATATGCACTTAAAGTTTCACAATAGCTTTTATTTTTTTCATACTTAACTTTTGTTCTACTCTGAGACATTAAAGCTAGAATTAGAATGTTAAATATAAAGTCAATGTAGAAAACAAAAAGTTAGTTGAGATCAAGGTTTTAAATTCTGGTGGACGGCGGCATTCCAACTTCCCCATATATTGGCATAGGATGAATCAAGAAATAGACTAGAGTCTGGGACAAGAAGGTACATCCAACATCCCATGTATCAGCATAGTATGCATCTCATTGCACAGACGACCCCATCCCATGATATTTAAAATCTTGATTGAGACTATTTTTCATTTAACTTATAAGAGCTTTAAATGCAATATTGGATAAAATGATAAAGGAGAGGGAAGTTGCACATACCCGGATGGCATCAAATGGTCTAGTCTTGAGGCCACAGGGGGCCTTGATGGTATTGCCATGCATGGGATCACAGACCCAGGTGACCATTTGGCCTGCCCCACGAACTGCTCGGATGAGGTGGGGAAGCTTCACCCTCATGTTCTCAGCCCCCATCCTTGTAATTATTGTGATTCTCCCCGGCTTGTTATGAGGGTTCAGTATCTCTATCAGCTTCACCAGCTCCCTCGGGTCCATCTTATCACTTACCTGCGTCAATTCATCCATTGAAGCAGCTGTCTTTAGTCTCCACACAATCACATATTAGTAGGAGTTTCTTTGAAAGGGAAAGATGAAGTTTTGTAGCTACCTTGACGCCAAGGGGATTGGCAATGCCACGAAGGTACTCGACATGGGCTCCGTCAAGCTGGCGAGTGCGCTCCCCGACCCAGAGGAAGTGGGCAGAGCAGTCATAAAAGAGGCCAGATGTAGAGTCCTCACGAGTGAGGGCCTGCTCGTAAGGGAGGAGGAGGCACTCATGAGAGGTCCAGAATTCAGTCGTTGTCATGATGGGGTGGTCCACTGTTAGCCCTGTTGCTGACATGAACCCCAGTGCCTCATCCACTCGGTGGGCAAGCTCTCGGTACCTATAAGCTCGTTCCCACAAAAACGGCAAGACAAGTAAGTTTTAGATTTTGGAGTTCAAAGAAGTCTCGATGGTAACTAGAACGGGTCTCAGTCTTGACTTAGTAATTGACTATTCGATTCCAGAAATCTTTAGTCTTTTCCCTGAATTAGGAGGAAAGTCACAGTCCATAATTTCTTTTTCCCTGAATTAGGATGTCGAAGGCATATGTTTTTTTATCTTTCCCAGCCCAGTCACTTTCTTTTCTAGAGGACTGAACTATTGATAAATGCACTCGTTAATTTTGGTAAATATCCTTTTCCAAACTCTAAGACAAAACAGAAAGAATAAAGCAGAGAATATTCTAGGAGTGACAGCTTAGAACATTATAAAGGAAAATATAATAATGTGGAATAGCAAGCCAAATGGTAGGGTGGAATTCAGGGGAACATATTTTATATTTCTAGATGTCACAATCTCCTAACCATGAATTATGGAAGTCAATCCGTTATTTGTCGGTGCTCGATTTAATATGTATCCAGAAAAAGATGTATATTTATCATAATAATCAAATTCATTATAAAATAAATTGATCAAAGAGAAAAACTGATTCAAAATTCAGCAATTTAAAGTTCTAAAATAGTTCGTACACATGATCGGAAGAATTCAAACTAATGTATAAATATTTATCATTTCTACGGAACAGAAACAGTACAGCACCGATCGACCTTTTTGAGAAAAGACTAATATACGAACAAAATAACTATAATGACAAATTGACAAGCGCGAACACTACACAAAGTTTAAAACCAGACAAAAACTCCAAACGAACAGCATTCTGATCGGTGGAGATGAAACGGAACCTCGAAACCAAGATCAGCGGGGGGCAAAAAAAATCACACGACTCACCGGTCGCCCTGCTCACTGTGATCGGTGAAGTCGAGATTCCACTGCGTTACCCGCTGCATCGCGGCGTACCCTCCAGTGGCGAAGGCCCGGAGGAGGTTAAGCGTCGCCGCCGCCTGGCAGTAGGCCCTGATCATCCTCTGGGGATCCGGCGTCCTCGACTTTTCGTCAAACGCGTCGCTGTTAATGTTATCCCCTCTATAGCTCGGAAGCTTCACGCCGTTCCGCTCCTCGAACGGGTCCGACCTCGGCTTCGCGAACTGGCCCGCCATCCGCCCCACCTGCGCCACCACCGAATCGAGTGATCACGGCCCTAGATCCCGCCAATCCGACAGCCCAGAATCCAGATCGGAGGGGATTGGAAGGGCATCTTACCTTGACGATAGGCATCTGGCCGCCGAACATTAGGACGGCGCCCATCTGCAGGAGGATGCGGAAGGTGTCGCGGATGTTGTTGGCGTGGAACTCCTTAAAGCTCTCGGCGCAGTCGCCGCCCTGGAGGAGGAAGGCCTTGCCGACGGCGGCGTCGGCGAGGCGTTCCTCGAGGTGTCGAGCCTCGCCGGCGAACACGATCGGCGGGAAGCTCTCCATCGTCCAGAGCACCGATTCCAGCTCCTTCTTGTCCGGGTACTCCGGCAGCTGGAGCGCCTTCTTCGACTTCCAGCTGTCCAGCGACCACTTCACTGGCGCGGCCGTGGCCGCCGGGGTCTTTTCGGCGACGGCAGGGTTCTTGGCGGGCTCTGCCGCGTGGACGGCGGAGATCGGGCGGGGGACAGCGTGGCGGGACTGGGGAGGGAGGAGGGCGGCGAGGCGGTGCTGCTGGCCACCCGCAGTGGCGGCGGAGGAGGAGGAGGAGAGTTGGTGGAGGGGATTGGTGGCGGAGAGAGTGGAGCTGCTCGCTAGGGCCATTCCTTCTCTCTCTTCGTTCCTCTTTTTTGTCCGTTTGTTTCCAACTAGAGAGAGAGGAAGCCCTGAGAGGGCTCGAGGGGGAAGAGGGGAGATTTATAGGGCGGAACGCGAACCACCTGAGAGCGGGGGTTGGTGGGGTGGTAGTTGAGGAGGGGTGTTTCGGGAATGGGATTAAAAAAAATTGTAAGATGCGGTGAACTTAGACCTTACATAGCCTCCTACTTAAATGTTGTTGAAATTGTGGATTAAAATAGATATATCTACTAACTAGTTACCTAACGAAAGTAAAATAGGTTTATCGACTAATTCTTTATCTAACCTTCTGGGATTGATTCATAGAATGAGATCGGCTGGTGAAGCCGATAGGGACGGCTTTGAGCCGAGCCGTAGGAGGCAGATTTTTTATTGGTAATAGAAAAAAAACTTTATTACAGAAGATTTTAATTTGAAGAAGGGTTGGTGGTGGGAGCACGTACAACGCACGCACGGTTTTTGGTAAAAACGGAAGAGGGATTTGGTGTGGGAAAGCCACGCGAGTGGATCCGGCTTATTGGATTTGCAACCGGCACCTACCACTTATTTCTTTGAATAATATATATATATATATATATATATATATATATATATATATATATATATATGAATAAAATTGATTTAGATTCAAATTTAAAATTATCAAAATTTTATAATAAAAATTTTATATTAATATTTAAATTATTAAATATGATCTATTATCTTAAAATTATTTATATACTAAAAATTTTTATATATTAAATGATAAAAAAATATATCTAATTTAATTTTATTTAGATTATCTAATTTTTAATTATTTAATATATAGACTAGAAGTTTTTAAATTATAAAATTTTTTATTTATAAATAATTTAAAATAATAGATATATTCAATGACTTAGATCATTTATATACGGATCTTTATTATAGAGTTTTAAGCTGATTGAATCTTAATCCAAATTCGATTGATCTGATTTTAGTCTGACTCTCTCTATATATATAAGAAGAAAGGGCGAGAAAAATATATATATATATATATAGGAAGGGAGGAAGAGGAAAAAAGAAAGAGAGAGAAAGCTTGACTTATCTATAGTTAAATCCCATGAAATCTATATTGAATGGTAAAACTTAAAAGTTTCATATAAATTGAATGTGATTTACAATGGATACATCTTATATCCGATTCATATGTTGTGGCACCATCGACCCATAGGAGCTTGATATGGATCAGTTAATGAGCCCATTGCTTCGACTACCCACCTTTCATCACATAGTCGTCCCAAAAACATATGGAGGAATCCAAATTTCATTCCACTCAACCACAGTTGACCTATAACGACGGAATGACCTCCATAACTGTAAGATCTAAAGCCCATCAAATCGCTATAACTTTTTCATGTATAAAATGATTAACCTCAACCTCTCTGATACATCCTTAGCAACATCTGACTCTTGCTTATATAATTTCTTTCTCAAGGGTCCTCAAAGTAAGTCTTTTCCCACTCCAAATACTCCTAAAGCCTTCCAAGTTCTCTTGAGTTCTTGGAAGCTCTCTCAAGCCTGAAGAAACTCTAAATCACCAAGTCCTCACTTGTAAGATTAAAGCACTTTACTAATTGCGGTCCATCCAACGGACCTCTTATAGTCTCAGGCTAAGTGACATCCTCGCGTACATCTCTCTTAGACAAACAAAGTGTTCCTCCCACCTTCTCATATATACAGACTCCAACCTTTTATTCTTCTCTACTTTCACTACTCTTTGGATTTTATTTTCTTCATCTATCTCTCTCAGAACCTTTCTTATTCCAACGGGATAGATTGATTTAGATATCGAAAGATCCTCCATAAGAAAAGCCTAGCAAGTAGATTTTCTTTATTTTTAACATTTCAGGATGCTCCAGAAAGCCAAGCCGATGATTTCATGACTTTTGACCAGCTTCTAGGATCTCTAAGGCCTTCATCTCATCAATCTGAGCCAGATTGACCCTAATGGCAAAAAGTATTTTTTAATTACGTATGCACCAAAAATCATATATAAGTGATCAAAAAAAATAATTATTTTAAGTAACATAAAATAATATATTCTTTTTTGGATGGTGACCGAGAGAGGTTCACACATTACACTCACCCCAGCGTATTATGCGCATGATTAATAAGTCAGAAATATATATTATACATGAGCTATAATGAGACAAATGGCTTTATTTTATTTGACGCATGTGCTCTTAATGGAACAATCATAAGCAATGATATATGTATTTCAAACAAGTAAAATGTATACAATTCAGGCATGCGATCCCAATGTATTTTAATAGTGGAGTTACATTAATTGTTTACCCCTATGGCTTGATTTTTGTAAAGATGCTTAATAATATTATGATTTGCCAAAACTCCGATATAAACTAAGATATGTTGAAAATTGCTTAGCTGATATAATGATGTTTTTTAATCTGATTATTACATATTGGACGGAAAAAGGGTGGAGAGGAATGCAAATTGAGATAGAAAGGCATTCATGATTCTTCTATACAGCTTATTTCTTAGATGATTGTGAAAAATACTGATAGGCCATATAAATCAGAAGGTGATCTCGCAGCTTCAATATGAGGGATGAGTGATAGGGTGACATAATTTGTTCCAGCTAGATCTACATTGCAGTCGTATAATTGTTGGAATAACTGTAGCGGCTGCATGTAGTTATCTCAATAATTACTGGGTCAATTTCATTGGCACAAATGTGGCATTGATTGCAGCGACTGCATGCAGTTATATGTAGTTGTTGGGCCATTGTTGTAACCAAAATTTATTTGAAACACGATTTTGTATCATCAACTTGTATTTGATAATTTGGTTACTTATATTTATTTATCAAGAAAGAAGCCCATCTTAAATGCGATGAAATAATTTTAATTAATATTAGTTTAAATATTATTCTATCAATGCTTATTCAGTTAATCTCATCTTTCAAAATTAGTCTCATCTTAAATATTAAAAAATAATTTTGATTAATGATAGCTTAAATACTAATCTATTAAAGCCTAGCCGTCTCTCATAATCCTCGTATTCCCGGGCAGTTAAGATTCTAATCAAGTTGATTCTTGATAAATTGAAAGCATTAATTATCGGTTTCCTTTTTAAAGTTATTATGCTTGAATTATGAAACCATCCGTCTTAACGATGGTATTTAATACTCTAATGTAGACTTAACCTTGATCCACATGCACATAAAATTAATTTTTATTTCCAAAATTTGGAAAGCTTGAAATCACAAATCTATTCATTTTTTAATATTAAAAATATTCATTTTAAGAACACAATGAGACAAATTTAATATATATCTATATTAAAATGAAGATTTTGTGTTGGCAAACTCTCCTTTTGGCGTATGCATTTGCCAATATAGATAATTATTTTTAGAAAAATAAGTACTTATAATCATAGCAATTTTTTATAAAATTATGGTGATAGTTTTTTTTTTTTTTTTTGTTTCCTAATATAGCATGCCCCTCATCTATTCCCTCTATATAGAGGAATATGGAATAGAAAGGAAATTAATATCAGCTTAAATACTATTCCACTAATGTTAAAATTATAAATAGTATAAATATTTTTTACTATAATTAAATGCTGATAATGTTAGAACTTTCTCGAAAGAAAATTAGGCCAAGTCTCTCATCTACCATATATATATATATATATATATATATATATATATAGCATTTAATTATATAAAAAAACTTTTTGGATGGAGGAAAGTTCAAGGGAGCATGTATACGTCCCTTTGACAAAGTATTAGCATTTATTGCCGTTTATTAGTATCAAATATCATAATTTTTTTCTTTTAAAATCAATATTAATAGGTTAGGAACTAGAATCGAAAAATGTTAACATTGGACTATAAAAGATTTTAAACTTATTAAATTTGATAGGGATATGGATAAATATATTATGATATTTTATAATAATAATTAAGATTAATATGTTCACATCATGTTGCATTTTTAGTTTCATTTTCATACATGAAGTATCAAACATAATTTTTTTAAAAAAATGAACTAATTTTATATGAAAAAAATCATGCACTTGTGATGATTAAGCAAATAAATTGATCATTGTGGATACATTTTTTTAAGAAAAAAGATAAATGAAAAAAAAAAAAGAATAGATAGATGTGAATCTAAATGAGTGCAACACAAATCAGTTAAGTTCGAATATTTCTCATTACTTTCCAACAATAGTATATCAAAATATTAAAAAAATTTAAATCGGAAAGAATACCTGTTGTCTATAACAAAAAAAAAGGTCTAAAAAAGAAACAAGATGAGAAAATCCCAAATTTAAAAAAAAAAAACTTGTAATCTATACTATGTATAAAATATTTTTTTATTATTTTAATTATTTTTTAAATATATATAGAATAGATATTAATAGATAAATAAAATAAAATATTTTTTTAAAAAAATTATATTCCATGCATCGCACAGATTATAAGCTAGTATAACTTTAAGATGAGGGAGATTAAAGCGAGGGGAGGCTTATGTTTGTTAATGTGAAATCTGATTTTAAGTCTAAAACTAAGATGATTTAATTCTTCATGAATTTGAAATTTGAAGAGACTCAATCCAGCTTTGACGTAAAAATAGTGGTCAATTTTTTATCTAGTAATTAATCACTTCACATGAAAGTAGTTTGTGCAACTTATTATTAGCTATAAAGAAGATGAGTGCCGATGTGCACCGTGCTACGCACTTCGTGCACCATTTATTGTATGATGGACATCGATGCACACGACGGCTGATTGTGTGATGCATGCTGCATGTAGTCGTGTACGGCCATCTATAATGGATGGTACATGCACCACATTGTATGGTGCATCACGTAAACAGTAGAGAATCTGCGCTCAAAGAAAATAGCTTACCAATCTTTCCAGTTCATTTGATCTTCTCTTGAAGGATGTGTTGAAGATGGTAAATCTTAGGTGGTTAGAAAAAATCATCTTCGAGTTTCATAAATCTAGGATATTATGGGTAATTTGGACATACTGATGCTTTTATAGCTTCGCAGTTTCTGAAGATGCTAGAATACAATGTTGCCATGCAATCCTCGGGATAGCACCTCTGGTTTGCCATATCCTAGTCTAGAAGAAGAAGCTTTACAAAGATTTTTGATAAGGATTTGCATAATGACATTTTTGTGAAATGCCCGTGAGAAAAAAAAGAACCCAAATTCGATGATCTTATACAATTTTTGTGCATTCTTGTTGTCAAAGATTTTCCCAAAAGTATTTAATCGATGATCTTATACAATTTTTGTGCATTCTTGCTGCCAAAGATTTTCCCAAAAGTATTTATCTTCTACGAAGATGGACTGCATGCCTGTATAAAAAGGCTTCATAAGTAACCATCTACCACAAATGACAAACACCAGCTTGGCGCGAAAAATTAAAAATATCAAGAGTAATTTTTTTTGCACCACATATTATGTAGAAAAATTAATGTGGAGTACACCGAATGGTCCCATTAGAACACATAACCATATTTTCCAACGTGTATTTAATATTCCGCAGCGCATAAAATTTTGAATGATAAAAATACTCCTTTCAAAAAATTATAACACACATTTACAAAAATTATGGCACTCTTTTATAAAAATTATGACTCCCCTACAGAAAATATAGTATTTTATTTAGAGTGTCATAATTTTTTTGAATGGATGTCATAATTTTTGTAAAAGGGTATCATAATATGATATGAAGAAAAAAATAATGAATATATGTGGAAAGAGCATTATGACATCCTTTCATAAAAATTATGACATTTCTTCACAAAAATTATGACATCCCGAATAAAATGCTATATTTTCTACAGAAGTATCATAATTTTTATAAAGGAGTGTCATAATTTTTATAAAGAGATATCATAATACGACATGAAGAAAAAATAATGAATATGTGTGAAAAGAGCATTATGACATTCTTTCACAAAAATTATGACATCCTTCATAAAAATTATAACATCCTAAATAAAATATAATATTTTTGAAGGAATGTCATAATATTTATTAAAAGATGTCATAATTTTTTATGAATGGATATCATAATTTTTGCAAAGAGATATTTTCGTCATTCAAAATTTTAAGCACTACAGGACATTAAATGCATGTTAAGAAGCATGGCTACGTATTCCAATGGGATCACTACTACAAAAAAGGTCTATGGTAGTGCTTACTATGGCAGCGGTTTTCGAAACTGCTGTCATAGGTCCTATGGCAGCGATTTTCGTTAACCGCCGTCATAGGTTGGACCTATGGCAGCGGTTTTTATAACCGCCGTCATAGGTTCAATATATAGCAGCGGTTACAGAAAATCGCTATTGTAGATCGGATCTATAGCAGCGGTTACAAAAAATTACTGTCATAGGTCGACCTATAGCAGCGGTTCATTATAACTGCTACCATAAGTCGGATTTATAGCAGCGGTTAGTAGGAACCGCTGCTATAATCTGATTTATAGCAGCGGTTAATTATAACCGTCATCATATATATATATTTTTTTAAATATTATATAATTTTTAAATTTAATGCCTATGTTTACTGTTTATTATCTAAATAATTATCATTAGAGTGTCGTCGCAAAAGGTCACCTCGATCCGATGGCCCTAGCTTCATCGATCAGAAAAATTTGATTTCGACAACTATGAATAACAATACGATGATCTGATAGATGAAGACCTCCGATGGATCCAAAAACCTGTAATGATGATCTCAATGATGTTTGTAGCATATTATCAAAGTTTCATTTTAATTGGATATCGTTATCTTTGTCAATTTAGTAGAGGTTAGTTTCGATCGTTAAATGATAAACGATTGATCAAAGGACCAAACGATATTCGATTATAAGATAATTATTTTTATAAATAATCTTAGCTACTATTTTAATTATTTTTTACGGTGGTGATTATAAAATTCAACTCGTGAGATGAAGAACGATCTAAAACTATACGTCTCCTGATAACCATTCTGAAACTTTACTGATTGTTATGCTCGTGCTTTTATAATATCTACTTAACATGAATAATTTATACAAAAATAATTTAAATTTTACTATCATCGTCGTATAAAATATTTAAAATTATAACAAAGATCATTTAACTAAAAAATTATCTCATAATTGGACGTCGTTTAACCCTTTGATCGCTTGTTTCTAATTTGACGACCGAAATTATTCCATACTAAATTGATCATGATAACGATATCCGATTGAAGTAAAACTTTGATAGTATGCTACAAACATCATCGAGATCATCGTTACAAATTTTCAGACCCATCAAAAATCTTCATCTATCAGATCATCGTATCATTATTCTTGATCGTCGAAATCAAATTTTTATGATCGATGAAGCTAGGGCTATTGGATCAAGGCAACCTTTTGCGATGACACTCTAATGATAATTATTTAGATAATGAATAGTGAAGATGAACACTAAATTTTAAAATTATATAATATTTAAAAAAATAAAAAAAAATTATTTTCCACCTATGGCAGTGGTTATATCAAACTGCTGCTATAGATCTATAGCAGCAGTTATAGAACCGCTATCGTAGATCTATGACAGCGATTTTGAGTAACCGCTACCATAGATTTATGGCAGCAGTTCGATAACCGCTACCATAGATTAGGTTAAAAATTCTTAAATTTTTTCTTTCCTCTCGTGCGCGCTTGATCTCTCTCTCTTCCTCCTCTTCATCGTCGGTGAGGCTCCTCCCCCTCCGGCCAACATCGCCCCTCCTCCCCCAACGGTCGGCATCGACCCTCCTCTCCCCTCGATCGGCGTTGCCCCTCCTTCCCCCTCGGCCGGCGCCGCCCCTCCTTCCCCTCCCTCTCCAGCCCCCCATCCCCAACCGCCCCTCCCCGCCACCCCACCTGGCCCCCCATCCTCCATCCGACCCTCCCTCGACCTCCGTGAAATCTCCCCTCCAGCGAACCCCCTGCACCCTCACTCGGGCCCCGCGAAACCCCATCCCTCCGCCCCTCCATCCAACCATCCCTCGATCCCCAACGAACCTTCCTCTGGCAAACCCCCATTCGACCCTCCTTCGGCCCCACGAAACTCCACCCTCCACCACCACCACCATTCTGATCCTTCTCCGATCGAGTATAAAGCCTCCTTCGACTCCTCGTCACTATACCCCCTCCCCCTAGCCCCATCTTCGATCGTCCTACTCTCTCTCTCTTTTTTTCTCTTTTTCTCTCTTCTCTATCTCATTATCTTATTTTTGTTTCGTAGGTTACCTCTAGTATCGTCATCCTCCTCTAGCGTCGTCGTCGGCGACCCTCGGAGCTTTCGGTGTGACCCACTTTTTATAGCCATAGATATAATTTTTTTTTAATTTTATAGTATTATTTATTAATCATATATATTTATAATAATTTATAAAATATTTATAATAAATATTATAAATAGTTATTATAAATATTATAATTATCTGTATGCCATAGTTTTTGGGCCATGCCGTGGTGGTAGTCTTGAACCATGCCATGTCGGCGGCTGTGGACTAGATCTGTTAATGGATTGAATTTAGATCGAAACTTGAATATTTAGATTCGAATCTAATTTTAATTATCGGTACTGAATCCAAATTCGAATATTCGATGGATCTGTACTTGAGAGAGGGAGGGATCCGACCTCGCCGCCATCATTGGAAGGGAGGGGGTCCGGCCTCGCCGCCATCATTGGGAGGGAGGGGGTCTGACCTCATCGACAAGGGAGATCGAGAGAGGGAGAGTAGGAGATCGAGAGAGCGAGAGAGGGAGGAAGGGGTTTGGCCTCGCTGGCATCACTGGGAGGGATGGGGTCCAGCCTTACCGGCGAGGGAGATCGAGAGAGTGAGAGAGGGAGGGATGGGGTCCGGCCTCGTCGGTGAGGGAGATCGAGAGAGGAAGAGAGGAAGATCGAAAGATGGAAAAGCTGGGAGGAAGGGGTTCGGCCTCGCCGCCATCATCGACGATAGAAATCGAGAGAGGGAGTGATCGAGGGGATGGCACACAACCGAACCGGCTCGAATATGCAATCGAGCTGGCACAGGTCATGATCGAGCCGGCTAGGAGAGGACCCTAGTCGGATGTCTCAGGCATGGAGCCGGCTATCTCAGGCATAGAGCTGGTTCGGCTTCTGAGTGAATAGAATTTAATATGTCACAATGTTATATTAATTAATGTTCATTAACGTTGCAGGTCACGATGGCACCGAAACACCATCTAGCTTTCACCCCTGTCTTTCAGTGGGTTACGTGCAGTTTCGCATCCGAGGAGCAGTCGGAGCATACTCCATCTACCTCAGCATTGGTTGCTCAAGGACCTTCATCGTTGGCATTTACTCCACCGACGACATCTAGTCCACCGGTAGTTGAGCCTTTATCATTGTAGGCATCTGAGTGTACATTTTTATTATTATTAGTGCAGAATCTGATCGACGCCGGATCGAGCTGGAGTTGAGAAAAAAGATGTCGCTGTCGGTGACCTGCAAAATAAAGTTTCATCCAGAGTCAGTGGTGGTAGCTCTGGCAGGACCCTCCGACGATCAAATCAGCTCTTCTGACCAACAGAAATGAAGTACTCTGGAAGTAGTTCAGCAGAGTTTCAGAAAGGAGAAGAGAGCATAGAGAAAACGTATCTAAAGAGTCCCTTTTTATGGATAGAGCCTGATTGATAGTGATAGCCATACCGTTCGTAGTAGGCCGCTCGAAAAAAGTTAATTTCGATGACCACGAACGATAATACGATGATTTGATAGTTGGAGACCTCCGATAGATCCGAAAATCTGCAACGATGATTTTGATGATGTTTGTAGCGTACTATCAAAGTTTTACTTCAATCGGATATCATTATCTTGGTCAATTTAGTATAGATTAGTTTCGACCATTAAATGATAAATGATTGATCAAAGGACCAAACGGTGTCCGATTATGAGATAATTTTTTTTATAAATGATCTTGGCTACTACTTTAATTATTTTTTATGATGGTGATTATAAAATTCAACTCGTGAGATGAAGAATGATCTAAAACTATACGTCTCCTGATAAAGCTAGGGCCATCAGATCGTTGAAATCAAATTTTTATGATTGATGAAGCTAGGGCCATCAGATCGAGGCAACCTTTTGCGATGATACTCTAATGATAATTATTTAGATAATGAAAGATAAAAATAGATATTAAATTTTAAAATTATATAATATTTAATAAAAAATAAAAAAAATAATTATTTTTCATCTATGACAGCGGTTATATCGAACCGCTGCTATAGATCTACAACAGTAGTTATAGAACCGCTGCCGTAGATCTAGGGCAGCAGTTTCGGATAACAACTGTCGTAGATCTATGGCAGTTGTTGGATAACCGCTATCGTAGATCTATGGCAGTATTTCGATAACCGCTGTCATAAGTTAGATTAAAAATCTTTAAATTTTTTTTCTTTCGTGCGCGCTCGATCTCTCTCTCTCCTCCTCTTCGTCTTCGGTGAGGCTCCTCCCCCCAGCCGATGTCGCCCCTCCTTCTCCCTCGGTCGGCACCGCCCCTCCTTCCCCCTCCCTCTCTGGCCCCCCATCCCCGACCATCCCTTCCTGCCACCCCCCACCCGACCCCATCCCTCCATCCGACCCTCCCTCTCTGGCCCCCCATCCCTGACCACCCTCCCCACCTCCTGCCACCCCACCCGCCCCCACCCCTCCATCCGACCCTCCCTCAACCCTCCATGAAACCCTCCTCTATCGAACCCCCCTGCACCCTCGCTCGGCCCCTTGCAAAATCCCACCCCCTGAAGAAAAAATCTAGTTTTTCGGATCAGATTCATTTAAATCTGATTAGATTAAGAGAGATATTTCAAAATTATTTTTATTGGATCTAGATCAGATCTAAGACTTTTCAGATCTAATATTATTGATCTAAAAAAAGAAAATAAAATAAAATAAATGATAAATTAAATCTAATTTAATTCTTATTGTGGGTAATCTGATTACCCTATGATGATCCTGATGTTTGCTTGAGATTCTGGATCTAGCTACATAAGTGCTTGGCCTCTACCGGTGTCCACTCGGATAAGATCTGAAGATCTCCTCCTTCTTTATCACTTCTCTAAAGATCGGATCTGGATCTGATTTTGAAGATCTTCAAAACTCCTTTTGAAGATTGGATGTCGTCTTTCGCAGCAGTGCTACCTTTTTCCTTTTTCATCACCTTTCTCTTGCTTGAATCGCACCAAACTGAAGCCCAAAACTTTTTGGACGTGGAGAGGAGAGAGAGAATTAGAGGTAGGCATGGAAAGGGAGGGAGAGGGGATATATGGCATGGGCAAAGGGCAAAGGATCTAAATTCTAGGCACATATAGGGTTTATATAGACCCTGCTGTGCCATACAGTGCCACATTATCCCAGCCGATCATGGCTCTTTGTGCAATCAGATCTAAATCTAATTGATGGAATGACATCATCTGATCTAATTAGATTAGAGTCCCTCAGAACCTCCTTAGCTGGCACCAGATTGGTCAAAGATAAATCTTTGGTGCCACCTAGGTAGAATGCATGATGCAACCTGGAGTCCCATCTATATAAGACTCTAGGTGTCATCATCTTTGGGTGCACGCCTTCCTAGGCATGTGCCCCCTCTCTTTCTTCTTTTTAGTAGGTGGACAAAGCCCTATCTTCTCTCCTATGAGTGCATGACATATGGATAGATGTCTAAATGTCAAAGATCAATATTTGACCAAAATCAAAAGATAAGATTTAGCAGATGATGAAAAGTGGCAGGTGTTGTCTCAAATTTATCTCATAAATTAAGATAACCCTTTTCTGACCTGGACAAGCTCCAGTTAGATCGAGTAAAGATTTCTGAGTGAGCCCAAACATATTTGGCTCAGTCGAAATAACTTTTAATGAATGTTAAAGGAGAACATTAGGCTCAATCATATGCTAGCATGATTTTCTTGAACCTAATTGAATCTTATTTAAATCAATTGAATTAGGTTAGTCCAATTGATGATATCCAAATTAAAACCCTTATTTGTATGATCCAGTTAGGTTCAGTTCCGTATAGTAATGAGATATGTCGTAATCTCTATCATCGATATCATTGAAACACCTTCGAATGGATCAGAACTTTTCTGATTCAGACAACTAGTATGATTGATCATCTAAATCATTCTAATTACTCTCAAAATCCATCAGTGACACCTAGCAACATATGGTGGCAACCCATTAGAACTGAAAATGAATCTCTCGATACAGTTACCTATGTAATTAAGTTCTTCTATCTTGAGTCCTGACTGGATTGGGGTTAAGGTAATCTCGTCAAACTCTAATATCCGTCATATGATTAATCATTCAATTCAAGTCCAATGTGAAAATCTTAATATAAACTCTTTCTATTATTTCACTCTGCTATGGCCATGGACTTATGGACTTGATTCTTATGATCATCATAGGGATTCTCCTCATCTATCGAGGTAGATAGATTTTCTATTGGTGCAATCCAATTCCTATAATGAATATGCTATAGCCAACATATACCTCAGAATTCCGAATGATTAGGAGATCAAGTTATGGTGTAGTCAAACTATAACACCTTCAAGGTGAACTATCGATGCACCTCAGATCAAAGAACCAGACACAACTATAGCTTCGAGCCAGTCATCGATGAAAAAGTAGACTTTCTAATGATTGCTCGAGGTGGTCACGCTCAATGCCCTCGTTCTCTAACGAGTACCTATACTCTCACTCTAGTGTCTCTACATCATAGACTCAAGACTCATCTACTATAAAGAAGCAATTGTATACCAACCTTTCGAATCAATCACCATCCTCATAATAATCCTACGATCAGGAGCATTTTATGAGTTAATAATAAAAATTTATGTCTTAAATTTTTAACTCTTAAAAATAAGAACTATCATTGTCATTAACTCAAGGAATGTATCACAGACACTAAATATACATTGTAATAGAAAATAATCTATTTTATTATTTATAATTAAAATTATAATTTTGCCCTTAGAAGTGTATAATAAGTGTCAGCCAATTCTGGCTTCTAGGGCATATATATCTAACAAACTCCCACTTGACCTAAAGTCAATTGGCTATAAATCTAAGTCCCATCTTCTCAAGGTGGATTTTGATCTTCTGATAGTCCAATGGCTTTGTAAGTGGATCTGCCACATTGTCTGTGGGGTCGAATCTCTTGACCTCAATGTATTCTTTCTCAAGGTGGAGGAATGATATCTGATGGCATCACTTCAATCTCTGCAATAAACTTCTTGTATCAGAATTCCTCCTTCATAACTTCTGATGCAGCGATGTATTCTGCTTTCATTGTAAAATCTGCTATTACTGTCTGTTTGAAACTCTTCCAACTGACGGCACCACCATTACACATAAACAAATTTTCAGATGTCGACTTTCGATCATCTATATCGGATATAAAATCCGAGTCTGTATACCCTTGGACTTTGAGTTCTCTATTACCAAAAATCAAGAACATATCCTTAGTTCTTCTTAAGTACTTAAGGATACATTTCACAGAAGTCTAGTGTTCTTCTTCTAGATTTGACTGATATCTGCTTGTGATACTCACAGCATGGGCTATATCAGATCGTGTACATAACATGGCATACATGAGGCTCCCTATTGCAGAAGCATAAAGGATCTTGCTCATGCGTTCAATCTCCTCTAGTGTGTTGGGACACATTTTCTTGGAGAGATGAATGCCATGTCTGAAGGGTACCAATCCCCTCTTAGAGTTTTCCATGCTAAACCTCTTTAGCACTTCCTCTATGTACATCTTCTATGAAAGACCTAGCATCCTATTCGGTTTATCTCTATAGACTTTGATTCCAAGAATGAAGGATGCTTCTCTTAGGTCTTTAATGGAGAATTCTTTAGATAACCACATTTTAACTATGGTCAACATGGAAATATCATTTCCAATAAGGAGGATATCATCCACATACAGTATGAGGAAGATAATAGCGCTCTCACTGACCTTTCTGAAAATACATGATTCCTCCTCATTCTTGATGAAACCAAATAATTTGATCACATCGTTAAAATGAGTATTCCAGCTCCGAGATGTTTGCTTAAATCCATACATGGACCTTTGCAGCTTGCATACTTTGTGATCAGTATCATTGGATGTGAAACCTAGCGGCTGTTCTATATAGATATCTTTCTCAAGATATCCATTTAAGAATACTATTTTCATGTTCATTTGTCATATTTCATAATCAAAATAGGCTGCAACAGCAAGCAATATGCGAATGGATTTAAGCATGGCTACTGACGAAAAGGTATCCTAATGGTCAATGCCTTCACACTGACTATAATCTTTTGCCACTAAATTAGCTTTGAATCTCTCTACATTTCCATCTGCACCAATCTTTCTCTTATAGATTCATTTACACCCAATAGGTATTATACCTTCTGGTGGATCTACCAAGGTCCAGACTTGGTTTGAGTGCATCGAGTTAATTTTTGACTTCATTACCTCTAACCATTTCTCGAAGTCGATATCTGATATCGTCTTGTTATAGATTTTGGAATCATCAACATGAACTCCATTACCTACGAGAAATATTTTCTCTACTTTCTCTGAAATAGTACCTAAGTACCTCTAAATATGAACTCCCTTTTCGATCTTCGAGGTGGAGGAGGTAGTGATTATATTGACTCAACCTGATTTGGTTTCAAAGGATCCTTAGCTCTTTGCTCTTGGGAGACTTTCTCCTCTAGCTTGATCTACTTTCAAATGCCACCATCTTGAATAAACTATTTTTCAAGAAAGATGGCATGTCGACTCACAATCACATTGTGATATTCTGGAATATAGAAATAATATCCTATGACTTTTTAGGATATCCTATGAATCGAGCTCTAAAGGACCTATAGTCTAACTTATCCACTTGTTATCTTTTGACATGAGTCGGACAATCCCAAATTCTGAGATGACTCAAACTTAATTTCTTACCATGTCATATCTCATACAGTATGTAGGAACGATTTTAGAAGGAACCCTATTTAGTAAATATATAGCAGTTAATAAACTATGTCCCCAAAAAAAATTAGGAAGGTCTGTGAAGCTCATCATGCATCGGACTATATCTAATAGGATTCAGTTCCTCCATTGTGAAATCCCATTGAGTTGAGATATTTTAGGTGGAGTCCATTGAGAGACTATGCCATTAAGCTTAAGATAGTCCAAGAATTTCCAACTAAGGTATTCACCTCCTCGATCTGATCAAAGAACCTTAATGGATTTTTTAGTTTATTTTTTTACTTCATGTCTAAATTCTTTAAATCTTTCAAAGGCTTCAGACTTATGTCTCATAAGATACACATACCCATACCGAGATAAATCATCGGTGAAGATTATGAATTAGACAAAATTATCTCTAGCTGGTATATCAAATGGGCCACACACATCAGTATGTACTAGGGCAAGTAAATCTGTGGCCCTTTCTCCATGTCCTACAATAGAGAGTTTAGTCATTTTGCCATGAAGATATGATTCACAAATTGGATATGACTCGGAAGTCAATGGACTCAATAATCTGATTTTCTCTAATTTGTTAATCCTATCTTCTGCTATATGACCTAGTCTAAGGTGCCATAGATACCTATCATTTAGACTATCCTTGGATCATTTTGATTTTATGGCATTCATATTTTGCTCGATATTAAAAATAGATACATTAATATATAACTGATAAAGATCATTAATAAGGAAATCACTTATAATTTTATTTCTTTCATAAAGAATGTTACAATGGTCCTTAAGAAAACTAATTACATAGCCTTCTAGTGCTAAACATAAAATAGAAATCAAATTTCTACTTGCTATAGGCACATAATAACAATCCTTAAGTACCAAATCTAAATCAGATGGTAGCTAAAGAGAATAGATTTTCACGACCATAGTAGCAATCTTTGCTCCATTTTTAATATATAGGATCATCTCACCATCCCTCAGCCTCCTGCTATCCTCAAGATCTTGCATGAAAATGCACAAATGAGCACTAGAACCAGAGTCAAGCACCTAACTGAATGTAGAAGAAATTATAATATTAGATTCAATAACGAGCATACCTCCAGAAGGACCTGCCTCCTTCTTATTTTTTAGGATGGCCAGGTATGTAGGATAGTTCCGCTTTCAGTGGCCATCAGTATTGCAATGAAAATATTTTTCTTTATCAGCGATCTTCTTTTTCAGCTCTACCTTCTTTTTCTTTTCTCCTTTCACCTTCTGTCTTTTCACAGACTTCTTCTTCTTTTCAAAAGACTTTCTCTTGGAAGAAGTCCGTTCCATAGCAAATACTGAGCCTTTAGAATCTTTTATTGAAAGCTCAGCAGTAACCAGCATATTCATAAGCTCGGTCAGAGTATTTTGAAGTTTATGTATATGGTAGTTCATGATGAACTGCCCATATGCATCAGTCAAGGATTGCATAATTATATCATTCTACAGATCCAGGTCCAACTTCACTCCGAGCTTCTCAAGCTCTTCTAAGTCCTTGATCAACATCAGATAATGATCTTGGACTGACTGCCCATCATGCATTTTAGTCTTGAATAGTCATTTAGTGATCTGATATTTGGCTGCGCAACTCTGTTCATCAAACATCTCTTGCAGATGAGCCAATATTTGGTAGACAATCTTGATATCTTCATGTTGGTGCTGAAGCTCATCAGACATCAAGTCCAACATATAGTATCTAGTCTTGTTATCTTCGTCCGTCCACTTATCAAGAAATGCTCTCTGTTCAGCGGATGAACGAGCTGGTAAGATGGAAGGATCATGTTCCAATACATGAGTTAACTTCTTAGAACCCAAAATGATTTTGAAGTTCTGGAGCCAATCCTTGTAATTGAATTCGGTCAGTTTATGGGTGTCCAGGATACGTGCTAGTGGGTTGGATGTAGATATTTTGCTTTTCAGGTAGAGAGTCAAAGTTTCTAGTTAGATATTGTAATTAAGACTTGATCAATTTATTTAAGAGTTTAATTTTTAAATAAATTAGCTTTTACTATTTTTTTAGATCCCTACACTCCCTCTGTAGAGATGCAAAAATCTCCATGATTATATATTTCTAATAGATAGTGCAGTCCCACCAACTGACTCATTACCTCACCTAACAGTTATTGATGATGGGTTAGCCAATAAGTGGATAACTCTTATCCAATGATTCTCTAATTATGGTACACCCAAACTTGATCTCTAATTCATGAATCTCATCGTGTCCAAAATATTGATCCACTCCTTAGTTAAGTCAGACCCACCATTTGCATAGATTGGATTCCTAATTGGGTCTCTCACCGTATCCAAAATATTGAGCCCAATTTATCCTTCAGCCTGTAGCATCCAATGCCTAATAGACATGATTGCATCTTTTCGGTGCAACTGAACCACTGTGACCAATCGAGAACAATCAACCCTGAAAAGGATCCGCATATCTACAATGGTGTAAGACCTTAGATTTAATCTTTTCTTAGGAAGATTTGATTTAGGTATCTTTAAACTTAACTTACAATAGCCATAACAATTATGACTAACCTAGTGGCATGGGTTAGCTCGGATTGTTAACCACCTTAGATCAGGACTGGGTCGACAAATATGACCAGATAAGTGAGATCGGTAGAAGGGATATGCCATTAACTCGACAAGAATGCATTCGAGTCGAGTAGCTGCCAATTAAAAATCAGTTGATCGTATCTATCAGACTTATCTTAGATACCAAATTGTTGAGCCAGAACCAATCAAGTTAGCCTACAATCCAGACTCTAACCACTGAGCCTAATTAGGTCTTAGCTTGATCGATCACTTATGTGATTCGATCTTGATCCAGACTTAATCCTATTAGGCTGATCAATTTAAGCACTCATGATCCCATCTAACCAACTCTTGATTCATTTTGATCAACCACTAGACCTAATTGAGCTACCCAAGCCCGAATCTAATTTTATGAATATGTCTTAAATCTAAAAATTTTTAATTTTTAGACTTAATATATTTTATAATCTTAATTTTTAATTAAATTTAAAATTTATAAATAAAATATGTAAATAAAATTCTAGAGTTTCAGAATCTAGGATTTTACAGAAAATAAGCTTTAGATTTTTGATTAAGGACGAATGTGTAGCACTCCTACACATCATAAGAACACCCCATCGAATGGGAGGAGAGGGCATTTAAATCCTACTTTATTTTTATGATCAGACGGTCAAGAGGAACATCTTAATCAGAAATATAAAAACTACAAAATTAGTTAGATCTACATCATCTATCTCATATATAAAAATTGATCTAACTTTAAACATGTTTTGCATACATCTTCATGTATCATATCATGCATATTTTTAGATCTAAATTATCTCATAATTATCTAAAAAATTAAATTTAAATTGATCATATTAAATTAAAATCTATTTTAGATAATTATGTAGAACTATTCTACAACTAGTCTAAACATGCATTCATCATATCTCATATGAACAAAAATTAAAAAACTTTATTTTTTATTTTTAGATCTTATTATAATATTTATAATATTAAAAAATAATAAATAAATAGATCTAAAAATTATAACTAATCAAATTAAATTATGATCATGCTAGACTATACATAGAATAATTCTATTCTATAACTAGTCATGCATCTTGTACAACTTAGATCTAAATTATTTAATTTTTAATTTTTTTGATTTTAGATCTAATCATATCTTATGTGACATCTAAAATTATCTAATTATCATATCAAAAAAAATTAAAATTAGATCTAATAAAAATGGAACCTAGCTCTGATACTAGTTGAAGGAAAACCTAGTTTTCCGAATTAGGTTCGTTCAGATCGGATTAAGAGAAATATTTTTAAAAAAAAAATTTTGAATGCAGATCAGATCTGAGACTTTTTAGATCTGATATTATTAATCTAATAAAAAATAAAATAAAATAAAAAAAATAAATTAAATCTAATTTAATTTTATCTTGTTGTGGATAATCTGATTATCCTGTGATGATCCTGATGTCTGCTTGAGGTTCTGAAGCTAGCCACGTAAGTGCCTAGCCGCTATCAGTAGGTAGGATCTAGAGATCTTCTTCTTCTTTATCACTTCTCCAAAGATCAGATCTAGATCTGATTTTAAAGATCTTCAAAACTCCTTTTGAAGATCGAGTGTCGTCTCTTGCAGCAGTGTTACCTTCTTCCTTTCTCATCACCTTTTTCTTGCTTGGATTGCACCAAACTAAAGCCCAAAACCTTTTGGGCATGGAGAGGAGAGAGAATCAGAGGTAGGCATGGAGAGGGAGGGAGAGGAGATATATGGCATGGGCAAAGGGCAAAGGATCTAAATCCTAGGCGCAGACAGAGTTTATATAGACCCTTCTATGCCATGCAGTGCCACATCATCCCACCAATTATGACTCTTTGTGCAATCAGATCTAAATCTGATTGGTGAGATGACATCATCTGATCCAATCAGATTAGAGTCCCTCTGAAACCTCCTTAGGTGGCGCCAAGATTGGTCAAAGATAAATCTTTAGCACTAACTAGGTAGAATGCATGAAGCAACCTGGAGTCCCATCTGTATGGGACTCTAAGTGTTATCATCTTTGGGTGCATGCCTCCCTAGGTGTGCACCCCCTCCCTTTTCTCTTTTTAGCAGGATGACAAAGCCCCATCTTTTCTTCTATGTTAAAGATCAACGTTTGACCAAAGTCAAAAGACAAGATTTAGCACGTGATGAAAAATGGTAGGTGTTGTCTCAAATTTATCTCATAAATTAAGACAATCCTTTTCTAACATGGACAAGCTCTAGTTAGACCAAGTAAAAATTTCTGAGTGAGTCTAAATACATTTGGCTCAGTCGAGACAACTTTTAATGAATGTTAAAGGAGAACATTAGGTTCAATCGTTTGCTAGCACGATTTTCTTGAACCTAATTGAATCTTATTTAAATCAATTGAACTAGATTAGTCCAATTGATGATATCCAGATCAAAACTCTTATTTGTGTGATCCAATTAGGTTCAGTTCCATATGGTAATGAGATATATCATAATTTCTATCATTGACATCATCGAAAAATCTTTCGATGGATGAGAACTTTTCTGATTCAGACAACTAGTATGATTGATCATCTAAATCATTCTAATTGCTCTCAAAATCCACTAGCGACACCTAGTAGCATATGATAGCAATCCATCAGAATTGAAAATGAACCTCTCGGTGCAGTTACCTGTATGATTAAGTTCTTCTATCTTGAGCCCTGACTGGATTGGGGTTAAGGTAATCTCGTCAAACCCTAATATTCGTCATATGATTAATCATTCGATTCAAGTTCAATGTAAAAACCTTAATAGAAATTCTTTCTATTATTTCACTCTACCATGGTCATGGGCTTATGGACTTGATTCTCATGATCATCATAGGGCTTCTCCTCATCTACCGAGGTAGATAGATTTTCTATTGGTGCAATCCAATTCCTACAATGAACATGCTATGGCCAACATATACCTCAGGATTTTGAATGACTAGGAGACCGAGTTATGGTGTAGTCAAACTATAACACCTTTAAGATGAACTACTGATGCACCTCAGATCAAAGAATCAGACACACAACTGCAGCTTCGAGCTTGTCATCGACGAGAAGGTAGACTTCCTAATGGCTACTCGAGGTGGTCACGTTTAGTGCCCTCGTTCTTTAACGAGTACCTATACTTTCGCTCTAATGTCTTTACACTGTAGACTCAAGACTCATCTACTATAAAGAAGTGATTGTACACTAACCTTTCAGATCAATCACCATCCTCATGATAATCTACGGTCATGAGCATTTTATGAGTTAATAATAAAAATTCATGTCTTAAATTTTTAACTCTTGAAAATAAGAACTATCATTGCCATTAACTCAAGGAATGTATCACAGACACTAAATACACATTATGATAGAAAATAACTTATTTTATTATTCATAGTCAAAATTATAATTTTGCCCTTAGAAGTGTATAATAAGTGTCAGCAAATTCTGACTTCTAGGGCACACATATCTAACACCCCCCCTTGCCCCTCCATTCGACTCTCCCTCGGTCCCCAGCGAACCCCCCTCTGACGAACCCCCATTCGTTCCTCTTTCGACCCATGTGAAATCCCACCTCCCTACTACCACCACCATTCTAACCCTCTCCCGACTGAGTGCAAAGCCTTCTTTGACCTCCTCATCACTGTGCCCCCCTCCCCCTGGCCCCCATCCCCAACCGCCCCTGCTCTCTCTCTCTCTTTTTTCTCTTTTTCTCTCTTCTCTATCTCACTATCTTATTTTTATTTCGTAGGTTACCTCTAGTACCATCGTCCTCCTCTAGCATCGTCGTCGGTAACCTTCGAAGCTTTCGGTGCGACCCACTCTCTATAGTCGTAGGTATAATTTTTTTTAATTTTATAGTATTATTTATTAATCATATATATTTATAATAATTTATAAAATATTTATAATAAATATTATAATTATCTGCATGCCATAATTTTTGGGCCATGCCGTGGTGGTAGCCTTGGACCGTGCCATGTCGGCGGCTGTGGACTAGATCTATCAATGGGTTAGGTTTGGATCGAAATCTGGATATTCAGATCCGGATCTAATTTTAATTACTAATACCAAAATACCCGATCGATCTGTGCTTAAGAGAGGAAGGAAGGGATCCGGCCTTACCACCATCATTGGGAGGGAGGGGGTCCGATCTCATCGACGAGGGAGATCGAGAGAGGAAGAGTGGGAGATCGAGAGAGCGAGAGAGGGAGGGATGGGATCCAACCTTGTCGATGAGGAAGATCAAGAGAGGAAGATCGAGAGATGAAAAAGCTGGAAGAAAGGGATTCGGCCTCGCCATCATCACCGGCGAGAGAGATCGAGAGAGGAAGAGAGGGAGTGATCGAGGGGATAGCACACAGTCGAGCCAGCTCAGACCGTGATCGAGCTAGTTGGGGGAGGATCCTAGCTGGATATCTCAGGCATGGAGCCGACTATCTCAGGCATGGAGCCGACTATCTCTGGCATGGAGCCGACTCGACTTCGGAGCGATTAGAATTTGATATGTCACGATGTTATATTGATTAATTTCATTAACGTTGCAGATCATGATGGCACCAAAATGCCATCTAGCTTGCACCCCTATCTCTCGATGGGATACGCGTAGTTCCGCATCTGAGGAGTAGTCGGAGCATACTCCATCCACCTCGACATCGACTACTCAGAAATCTTCATCGTCGGCATCTACTCCACCAGTGGCATCTACTCTATCGATGGTATCTAGTCTACCGACAACTGAGCCTCTATCGTCGCAGGCATCTGAGTATACGTTTTTATTATATTAGCACAACTTTATTTTTTATATAATATTTGTACACTTATATATTTATATAAAATATTTGTATTGCAGGTGCATCATCCAGCTGGATATTTTACGATCCCACACATATGGCACACGTGTGGAACTACCAACATCAGGTAATGGTGTAGTATGATGCAGAGGGGACGTCGGTATGGAAGACCGTGCAGGAGATGCATTCCTTTTTTGGAGTGCTTGTGAGGCAGTTGGACATCATTCTCGTAAAGCCTAGAGACTGGCATTTGATGGATGCTATCGTCAGGGATTGAGTAAGGGAGAAGATAAGGGTAAGTACGTGCATCTTAGTTATATTTATGCATTTTATATGTTTACACTATATATATTTGATTAGAATAATTTTATAACTAATTTTTGATAAATTTGTGCAGAGGAGGTACGACTTCTCCAATCATGAGAGGGCTCGAGATATCCGACTGAAGAAGATCGAAAAGTTATACTGAGGTTACAAGGTCAAGCTTCACAAAGGATGGCTCGAGCACCAACGAGACACTTCGAAGGAGCTTATTCCTTAGATACAGGACTATCCTCTGAGTCAGTGGAAGAGAATGGTTAGACATTGGAAGAGCTAAGAGTTTGAGGTAAAATTTTTAAATTTTAAATTTTTTAATATATTTAAAATTTTATTTAAATATTTTTTAAGTATTTATTATTTATTTGAATACTTGTTAGACTATCATTCATCAGAATCGGAAGAACTATGTAGCCCAGGAGTATACGCACACTCTAGACCGTGAGTCTATGGCCAGTCGTGTACATAAAGAGGTAATTAATTTTAAAACTTACCAGATAAATTAAATTCATATTTTTTATCATCTTTTTGATAAATTTATTTTTGATTATAGCTGATGAGAGATGGAGTGATGCTCAGCCATAGCGAGATCTTTCGATCCAACTGCACGGACAAGATGGGCAGGCCGATGAACGCCACAATCGAACGTATTTTTATAAGTATTAAATATATTAGTATATATGATTAGTATTATAGTATTTTTTATAAAATTTTATTTTAATTTATAATTATAGGATTAGTTAGATGCACCCACGAGTGAGGGCCCGGATACCTCTGGGCTCCATGACCATCTGTCTCGGATCTTGAGGCCTGAGCACTCTGGAAGGATCCGATGCAGGTTCAAACACACATCGATGAGCTACTGGTCTGAGGCGAACGTCTCCTCACAGACTTTCGATATCATCAGTCGAGAGGAGCTTGAGGAGGCGTTGGCACGGGCTGATCATGCTGCGACGCAGGCAGATCGGGCCGAGGAGCACGCATCTCATTTGAAGAACATCATGAGAGATATGATATCGACGCTCAGTGCGTATTTTAGAGTCACGAACTTCGAGGATATGTTGGTCCGCATTCCAACTCTAGCTCTGACTCCAGTTTTAGTTTCAACTCTAGCTCCATCTTCAGTTCCAGCTTCGGCTCCTGGTGACGATGACGACGATGACGAGGACGTAATTTAGGAGACTTTTGATGTATTTTATTTTTTAAAAAAATATTATAATAAATTTTATTCGATAATAAAATTTTAGCATTTCAAAATAATTTTTATATTTATTATATTTTTTTATGTTATATATCTATATTTATTAGGTAAAATATATATAAAAATAAAAATTTTATTTTTAATTATTTAAGATCTATGGCAATGATTTTATAACCGCTGTCATAAGTTTGGTGCCAACCGCTACACCAGACCTATGGCAGTGATTAAGAAACTACTGCTATAGATTATCTATGACAGTGGTTATATAACCGCTGCTACAGATATCCTATGACTGCAGTTACATAACCACTGCGATAGGTCGATCTATTATAGCGGTTTATAAACCGCTGTAATAGGCAACCTATGGGAACGATTCTAACAACCGCTGCAATAACCACTGTCATAGAGCTACAACGACGGCCGTGGTGGCGGTGGTTAAAAAATTATTGTCATAACCTATGACAGTTGTTTTTTGGACTATGGTAGCGATCCTATGACAGTAGTTTTTTGGACTACGTTAGCGGTTACAAACCGCTGCTGTAGCTTTTTTTTGTAATAGTGGATTATCTGATGTATTCTATGTCAATTTTTCTACACTGCATGCGGTGCAAAAAAAAATTCTTAAAAATCAAAATAAGGATGATAGAATGGACTCTTGACGTGGACTTTTCTTGTGGGCTTCTTCTTGGGCTTAAATGCTATCCAAAACTAAATAAAACTAAGAAGAAAAATTCTTTGTGCACCGCCTGCACCATTAATAATGAGACAGACATTTAATGATATCCAACTTTTTTTGTTAGGTTTTTGCTAACAAAAATATTATTTTTCTTCGTAGAACAAAGAAAAAAATTATGACTTCTTGATGCCTTTAATGACTTTTTATGAATATATATGATATCTTGAATAATATATATAATTTTTTGTATCTTTATATGATATTTTAAATAATATATATGATTTTTTGATACTTTATATAATTTTTTGTAAATATATATGATATCCAAAATAATATATGTGACTTTTTATGAATATATATGATATTCTAAATAATATATATAGCTTCTTAATATTTTATATGACTTTTTATCAATATATATGATATTTTTAATAATATATATAATTTTTTATGAATATATATAACATCCTGAATAATATATATGACTTCATGTGTCTTTATATTATATTCTGTTAGTTATTAGAACCAATAGAAAGACATATAAGATATCAAAAAGTCATAATAACTAATAGGGTATGTATCATATAAAAATACAAGAAATCATATATATTATTTAAGATATTATATATATTCATAAAAAATCATATATATTATTTAGAATATCATATATATTGATAGAAAATCATATAAAGCATCAGAAAGTCATATATATTATTTATATATCATATATATTCGTAGAAAGTCATATATATTATTCAGGATATCATATATATTCATAAAAAGTTATATAAGACATCATGAAGCTATATATATTATTCAAGATGTCATATAAAGACATAAAAAATGTCGGTTGGGTGGTAGCACAGGTAGAATGGGTCATTAACTTTCATGAGGGTGACTCGGGTTCGAATTGCATGGACATCAATTAAATGAGGGATCGAATGTCCAATGCCTTATTAGTCCCATGAAAGCGGTATCTAGTCCATCTGGCGGTATTTGGTCCATCTGGCATGCAACGCGGCACCAGGATGACGTACTTACCCTTGGATGGGGAGGGCCTGCCACTTGGTGCCCGTTTGTGCCTGAATCGAACATTCCCTGATGGGAGAGGGTCTTGGTGGTTGAGGGTTGCTGCGCGGAGTGGGGTTCTTCCCCATCTCCCCTCTTCCTTTTCTTGTACCAAAAAAAAGACATAAAAAGTCATACATGATATTTAGGATGTCATATATATTTATATAAAGTCATATATATCGTTTAGAAAGTTATATAAGATATCAAAAAGCCATATATATTATTCAAAATATCATATATAATATTCAGGATGTCATATATATTCACAGAAAGTTATATAAGGCATTATAAAGTCATGTATATTATTTAAGATATCATATAAAGACACATAAAGTTATATATATTATTCAAAATGTCATATATATTCAGAGAAAGTTATATAAGGCATCAGAAAGTCATAATAACCAACATGATATTATATAAAGACATAGAAAGTCATATATATTATTCAGAATATCATATATATGTACAAAAAATCATATAAAGCATTAGAAAATAATAATAATATTATTTCTTTGTTCTACAAAGATAAACGATATTTTCGTTAGCAAAAATATGATGAAACAAATTGAGCAACATTAAATATCTATTCTATTATTAATTGTGCTATATGATTTAATGTGATTAGATGATGCACTCCATATCGATTTTAGTGCATTGGATGAGGTGCACAAAGAATTACTCAACTAAGAAAGTAGACTTTATCTTAATTTTACTCCATTTTCAAGTATAAAAATAAGCACTCTTGCTTTTGAGAATAAACGCATGGAGTTCAAAGGGGAGAGAGAGGAAAGAAGAAATGAGCTTGAGAATAGATGTAGGAGGGTTTCTATTCGAAAGAGAGGTGCCAGGGTTTTAATTAGAAAGAGTAGGGGCAAAGTGCCCTAGCTAGCTTCAAATGGGGGAGGGAGGGAGGGAGAAAGAGAAACTTGGAGCTTCAATTGAACAATGAATGGCATCCAAGAGGAAACCATAAACAAGAAAAAATATGGTTCACCAATGGCAAGTTGCTAACGATAATGAGAGAGTAGGGCTTCCTTCTCTCAACTGATTTCTATAGTGACTAGTTACCTTCCTTTGTCATGAATCCAACTCTAGCACTAGTACTCCATTGATATTAAAGAGGGAGGACTCAACTACACTCATCCTTGCACAACATCAAGCTGTGATAGATGACATATCGAAGAGAATGTTGGCAGGCAGCCAAGTGCAAATTACATGAGGATCCATATGAATATATATTTAGCCTCGTATTAATTATAGAATGTATAAATTTTGAATATTTATATATTTTTTGCAAGCAGGATCTTAACAACCTTTTCAAATTAACAAACGATAGCCCACTAACCTCGACTCTCTCCAAGACCCGGTCAATGGGAGTGCCTAGATATCCATTTTTATATAGCTAGCGTATATTTATAACAGGCCAGGGTCAAAGAAGAGAAAAAGAAGAAGAGGCCTACATGAAAAGTTAGCAGTTGACAGAAGCTTTTCACAAAAATTAAAGATTTAATAATAATTTTTATTTTGTTTTAATAAATAAAGCAGCATGGACTTTAATTTAAATTCAAATATTAAATAGAATATTTTTAAAAAAAAGTATGAAGTTGTGATCTATACCTTTGAGCGGCATGTGGTCCCTGTTAGGGGAGCACGGATCTCCTGCAGGGCATGCGCGGCACCATTAGATGTAATATATTTAGATTTTTATTAAATATTATTATTTAAATAATAATTTTTAAAAATATTATTTTTTAAAATTTTAGTTTTGAGAATACTATATCAACTTATGATAGATGGAATGCCACATAATGAAATTATACGTTGAACATACGATTTCAGTTTTGAACTCGCATGTTGGACATGCGAGTTCAAGTGACGTGGCCACCATCATAGAAGAATTTTGAAAAATAAATCATATCTTCAACATGCAAGTTTAAGTGACGTGGCCACCATCATAGAAGAATTTTGAAAAATAAATCACATCTTCAACATGCGAGTTCAACATGCGAGTTCAAGTGACGTGGCCATCATGATAGAAGAATTTTGAAAAATAAATCACATCTTGAAGATGTGATTTCAAAGTGAAACCACATCTTCAAATGCAGGTTCAATTGGCATTTTACCCCATTTTAGGCCATCCGACTGTTCCTCATGGTCCCCCACCTCCGCCCACCCGACAGCATGGTCCCCTACCTCCGCCCACTCGACAGCATGGTCCCCCACTTTGTGATCCTTTCGTGGTCCCCATGCTTTCACCCCTCATTGATTGGCCTGCTCTCCCTCCCGTGACCGACCGTTTTCTCCTTGAGCGACAGCCCCCCACCTCTAACCATCCCTCCTCACATCTTCGGATAAGTTTTTTTTTATATTTTTATTTTTTTATTCTCATTTTTTGCATATTTTTTTCTTATCCCATGAATGATTAATATTTTTTAATCTTAATTTTATTTATAAAATAAATATTATTGGTGCAGAATCTAATTGATGCCGAATCGAGCTGGAGTCGAGGAAGAAAAGATCGCCGTTGGTGACCTACAAAATAAAGTCCCGCTCGGAGTCGGTGGTGGTGGCTCCGACAAGACCTTCTATCGATCAAGTCAGCTTTTCTGGCCAAGAGAAATGGAGTGCTCAGGCAAGAATTCAGCAGAGTTTCGAGAAAAAGAAGAGAGCTTTGAGAAAACGTATCTGAAAGGTCCCTTTTTATAAACAGAGCCTATAGCAGACTGATAGTGACGGTTGTTGTGATGTGGCCGCTCAGGGCCACGTGAAGTTTATTACGGAGAGAGATATCATTGTTGTGATGTGGCTGTTCGGTAGTGGGCCGCTCGGAGCCACGTGGAGTTTGTTATGGAGAGAGATGTACGTTGTTGTGATGTGGCCGTTCGGTAGTAGGCCGCTCGGGGCCACGTGGAGTTTGTTATGAAGAGTGGTATCCGTTGCCATGAAGTGGCCATTCGTTGAGATTTAATAGTCGAAGTTCAGAGAAAGTAGGTGTTGGTTGGTGAAGAGCTTTGACATACATCAATTTCAGAGAAGTTCGGACTCCTAAAGGAAAGATAGCTAGAGGGGATCATCCGGAAGGAATGCTAGTTGAAATTTGGAAAGAATCCACTGGAGGAATCTGGATGGAGCTCGACTGATGGAGAAATCCAAGAGGAGTCCAACTGGTGGAGAAGTTCGGCCGAAGAAGAAGTCAAAAAGAAGTTCGGCTCCTAGAGGGATTCGGAAGGAGTTTGGCTCCTGGAGTTAACCGACTAAAGGAGAGATTCGGAAGAAGTTTGGCTCCTGGAGGTATCCGACTGAAGAAGGAGTTCGAAAGAAGTTCGGCTCCTGGAGAGATTCGGAAGGAGTTTGGCTCCTGGAGTTAATCGACTGAAGGAGAGATCCGAAAGGAGTTCGGCTCTTGAAGGTATCCAACTGAAGAAGGAGTTCGGCTCCTGGAGTTAACTGACTGAAGGAGAAATCCGAAAGGAGTTCGGCTCCTGGTGGAACTTGACTGAAGAAGAGATTTGAAAGGAGTTCGGCTCCTGTAGAAATCCGACTAAAGAAGGAGTCTGGAAGAAGTTTGGCTCTTGGAGGTATCCGACTAAAGGAGAGATTCGGAAGGAGTTCGGCTCCTGGAAAAACTTGACTGAAGGAGAGATTCAGAAGAAGTTCAGCTCCTATAGAAACTTGACTGAAGGAGAGATCCGGAAGGAGTTCGGCTTCTAGAGAAATTCAACTGAAGGAGGGATCCGAAAGGAGTTCGACTTCTGGGGAAACTTGACTGAAAGAGAGATCTGGAAGGAGTTCAGCTCCTGTAGAAACTTGACTGAAGGAGAGATCCAAAAGAAGTTTGGCTCCTGTAGAAACTTGACTGAAGGAGAGATCCAAAAGAAATTTGGCTATTAGAGAAATTCGACTGAAGGAGGGATCCAGAAGGAGTTCGGCTTCTGGAGGAACTTGACTGAAGAAGAGATTCGGAAGGAGTTTGGCTCCTGTAGAAACTTGACTGAAGAAGAGATCCAAAAGGAGTTCGACTGGGGTTCGACCGTCGGATGAGTTCGACTACTGAATGAGTTTAGCTGCTTGAGGGGTTCGACCACTGGAGGAAGAATTCTTGATCGAAGCTCCTCCGAGATTACCAGTTGCATTAGACTAAGCATCAGGTTGGACTTCGATGGGTGTGGAATTTATCCCCAACAATAGTCCCTCTGCTCTCGAGTTCGAAATTCGAAGGAAGAAAGTACAAAAAAGATGACTGCCAAAGTTTTTTTCTGGGCTCTACACCCATTGGGGTTGAAGCTCAGGGGAGACCTTATCTCCAACCGAGGTTGACGTTGAAGTTGAGGCTCGGAGGGATCTTGCCTTCAGCAGAGGTCCAAGGAGATCTTATCTCCTGTTGACGTTGCGGTTGAAGCTCGTGGAAGATCTTGTCTCCAATCAAGGTTGAAGTTAAAGTTGAAGCTCGGGGAAGATCTTGTCTCCAGTCGAGATTGAAGTTGAAGTTAAAGCTCGAGGAAGATTTCATCTCCAGTCGAGGTCCAGGAAGATCTTATCTTCTATTGACGTAAATGTTGAAAAAGCTCGGAGGAGATCTCATCTTCAGCCGAGGTTCAAGAAGATCTTATCTCTTCTCACCTCATCTAAAATGAACCAGGCATTCAACTTTGCTCACGTTAGGACGAGATTCTCCTTCTATTTCTAATGGATTGTAGGGGCACATAAGGATCGTTGTTAGGGCCTCTCCCCTCATCTCGTCTAAAATAAACGTGGCCTTCGACTTTGCTCACGTTAGGACGAGGTTCTCCTCCTATTCCTAACGGACTGTAGTAGCGCATATGGGCCGTTGTCAGGACCTCTTCCCTCATCTCGTCTAAAATGAACGAGGCTTTCAACTTTGCTCGCATTAGGATGAGGTTCTCCTCATATTCCTAATGGACTGTAGGGTTGCATAAGAATAATTGTCAGGGCCTCTTTCCTCATCTCATCTAAAATGAATGAGGCCTTCGACTTTGCTCACGTTAGGATGAGGTTCTTCTCCTGTTCCTAACGGGCTGTGGGGGCACATAAGGGCTGCTGTCAGGGCCTCTCCCCCCATTTCGTCTAAAATGAATGAGACTTTCGACTTTGCTCACATTAGGACGAGGTTCTTTTAAGGGCTGCTATCAGGATCCCTTCTTCCATCTCGTTTAAAATGAATGAGGCCTTCAACTTTGCTCACGTTAGAACAAAGTTTTCCTTCTGCTCCTAACATGGCCACTTTTGGTTGCTTTTTTTCTATCATCACATAGTTCTTGCACCAAGAAATGATATCATTGAAATGGAAGAGTTTTATTGGTAGAAAATTACTGGTAGTACATCCTCCGATTTTCTAAGTTTCAAGGTCGTGGAAGCATTGTTCCTTCAAGCTCCTTTAGGTGAAAGTTTTGGGTCGGATGACCTCCTCTACTTCATATGGGCCTTCCCAATTTGGGGCAAGCTTCCCCTGGCTCTAAGGCTGAGAGATGGCAGCTCATCGAAGTACTAAGCTCCTTGTTGTTCCTCCATCACTGGTGGTTCTGGCTGTGGTAGCATCCTTGGCTGATCTACTCTTATTTTAGACCAACGTCTATGGAGCATTGAGGGGGGCGTAGCTGTGAAACCTTCTAGGGGGGACTTCTTCGCACCCTTCCTTCAGGGCTTCTTTGATGACGAGCTCAGGAAGGAGTTTGGGCTCGCTCACGCTCGAGGAGGAGTTTGGGCTCGCTCATGCTCAGGGGGAGTCTGGAAGCATGGTCGAACTTCATTCGGCCTTCTACCAGCGATGCTGAAGAATTTCATTCGGCCCTCCTTGATATTCATCAAAAAATCCAAACTTCGGCATGGACGTCGACTGTTGATGAAGTGAGCCACAAACTGATGGCTCATCAGATCAAAGAAGAAGATCGTACCCAACTTCAATGCTGAGTATCAGTTTCTTGCTGCTCCCTTCAAGGTAGACGAAAAAGCTTGGCATAAGATGGCATCAAATGCGCCATGGAGCAACATCATAGTTCGAAAGATCTTCAGGTGATCGACTGGATCAGAGGTTTCATCGTAGCTTTCAAATCGGAGGAAGTTCGAAGTTCGATAGAATGGACTCTTGCATAATTTGGAGAGAGAAAGAAAGATCGGTGCGGATGTCATCATGATGAGCTGGGGTGATGTGGCTGAGCTCCTTAATCCATCGATCCATCCCCCATAGTTTCTGATCGAGGACGTCATCTCGATCATAAACCTTGGAAGGTTGCCAATTGTAGATGAGGAAGGTTTCTTTCGGAGAAGAATCACGATCTAAACAAGGATTCTCTGCTCTCTATTTCTTCTTCCCAAGGGCGATGGATATGCTAGCCCAAGTGCTCCTCCTTGGGGCCGATTTCTGACATCTTGATAGTGGATTTTCTGGTGGAATCGCCATCGAAGACTGCCGCATGACCTGCATCATCTCGATGAGGCCTTGAACCCGCTGCCTTAGCAGGTTGAACTGCTCCGGATCTACTATGGCCGCCAATGGAGGAGAAGGTTGAAGTGCCGATGATGGAGCAGGGATAGATAGATCTGGTCCAGGTCTGACGGCAGAAGTAGTAGATCTTCGGATAGTCATCCTCTTTGGAAGCATTTCTCGGGATTAAGAGAGAGGATGAAGATGAACCTTGAAGAAGAAGATTGATAGGATCGACTGAGCACTCCTTTAAGAACAAAGGTACCTCAAGAACAGAGAGCCCTTCCTCTAGCGCCAATTCTATTGGTGCAGAATCTGATTGATGCCGAATCGAGCTGAAGTCGAGAGAGAAGAGGTCATCGTCGGTGACCTGCAAAATAAAGTCCCATCTAGAGTCAGTGGTGGTGGATCTGGTAGGATCCTTCGACAACGAAGTCAGCTCTTCTGGCCAATAGAAATGGAGTGCTCAAGCAAGAATTCAGCAGAGTTTCAAAAAGGAGAAGAGAGCTTCGAGAAAATATATCTAGAGAATTTTTTTTATAGATGGATCCTATAGCAGACTGATAGTGATGGTTGTAATCGTTCGATAGTGGACCGCTCGAGACCATATGGAGTTTATTACAGAGAGAGATGTCCATTACTGTGATGTGGCCATTCGGTAGTAGGCCGCTCGGAGCCATGTAGAGTTTGTTATGGAGAGTGGTGTCCCTTGCCCTGAAGCGATCATTCGTTGAGATTTAATAGTCGAAGTTCGGAGGAAGCAGGCGTTGGTTGGTGAAGAGCTTTGATGTACATTAATTCTAGGAGAGTTCGGACTCCTAAAGGAAAGATGGCTAGAGGGGATCATCTGAGAGGAATGCTAGTTGAAATTTGGAAGGAGTCCATTGGAGGAATCTGGATGGAGCTCGACTGATAGAGAAGTTTAGGAGGAGTTCGACTAGTGGAGAAGTTCGATCGAAGGAGAAGTTTGGAAGGAGTTCGACTTCTGGAGGAATTTAGAAGGAGTTTGGCTCTTGGAGTTAATTGGATGAAGGAAAGATCCGAAAGAAGTTTGGCTCCTGAAGGTATCCAACTGAAGAAGAAGTCCGAAAAGAGTTTGGCTCCTAGATAGATTTGAAAGGAGTTCAGCTCCTGAAGTTAACTGGCTGAAGGAGAGATCCAGAAGGAGTTCGGCTCCTAGAGTTAACCGACTGAAGAAGAAATTCGGAAGAAGTTCGACTCCTAGAGGAACTTGACTGAAAGAGAGATCCGGAAGGAGTTCGGCTTCTATAGAAATCCAACTAAAGGAGTCCGAAAGGAGTTCGGCTTTTGAAGATATCCAACTGAAGGAGAGATCTGGAAGGAGTTCAGCTCCTATAGAAACTTGATTGAAGGAGAGATTCGGAAGGAGTTTGGCTCCTGAAAAAATCCGACTGAAGGAGGAATCCGAAAGAAGTTTGGCTCCTGAAGGAACTTGACTAAAGAAGAGATCTGAAAGAAGTTTGGCTTCTGTAGAAATTTGACTGAAGGAGAGATCCGAAAGAAGTTTGGCTCCTAAAGAAATTTGACTGAAGGAGGGATCCAGAAGGAGTTTGGCTTCTGGAGGAATTTGACTGAAGAAGAGATCCGAAAGGAGTTTGGCTTCTGTAGAAACTTGACTGAAGGAGAGATCTAGAAGGAGTTCAACTGAGGTTCGACCGTCGGATGAGTTCGACTACTGAATGAGTTCGGCCACTTGTGAGGTTCGACCGCTGGAGGAAGAATTCTCGATCGAAGTTCCTCCGAGATTACCAATTGCATTAGGCTAAGCATCGGGCTGAACTTCGATGGGTGCGGAATTTATCCCCAACAAACATCATGTAATAGATTTAAGTTACTAGCATCAAATATTAAGATTAATGCATTGACTATATATCATAAAGTTCATGCAAGCCAATATAAATTTAAAAATTCACTAAGGATATTGATTTAACTCCATATCTTACATGACATATACTATTTTTTTAAATTATTATATTTTATTTTAAAAAATAAATATTCAAATAAGCTATATAGAAAGGCAATCCTATTGTTGGTGTAGAATCTGGTTGACACTGGGATGAGTTGGAGCGGAGGATGATGAGATCACTGTCAGAGATTTGTAAAATAAAGTTCCATCCAGAGTTAGTGGTGGTGGCTCCGGTAGGATCCTCCGATGATCAAGTCAGCTCTTCTGGCCAACAAAAATGGAGTGCTCAGACAAGAGTTCGGCAAAATTTTGGAAAGAAGGAGAGAGCTTAGAGAAAATATATCTGAAGAATCTCTTTTTATAGGCAGAGCTTGTAGCGGATTGATGGTGACAGCTGTAGCTGCCTAGTAGCGGGCCATTCGAGGTCTGGTGGAGTCAGTCACAAAGGAAGGTGCCGCTTGTAGCACTGTCTATAGCAGATTGATGGTGACAGCCATCGTCGTCCGATAGTGGATCGCTGTTATCTACAGTGGACTGATAATGACGGCCACAACCATTCGATACTGAGTCGCTCGAGGCCGCATGAAGGTGTGAAGAGCTTTGACGTATATCTATCCCGAAAGAGTTTGGACTCCCAAATGGAATACGACTAGCGAGGATCATTTAGAAGGAACACTAGCTGAAGCTATCCGAAAGGAGTTCCGCTTCTATAGGCGTCCGACTGAAAGTGGAGCTCAGAAGGAGTTCGGCTTATGTAGAAGTTCGACTAGAGGAGGAGCCCGGAAGGAGTTTGGATCCTATAGGGATTCAACTGAAGGAGGAATTTGGAAGGAGTTCGGCTTCCGTAGAAGTTCGACAGAAGGAGGAATCCAAAAGGAGTTTGGCTTCCGTAAAAGCCCAATAGAAGGAGGAATCTAGAGGGAGTTCGACTCCCGTAGAAGCCCGACTGAAGAAAAAATTTGAAAGAAGTTTGGCTCCCATAGAAGTCCGACTGAAGGAGAAATTTGGAGAGAGTTTGGCTCCCATAGAAGTCCGACAGAAGAAGAAATCTTGAGGGAGTTTGGCTTCCATAGAATTTCGACTGAAGGAGAAATCCAAAGGAAGTTCGGCTTCCATAAAAGTCCGACCGAAGAAGATATCTGGGAGGAGTCTGACTCCTAGAGAAGTTTGACTGAAGGAAAAGTCTGGGAGGAGTTCGGCTCCTAGAGAAGTCCGACCGAAGGAGAAGTTTGGAAGAAGTTTGGATCCTGAGGAAGTCCGACCGAAGGAGAAGTTTGGGAGGAGTCCAGATCCTAGGGAAGCCTAGTCGAAGGAGAAGTCTGGGAGGAGTTCGACTCCTAAAAAAGTTCGATCGAAATTCGATCGTCGGGAGAGTTCGACTGAGACTCGATTGCTGAGAAGTTCAGTCGACTGAAAGACTTCGACTGGAGCTCGACCATTGGGGAGTTTGGCCAGCTGAAGAAGTTCGGCTAAGGTTTGGCTGCTGAAGCTCTTCCGTGATTATCGGTTGCATTGGGCTAAGCATTAGGCTGGACTTCGACGAGAGTGGGGTTTATCTCCAACAATAGTCCCCTCCACTCTCGAGTTCAAAATTCAAAGAAAGAGAGTACAAAAAAGCAACTACCGAAGTTTCTTTCTAGGCTCTATACCTATTGAAGTTGAAGCTTGGAGGAGATCTTATCTTCAGCAAAGGTTGAAGTTGAAGTCGAGGCTTGGAGGAGATCTTGTCTCCAATCGAGGTTAAAATTGAAGTTGAGGCTCAAGGAAGATCTCATCTCTAGTCGAGGTTGAAGGAGATCTCATCTCCTATTGACGCAAATGTTGAAGCTCGGGGGAGATCGTATCTCTAGTCAAGATTGAAAGAGATCTCATCTCTAGTTGACATAGATGTTGAAGCTCGGAAGAGATCCTATCCCCAGCCGAGGTTAAAGGAGATCTTATCTCCTATTGACGTAGAAGCTTAGAAAAGATCTTATCTCTAGCTGAAGTTGAAGGAGATCTTATCTTCTATCGATGTAAAAGCTCGGAAGAGATCTTATCTCTAGTCGAGGTTGAAGAATATCTTATCTTCTATTGATATAAACTTTGAAGCTTGGGAGAGATCTTATTTCTAATCGAGGTTGAAGGAGATCTTATCTCCTATTGACGTAGACTTTGAAGCTCGGAAGAGATCTTATCTCTAGCCGAGGTTGAAAGAAGATCTTATCTCCTATTGACATAGAAGCTCAGGAGAGATCTTATCTCTAGCCGAGGTTGAAGGAGATCTTATCTCCTATTGACGTAGACTTTGAAGCTCGGGAAGAGATCTTATCTCTAGTCGAGGTTGAAGGAGATCTTATCTCCTGTTGACGTAGAAGCTCGGAAGAGATCTTATCTCTAACCGAGATTGAAGGAGATCTTATCTCCTATTGACGTAGACTTTGAAGCTCAAAAGAGATCTTATCTCTGAGGTTGAAGGAGATCTTATCTCCAATTGACGTAGACCTTGAAGCTTGGAAGAGATCTTATCTTTAGTCGCGGTTGAAGGAGATCTTATCTTCTGTTGACGTAGAAGCTTGGAAGAGATCTTATTTCTAGCCGAGGTTGAAGGAGATCTATTTTCTGTTGATGTAGAAGCTCGAGAGAGATCTTATCTCTAGCCAAGGTTGAAGGAGATCTTATCTTCAGTTGACATAGACTTTTGAAGCTCGGAAGAGATCTTATCATTAACCGAGGTTGAAGGAGATCTTATCTCCTGTTGACGTAGAAGCTCGGAAGAGATCTTATCTCTAGCCAAGGTTGAAGGAGATCTTATCTTCTGTTGACGTAGACTTTGAAGCTGACTTTAAAGCTCGAAAAGAGATTTATGTTTAGCCGAGGTTGAAGAAGATCTTATCTTCTGTTGATGTAGAAGCTTAGAAGAGATCTTATCTCTAGTCGAGATTGAAGGAGATCTTATCTCCTATTGACATAGACTTTGAAGCTCGGGAGAGATCTTATCTCTAGCCGAGGTTGAAGGAGATCTTATCTCTTATTGAGTAAACTTTGAAGCTCGAAAGAGATCTTATCTCTAGCCGAGATTGAAGGAGATCTTATCTCCTATTGACATAGACTTTGATATCTCTAGCCGAGATTGAAGGATATCTTATCTTCTATTGACATAGAAGCTCGAGAGAGATCTTATCTCTAGCCGAGGTTGAAGGAGATCTTATCTCCTATTAACATAGAAGCTCAGAAGAAGATCTTATCTCTAGCTGAGGTTGAAGGAGATCTTTATCTCATGTTGACGTACACTTTGAAGCTCGGAACAGATCTTATCTCTAACCGAGGTTGAAGGAGATCTTATCTCCTATTAACGTAGACTTTGAAGCTCGAAAGAGATCTTATCTCTAGCCGAGATTGAAGGAGACCTTATCTCCTATTAATGTAGATTTTGAAGCTCGAGAGAGATCTTATCTCTAGTCGAGGTTGAAGGAGATCTTATCTCCTGTTGACGTAGACTTTGAAGCTTGGAAGAGATCTTATCTCTAGCCAAGGTTGAAGGAGATCTTATCTCCTGTTGACGTAGAAGCTCGAGAGAGATCTTATCTCTAGCCGAGGTTGAAGAAGATCTTATCTCATGTTGACGTAAAAGCTTGGAAGAGATCTTATCTCTAGTCGAGGTTGAAGAAGATCTTACCTCCTATTGACGTAGACTTTGAAGCTTGGAAGAGATCTTATCTCTAGCTGAGGTTGAAGGACTTCAACTTGCTCATGTTAGGACGAGGTTCTCCTTCTGTTTCTAACACGATCACTATTGACTGCTTCTTCCCTGTCATCACATAGTTTTTGCACTAAAAAATAATAATATTAAAATGGAGGAATTTTATTGAAGAAAAATTACTGGCAGCACATCCTCAGATTTTCTATGTTTCAGAATCGTAGGAGCATTATTCCTCTGAGTTTCTTCAGACAACAAGTTTCGGGCCGGGCGACCTCCTCTATTTTATGTTGGCCTTCTCAATTTGGAGCAAGCTTCTCTTGGCTTTGAGGCTGGGAGATGACGGCTTGTCGAAGTATCATGCCCCTCCTAGAGGTAGTGTTGATGATGCCGGGAGGCAGCCGATCTTCTTGTTGTTCCTCTGTCATTGGTGGTTCTGGCTAAGGCAGCGCCCTTGGCCGATCTTCTCCTGCTTTAGACTAGCATCTGAGGAATCGATCCAACCGGTCCCTCCTGACGAGCTCCTTGATTTCATCTCGAAGCTGAATGCATTCTTCAGTATCATGGTCGTGGTCACGATGGTAGAGGTAGTACTTACTTCGATCGTACTTATTTTGGAGAGATCATAATTCTTCTGATCTTGGTAGTTGATTCTTAATTTCCATCAGAACTTGAGTTTTAGGAGCACTAAGGGAACGTAGTTACGGAACCTTCCGGAGGGAGGACTTCTTCGTGCCCTTCTGTCAGAGCTTTCTTGATGACGAGCTCGAGAAGAAGTTTGGACTCACTTACGCTCGGAGGGAGTCCATAAGTGCGGTCGAACTTTACTTGACCCTCCATCGATGGTGGATCTATTAGACTCATCCACCATTGCTCTCCTGTAGCTTCTTCATCCTTCAACTTGATGGCTTCTTCCATACGGGCATATCCCTCAGTCCGAGCTAGCATATCGATAAAGTCCCTGGGATACTTCTTCTTTAGGGAGAATAGCAAATCATTCTTCTAAAGGCTGCCCTGGAGTGTGGCTATTGCAATAGACTGGTCCAAGTTTCGGACCTTCAATGCAGCAGTATTAAACCAGATGACATAAGCTCAGATAGATTTTTCATCCTTCTGCTTGACAATCATCATGGAATTTGAACCTCGACGTGGATGTCGGCTGCTGATGAAGTGAGCCACAAACTAATGGCTCATCTGATCAAAAGAGAAGATCGTACCTGGCTCCAACATCGAGTTTTAGTTTTTTGCTGCTCCCTTTAAGGTAGATGGAAAAGTTCGATATAATATGACATCTGATGCATCATAGAGTAGCATCATGGTCCAGAAGGCCTCTAGATGATTGACCGGATCAGAGGTTCCATCGTAGCTTTCAAATTGAGGAAGCTTGAAGTTCGGCGGAATGGACTCTTGCATAATTTAGAGAGAGAAAGGGGGGGTCGGTGCAGGTGTCGTCACAGCAAGTCAGGGTGATATGACGGAGTTCCTCAATCCATCAGTTCATCTTTCATAGTTTGTGATCGAGGACGTCATCTCGATCGCAGACCTTGGGAAGCTTTCGGCTATAGATGGGGAAGGTCTCCTCCAGAGAAGAATCATGATCCGAACATAGATCCTCTACTCTCTATTTCTCCTTTCCAGGAGTGACGGGTATGCTAGCCCAAGTGCTCTTTCTTGGAATCGATTTTCGATATTCTGATGGTGGGTTTTCTGGTGGAGTCACCGTCGGAGGCTACCGCATGGTCTGCACCATCTCGGTGAGGCTCTAAATCCACTGCATCAACAGATTAAACTGCTTTGGATCTACCATGATTGTCGATGGAGGTGGAGGTTGAAGTACCAGTGATGGAGCAGAAATGGACAGATCTGACTCAAATCTGATGGCAGAAGCGGTAGATCTCTGGATAGTTGCCTTTTTTTTAAGGTATTTCTTAGGATTGAGGGAGAGGATGAAGATGAATCTTAGAGAAAAAGGTTGTCGGAGTCGACTGAGCACTCCTTTAAGAATAAGGATACCTCAGAGATAGAGGCCCTTCCTCTAGCATCAATTTTGTTGGTGCAGAATCTGGTTGACGTTGGAACGAGCTGGAGCGGAGGAGGACGACGTCATCATCGGAGATCTACAAAATAAAGTTTCATCCAGTATCGGTGGTGGTGGCTCCGGCAGGATCCTCCGATGATCAAATCAGCTCTTCTAGCCAATAAAAATGGAGTGCTCAAGCAAGAGTTTGATAGAGTTTTGGGAAGGAGGAGAGAGCTTAGAGAAAACATATCTGGAGGGTTCTTTTTTATAGACGGAGCTTGTAGTGGGTTGATACTGAGCCATAGCCATCCGATACTGAGTCGCTTGGGGCTGTATGGAGGGGTGAAGAGCTTTGACATATATCCATTCCAGAAAAAGGCAGAGCTTATAGCGGGTTGATACTGAGCCGCAGCCATCCGATACTGAGCCGCTTGGGGCTGCATGGAGGGGTGAAGAGCTTTGACATATATCCATTCCAGAGGAGTTTGGACTCCTAAAGGAAATACGACTAGAGAGGATCATCCAGAAGGAACGCTAGCTGAAGGAGCTCGAAAGGAGTTCGGCTTCCGTAGGCATCCAACTGAAAGAGGAGCTTAGAAGGAGTTCAGCTCCTGTAGAAATCCGACTGGAGGAGGAGTCCGAAAGGAGTTTGGCTCCTATAAGGATTCAACTAAAGGAGGAATTTGGAAGAAGTTTGGCTCCCATAGAAGTCTGACAGAAGGAGGAATTCAGAAGAAGTTTGGCTCTCATAGAAGTTCGATAGAAGGAGGAATCCAAAGAAAGTTTGACTCCCATAGAAGCTCGACTGAAGGAGGAATTCGGAAGGAGTTCGGCCCCTGTAGAAGCCTGACTGAAGGAGGAATCCAGAGGAAGTTTGACTCCTTAGAAGCCCAACTGAAGGAAAAATCCAGAGGAAGTTTGGCTCCTGTAGAAGCCCGACTGAAGGAAAAATCTGAAAGAAGTTCGACTTTCGTAGAAGCCCAACGAAGGAGGGATCCGAAGGAAGTTCGGCTCCCATAGAAGTCCGACAGAAGGAGGAATCCGGAGGAAGTTTGGCTCCCTTAGAAGTCCGACTAAAGAAAGAATCCAGAGAAAGTTCGGCTCCCATAGAAGTCTGATCGAAGGAGAAGTCTGGATCCTAGAGAAGTTTGATCGAAGGAGAAGTCTGGATCCTAGGGAAGCCCAGTCGAAGGAGAAGTCTGGGAGGAGTCCGACCGAAATTCGATCGTTGGGAGAGTTCGATTGGGGCTCGACCGCTAAGAAATTTTGGTTGGCTAAAGGGATTCGACTAGGGCTCGACCATTGGAGAGTTCGACTGGCTGAAGAAGTTCGACTAAGATTTGACCATTGAAGCTCTTCCATGATTATCGGTTGCATTGGGCTAAGCATCAGACTGGACTTCGATGGGAGTGGGGTTTATCCTCAACACCTATGATAATAACTTAATGAAATTATAAATAATGAGTAGGAGTTATTACAACTTTAAAAGAAGATAAAATAAACTTAAATAATAATATTTAAGCCCTGTACTCATAATACATTACTACAAAAAAGGGCTACAATAGCACATACTATGGCAGTAATTTTTGAAACTGCTGCAATAGACTCTATGGCAGCGGTTAATCCTAACCACTACCATAGGTCAACATATGACAGCAGTTACGAGTAACTACTGCCATAGGTCGAATCTATGATAGTGGTTAGGGTTAATCGCTATTGTAGATTAAACTATGATAGCGGTTCTTTGTAACTACTGCCATAGGCTCAACCTATTGCAGCGGTTAGTCATAACCACTGTGATATTTTTTTTCATATTTTTACTCTAAATATTATATAATTTTAAAATTTAATGCTCATCTTCATCGTATATTATCTAAATAATTATTATTAGAGTGTCATCATAAAAGGCTATCTCGATCCGATGGTCATAAATTCATCAATCAGAAAAATTTAATTTTGATGATCACGAACGATGATGCGATGATCTGATAGATAAAAATCTTCGATGTGTTCGAAAATCTGCAACGATGATCTTGATGATGTTTGTAGCATACTATCAAAATTTTACTTTAATCGAATATCATTATTATGACAATTAGCATGGAATGATTTCGACCGTTAAATGAGAAATGAGTGATCAAAGGACCAGATGGCGTTCGATTATGAGATAATTTTTTAGATAAATGATCTTGGCTACTATTTTAATAATTTTTATGATGGTGATCATAAAATTTAAATTATTTTTATAAGAACCATTTATGTTAAGCAAATCTTGCAAAAGCACGAGTATAATTACCAATGGAGTTTAAGAATAGGTATCAAGCGACGTATAGTTTTGGATCGTTCTTAGATTCATGATTTAAATTTTATAATCACCACCATAAAAATGATTAAAATAGTAGTAGCCAAGATTATTTATCTAAAAAATTATCTCATGGATGGACGTCGTCTGGTCCTTCGATCACTCGTTTCTCATTTAACGATCAAAATAACTCCATATTAAATTAACCATGATAACGATATCCAATTGAAGTGAAACTTTGATAGTATACTACAAACATCACCAAGATCATCATTACAGATTCTTAGATCCATCAAAGGTCAGCATCTATCAAATTATCGCATCGTCATTCGTGATCATCGAAATTAAATTTTTCTAATTGATGAAGTTATGACCATCGGATCAAGATGGCCTTTTATGATGATACTCTAATGATAATTATTTAGATAATGAATGGTGAAGATGGATATTAAATTTTAAAATTATATAATATTTAGAGCAAAAATATGAAAAAAGATTTTCAATCGATTATAAAACTACTGCCATAAATCTATGGCAGTGGTTTTCAGTAATCACTGCCATAGATTAGGTTATTTTCAGTGTCCACCCTCAAAATTTTTTTCTTCTCCATCGATTGCTCTCTCTTTCTCCCTCCTCTCCATCGTCGGTGAGATCTCACCCCTTCCTTTCCTTCCCCAATCGGTGCCACCTCCATCGATGCCTCCCCCTTCTTCCCCAGCCAGTGCCGCCACCTCCCTCTCCTCTCTTTCCTTTCCCTTCTTCCCTAGCCTAGGCTCATGGCTCCTCCACCGGACTGCCGCCCACAATCCACCCCGCCCCCACTCTCCCCCTCCTGCTTCGCTCGTAGCCCACCCCCCCGGCCTCCCTATCACCGCACCACTCCCTTTCCTTCTTTTCCAGCCTAGTTCCATGGCTCCTCTACCGAGCTACCGCCTGCAACCCATCCCCCTCTGGCTCTGCAAGCAGCCATCCCCGGCCTCCCCATCACCGCGCCACTCCTTTTCCCTTCTCCCTGGCCTAGGCCGATGGCTCCTTCATTGGACTACCCCCATAACCCCCCACCCTCCCTCCGGCTCCGCCGCAGCCCACGCCCGACCTCCAGTCACTATGCACCCCTCCTCCTTCCTCCCCTCTACTCACGGCCGGCTCTGCCACCTCTCTTCTCTCCTCTCTTCTCTCGATCCGATCGTCGGTCCGACCCCTCTCTACTCTCTCTCTCTCCTCTCTTCCCTCGGCCTGAGCCCCCTCCTCCCCTTCTTTCCAGTCGGCCTGGCCGTCGGCTTCGCGACCCCTCTCTTTCCTCGACCTAACCGCCCGGCCTCCCTGCTATATCTCTCTCTTCCCACTTTCTCTCTCTTCTCTCTTTCTAACTCACTGTCTCTTTCGATCATTTCGTAAGTGATCTCTAGCGCCATCGTCTTCCTCTAACACCACTGTCGGCGACCTTCGGAGCTCTCTATGTGACCTCTCTCTATAACTACAGATATGATTTTTTTAAAAAAGATTATAGTATTATTTATTTATCATTTATAATATTTATAATAATATTTAATTATAATTTTTATAATAAATATTATAAATATTTATTATAAAATTATAGTTATCCATCGACCATGGATCATGCTGGTGGATAAGAAAACTTCTGTCGGCTGGTTCTGGATCGTGTCGATGGGTTCTAGGCCGGGCCGTGCTATGTCGATGATTATGGACGATCTTGGGTCGTGTCGTATCGACGATCGTAGACGGTCTTAGGCCATGCCGTATCGATGATTATGGACGGCCCTCGGACCGTGCCAATCGATAAAAAAATTTCCACCAGCGGTTTTGGGTCATGTTGGCAATCGTGGGTTGTATTGGTGGATAAGAAAACTCTTGCCGATTGGTTCTGGACCATGCTGGTGGGTTTTGGACCATACCGTGTCGGCGACCGTGGATGGCCCTTGGATCTTGCCGTGTCGTCGATCATGGATGGCTCTTGGACATTTATAAGGAGCAATGGTAATGTCCATATTATAGATGCCACTAGGCAATGATTTCAATATTCTGGTATAAATATTAGAGTTTATTTATTGATGCTATACTAATATTATTATTCAACATGTTATATTGGTTAATGTTCATTAATGTTGTAGGTCATAATGGTACCAAAATGCCATCTAGCTTTCACTCTCTTCTCTCGATGGTTTACGCGAAGCTCGACATCTAAAGAGTAGTCGAAGCATACTTCATCTACCTCCACATCGGCTACTTAGGGACCATCAGTATCGATTCCATCATCGGCATCTACTCCACTATCGATATCTACTCCATCAACATCTGAGCCTCCACCATCGGTCACATCTTCGACACATGCTCCAACACCAGCTTCTGAGTGTACATTTTTATTATATTATATTATTTATTTATTTTTATATAGTATTTATATACTTATATATTTGTCTAACGTATTTTCATTGTAGGTGCATTCATCCAGTAGGATATTTTATGGTTCCACATGTATGGCACACATGTGTGAAACCTTCCAGCATCAGATGATGGTGCTATTATGATGCGGAAGGGAAAGGCCAGGTAGGGAAGAGACCATGCGGGAAGATGCATTCCTTTTTTGGAGTGCTTGTGAGGACGGTCAGACATCATCCCCAGTATTAGCCATAGAAACTGACGTTTGATGGATGCTGGTGTCAAGGGACCGAGTATGTGAGAGGAGATAATGGGATAAGTACGTGCATCTTAAGTTATATATCATGCATTTTGATATGTTTACACTATATATGTTTGATTAGAATAATTTTGGTAACTGATTTTTGATAACTTTGTGCAAGAGGAATGTATGATTTTCCCAAATCACGAGAGGGACTCGAGATGTCCGACTGAAGAAGATCAAGAGAGTTGTACTGGGGCTATAAGGATCAAGCTCCATAGAGGATGGCTCGAGCACCTAATGAGACACTTTAGAGGAAGCTTGTTCCCTTAGATACAAGACTGTCTTTCGAGTCAAGTGAGAAGGAGGATGGTTAGATACATTAGAGGAGCCAGGAGTTCGATGTAAAATTTTTAACTTTTAAATTTTTCAATATGCTTAAATTTATATTTAAATATTTTTTAATATTTATTATTTATTTAAATACTTGTTAGGCTATCTTTCATTAGAATCGAGAGAATCGGATAGTCCAGGAGTACAGGTACACTTTAGGCCATGAGTCTATGGCCAGTCATATGCATAAAAAGATAATGAATTCTGAATTTTACTAGATAAATTAAATTGATATTTTTTTCATATTTCTAATAAACTGATTCACGTTATAGCTGATGAGAGATGGAGTGATGCCCAGCTGTAGCAAGATCTTCCGATCTAGCCATATAGACAAGAAGGGTAAGCTAATGAATGCCGCGATCGAAAAAATTTTTATAAGTAAAAAATATATTAGTATATATTATCAATATTATAGCATTTCTTATAAAATTTTATTTGAATTTATAATTACAGGAGCAGTTAGATGTGCTTGCGAGTGAGGGCCCGGACACCTTTGACCCCTATGACCATCTATCTCAGGTTTTGAGACCTAAGCACTTTGGAAGAATTCAATGTAGGCCCGGACATACATCGATGAGCTATTGGTCTGAGGCGAGCATCTCTTCACATGCTTTCGGTGTCGTCAGTCGGGAGTAGCTTGAGGAGGCATTGGCGTAGACAGCTCAAGCTACGGCACAGGCAGCTCATGCTGAGGAGTGCACATCTCATCTGAAGGACATCCTGAGCGCCATGGTGATGAGGCTCATCATGCATTTTGGAGAAGACTTTGCAGGCTTTAGGGACATATTGGCCGACAGTCTAGCTCCAACCCCTCTAGCTCCAGCTCCTCCAGCTTCTTCAGCTCATGCTCCATCTTCCGATGATGACAACGATATAGATTTAGGAGACTTCTGATGTATTTTTTATAAAATATTATAATAAATTTTATTTGATAACAAAATTTAAGCATTTCAAAAATATTTTTATATTTATAATATTTTTTTATATTTTTTATTATGTTATATATATCTCTATATTTATCAGATAAAATATATAAAAAATTAAAAATTTTATTTTTTTATTATTCAAAAGATACGGCAGTGGTTGCAAAATTGCTACCGTAGGCGTGCCAAGCGAGGCAACAAGTTACGTGCCAACCACTGCCATTGATCTATGGTAGTGGTTATAAAATTGCTGCATTAGATCTATGATAGCAGTTCTATAACTGCTGCATTAGATTTATAGTAGCGATTTTGTAACCATTGTCATAGGTCGAGCTATGACAGCAGTTATAGAACTACTACCATATCTCAACCTATGGCAATGGTTACAGAATCACTATCATAGAAAGTGTATGACAGTAATTTATATAATCGCTGCAATAATCGCTGCCATAGATCTACGACGATGGCCACAGTGATAGTGGTTAGCTAACCGTTGCCATAGCCTATAGCAGCAGATTTTTAGACTATGGCAGTAGTTACAAACCACTGTCATAGTCTTATTCTATCTTAATGATAATAATAACATACTTATTAATATTTTAAATCAATTTAGAATATTAATATTAAAATAAATAAATTATCTAATTATAGAATATGATTTGAGTTGCATATACCTATTGTATATCCAATATTTAAATATAATTAGATACAATAAGACCTTTAAATTGAAAAAAAAAGTTATCTTCATATCTTTTTGGAAGGATTGAAACCATATCATGGAACTATTAAATTAATATTTTATTTTCATCACAAAAATTTAATTAAATACTTGAATATTTTTTAAAAATTATATTTTAGTTAATATTTGGTGTTATGTTAATTTAGAAGCATACGTTATGTATATTTTTTTAATTCCCTTCATGAATGAATGCAATGTATTTAAAATATATTAGTAAGTTATTTATGTTATTGTTAAATTCAACATATTTCATTAAAAAATAGATTTTAAAATTAGCATAATGAAGTATGTTAAATCTTTTATACAATATATGGGCATATGCAAGTTTATTTGTAATATATATATATTTTTAATAGTATTGTTTAATTTATATTTTATTGTATAGGTAATGAGAAATGGCATAAACTATTACAGCGTTATGCTATATTAATGGTTCGATAGTTAATGGACTATATGGCATCGAGTATAATAGGCGACCATAGAAGGCCCTCAAAATTAAAAATTGAATGAAATTTGATGAGTTGGAGCAAAAGTTGTACAAAGTATTTCGTGTTGATAGAAGTCGAAATAAAATAATAATAATAATGTATGGATATTCCTAAGTTATGCAACCATTAGTAATTAAGTATGAATCTGTTCCGATAATCAATGATGATGATATAGAGATAACTTTTGCAATTGTAAGTTTCTATTCTTGTCTATCTAGTATGGAGTTGTACCTCAGTGTCTAATCCATAGAAAATACCAAAAATATTAATGATTGAAACAATTTTACAACATGTGATCGGGACTTAAGAATAACAATACAGGTTGGGGAATCGATTATTTGCTCTAGTTCGTACAATATAGATAATAGCCTGGTGAACATGGGTTCAAGACATCTAGAGGACTAGTTTGGTATAGAGGATGATAATATGATACAAAATATCATTAAATAAGCATCAGTATATACAAGTGGTATTGATATGGTTCATGCAGATGATCAGCTTTTTTTTGAAGATGATGTGTCAAGCGAAGATGATATGAAAGTTGATGCTCTAAAAGCTGGCACATCATATGATGCGAGAAGTCTACATAAAATTGATTTAAATGACACAAAAGTCCCAAATTTATCGGTGTTTGAAGCTCCTTCTAGAACATTCAGTTAGTTTGATTGGATAGTTGCTAATATGTCAATGTGTTTCGCATTGTATGCACATTCTTATACATAGAAAAAAGGTTAAGAGTTATGTAAGAGGCTCTATTTTACAGATAAGGTTGAACTGCAAAATGCAATAAAATAATATTCAATTGATACACATCATGAATTCAAAGTTATTTGCTCGAAGCCAAAATTGTGGGTTGTTAAATATAAAAATAAGGATTCGGGATGTCAATTGATGCTTCGAGTAATTAAGCGGCAAGACTACTTGAAGTCACATGATATGCCGGTCCGTATATATGTATATCTGCTATACTTTCTCAATATCATTCTAGACTAGACTCTAATTTTATCGCTAATGAAATACAAGATCTGATGAAAAGATACCTACAATCTCTATTGCTGGCATTAGTGCAATATTAAAAAATAGATTTAACTATACATCAGATTATAGAAAGTTATGAGAGGCAAGCAAAAAGCAATGGCTATGGTATTTGACGATTAGGATAAATCATATGAATTATTACCAAAATGGTTGCATACTGTAAAGCAATTCAATTTTAGCTTTTGGATTAAATTCATCAGCACTCCTACAGGTCATCTGATATGTACTACATTTGATCGTATTTTTTAAAATTTTGCACCTTCCATTGAAGTGTTCAAATATTGTCGACTGATGATTGGTATCGATGGTATCTTCTTATATGGAAAGTACAGAGAGAAGATGATGATTACAACTATTGTGGATGGTAATAATCAATTTTTTCTATCGTATTTGCCATAGTAGATGAAGAGTCTTCCGATACGTGGAGTTGGTTCTTAGTGTGCATGAAAACTTTTGTTACTGCACATCTGAATATTTATTTGATTTCAGATCGGTATGTTGGCATTTTATCCGCAGTACAAAATCAATTTCTTAGTTGGCAACCACCACATGCATTCCATGTATATAGCTTTCATCATATAGCAAGCAATTTTAACATGTGATTTCGGGGTTCAAAACTATGGGATATGGTGAAGAAAGCTAGCATGCAAACATCGATAAGGAAGTTTGAGAAATATATGACAAAGATTGAAAAGATTAAATCAAAAGTCGTTTAGTGGCTAAATGAAATTCTTCTAGATAAATGGACTCAAGCACATGATAGTAGTCGGCGATATGGAATAATGACTATTAATTTGTTAGAGTGTTTTAATGGAGTTCTTAAAAATACTCGCTTTCTGTCAATAACTGCATTAGCAAAATTGACTTATTTTCATTTTATATCTTATTGTTAAGGTCACCGTGCTTAGGCAATTGATGCACCAGAAAGAGGTGAAAGATTTACTCTATTTGTTATATGTTATGTAATATCTAACCAATCTAAAGCTATGTTGCACAGTATTACAAATTTTGATAGGGCTAGCGGCGTATTCCAAGTGCAGACGACGATGCAAGGCCTTATATGATCAAAGGCAACAATACGCAGGTTAGCTATTTGTTGCTCATCCTTCTCATTTTCTATTATTGTAAATCTAACAACTACATAGTTAACGTTGTTATATCATATGGTGCAGATAGTGAGCTTTCTGAGCGTACGTGTACGTATAAGAAATGACAGTACTACCATTTACCTTGTTCACATGTCATGGCTACATGTGCTCATGTCGCAATTAATTTTTGATGTTATATCGATCGTTGCTACACCATAAATGATTATCACCATAGTTACGCTCATCAATTTCAGCCCATACCACATCAGAACTATTGGCCATAAATCCAAGAGGAGCGTGTTATCATACTTGTGCAAGAACAATTACGACATAAGAGTATACCATGCTCCTTGAGATTATGAAATGAAATGGATTGGAGGGAATCTACTAACTAGCCTACGTGTCAAGTATGTGAAGAGGCAAGCCATTACATATGAACATGTCCAAGAATTAGAAATAGAGAATGATATGTATCCTAAAACATATAATTATTATGTTATAAAAGTTTGGCTATATTAGAAACATTTCTTTAAAATATGTACTAAAATATTAGACATTGATATGTCATATTAATGCAACCACCACATTGTAATGTAACCAATCGAAGTTGTTAAATGAATTTATTTATATTAACTACTGTTCAATGCTTGTAGTATATCGTATACATCGATCCAAGGCTGATTGATGATTTTATACTATATGACTAGGCTATTCATCGATCATCGTCAATTTGGGATGGAGAGGTATGGATTTATATCATTGATATCTTCTGATAAACGTTCACTGTATTTACTCCATTTGATTTTACATCATTTCTTTCTTATTATTATAAGGAATCGAGGTTTCTTACATGCCGTCGGAGGGAGCTACGTTGCGCATGCAAGTCGATGCGACTAGATAGATATATTATACCACATTTATGTCAAGCTGAATCATATGGATTGAGTCGCATTAGATTCATACAGTTGGACTGGCATTTGATCATGGCATTCATAAAGCAATGGTGGCCAGAGATCCATATATTTCATTTATCTCAAGAAGCATGCACCATCATATTGTAGGATCTTTCTATCCAGCTTGGATTGCCAGTTGATGGACTTGCAGTGACAAGCAGCACACGATATAATTAATGCTAGGTTTGTCTGGATCTATTAGGTGTTAGCCCACTAGCTGGTATGCTTGTAGGGTCATGGCTTAGTTTGGTTTGACTGGGAGAGCACTTTACTGAGTGAGCCCTCGATATCGATGAGTTTGCAATATAGTGTTATGCTAGGTATTGGTGCAGAATCTGGTTGATGCCGAATCGAGTTGGAGTCGAGGAAGAAGAGATCGCCGTTGATGATCTACAAAATAAAGTTTCGCCCAGAGTCGGTGGTGGTAGCTCCAGCAGGATCCTCCGACGATCAAGTCAGCTCTTCTGGACAACAGAAATGGAGTGCTCAGACAAGAATTTAGCAGAATTTTGAAAAAAAGAAGAGAGCTTAGAGAAAACATATCTGAAGAATCCTTTTTTATAGATGAAGTCTGTAGTAGACTGATAGTGATGGTTGTAATGTTCGATAGTGGGCCATTCGGAGCCACGTGGAGTTTATTATGGAGAGAGATGTTCGTTGCTGTGATGTGACCATTTGGTAGTGGGCTGCTCGGGGCCACATGAAGTTTGTTATGGAGAGTGGTGTTCGTTGCCATGAAGTGGCCATTCGTTGAGATTTAATAGTCGAAGTTTGGAGGAAGCATGCGTTGGTTGGTAAAGAGCTTTGACATACATCAATTCTAGGAGAGTTCGGACTCCTAAAGAAAAGATGGTTAGAGGGGATCATCCAGAAGAAATGCTAGTTGAAATCTGAAAGAAATCCACTGGAGGAATTTGGATGGAGCTCGATTGATGGAGAAGTCTAGGAGGAGTCCGACTGGTGGAGAAGTTCGATCGAAGGAGAAATTCGAAAGAAGTTTAGCTCTTGGAGGGATTCAGAAGGAGTTCGACTCCTGGAGTTAATCGGCTGAAGGAGAGATCTGAAAGAAGTTCGGCTCCTGGAGGTATCCGACTAAAGGAGGAGTCCGAAAAAAGTTTGGCTCCTGGAGAGATTTGGAAGGAATTTGGCTCCTGGAGTTAACCAGCTGAAGGAGAGATCTGAAAGTTTGGCTCCTAAAGATATCCGACTGAAGGAGGAGTCCGGAAGGAGTTTGGCTCCTGAAGTTAATTGGCTGAAGAAGAAATCTGAAAAGAGTTCGGTTCCTGGAGGAGCTTGACTGAAGGAGAGATCCGAAAAGAGTTCGACTCCTATAGAAATCCGACTGAAGGAGAAGTCCGAAAGGAGTTCGGCTTATGGAGGTATCCAATTGAAGAAGAGATCCGAAAGAAATTCGACTCCTGAAGAAATTTGACTGAAGTATAGATGCGGAAGGAGTTTAGCTCCTGTAGAAACTTGACTAAAGGAGAGATCTGAAAGGAGTTCGGCTCCTATAGAAACTTGATTGAAGGAGAGATTCGAAAGGAGTTTGGCTAGGATTCGACCACCGAAAAAGTTCAGCTACTGAATGAGTTCGACCACTTAAAAGATTCGATTGCTGGAGGAAGAATTTCTGATTGAAGCTCCTCTAGGATTACCAGTTGCATTAGGCTAAGCATCAGACTGAACTTCGATAGGTGCGGAATTTATCCCCAACAATAGTCTTCCCACTCCCGAGTTCGAAATTCGAAGGAAGAAAGTACAAAAAAGGCAACTACCGAAGTTCTTTTTCGGGCTCTACATCCGTTGGGGTTGAAGCTCGAGGGAGATCTTATCTCCAGCCGAGGTTGACGTTGAAGTTGAGGCTCGGAGAAGATTTTACCTCCAGTCGAGGTTCAAGGAGATCTTATCTCCTGTTGACATTGCGGTTGAAGCTCGTGGAAGATCTTATCTCCAATCGAGGATGAAGTTGAAGTTGAAGCTCGAAAAAGATCTTGTCTCCCATCGAGGTTGAAGTTAAAGTTGAAGCTCGGGAGAGATCTCATCTCCAGTCGAGGTCCAGGAAGATCTTATCTCCTGATGACGTAGACGTTGAAGGAGCTCGGGCGAGATCTCATCTCCAGTTGAGGTCCAGAAAGATCTTATCTCCTCTTCTCATCTTGTCTAAAATGAACAAGACCTTCGACTTTGCTCATATTAGGATAAGATTCTCCTCTTATTCTTAACGGGCTATAGGAGCACATAAGGGCCGTTGTCAGAATCTCTCCCTTCATCTCGTTTAAAATGAATGAGGTCTTCGACTTTGCTCACGTTAGGATGAGGTTCTCCTCCTGTTCCTAATGGACTGTAGGAATGCATAAGGGCCGTTGTCAGGATCTCTTCCCTCATCTCATCTAAGATGAACGAGGCCTTCGACTTTGCTTGCGTTAGGATGAGATTCTCCTCATGTTCCTAATGGGCTGTAGGGATGCATAAGGACCGTTGTCAGGGCCTCTTCTCTCATCTCGTCTAAACTGAACGAGGTCTTCGACTTTGCTCACGTTAGGACGAGGTTCTCCTCCTATTTCTAACGGAATGTGGGGGCACATAAGGATCGTTGTCAGGGCCTCTCCTCCATCTCATCTAAAATGAATGAGGTCTTCGACTTTGCTCATGTTAGGATGAGGTTCCTTCCTATTTCTAATGGACTATGGGGGCACATAAGTGCCGCTGTCAGGGCCTCTCCTCCTATCTCGTCTAAAATGAACGAGGCCTTCGACTTTGCTCACGTTAGGACGAGGTTCTCCTCTTATTTCTAATAGACTATGGAGGCACATAAGGATCATTGTCAGGGCCTCTCCCTCCATCTCATCTAAAATGAATGAGATCTTCGACTTTGCTCACATTAGGATGAGATTTTTCTCCTATTCCTAACGGACTATGGGGCCACATAAGGGCCGCTGTCAAGACCTCTTCCCCCATCTCATCTAAAATGAATGAGGCCTTCGACTTTGCTCATATTAGGACGAGGTTCTCCTTCTGTTCCTAATATGGCTATTTTTTGTTGCTTCTTTCCTGTCATCACATAGTTCTTACACCAAGAAATGATATCATTGAAATGGAGGAGTTTTATTGATAGAAAATTACTGATAGTACATCCTTAGATTTTTTGAGTTTCAAGATCGTGAAAGCATTATTCCTCCGAGCTCCTTCAGACGATAAGTTTCAGACCAGATGACCTCCTCTACTTCATATGGGCCTTCCCAATTTGGGATAAGCTTTCCCTAGCTCTGAGGCTGAAAAATGGTGGCTCGCTGAAGTACTAAGTCCCCCACTCTGAATATTTTATTTTTGACTCTGAAGTTATAGTATCGGACCACCCTTCGTCTGTAGGCCGCCATCCGAACCTATGCTTTCTCTCTTTTTTCTTCCAGCAGATCGAGGTTGACTCTGAGGTCCTATGAGTTATGCTGCTCATTGAAGGCCACGACCCATGCTGATGGGAGCTTAAGTTTGATTGGGATGACTGCCTCCATTCCAAAGGCCAAGATGAATGGTGTTTTTTTCAATCGATAGCCTTTGAGTAGTTTGGTACTTTCAGAGGATGCGATAGAGTTCGTCCATCCAGGGCCCCCTTGCTCTATCGAGCCTTATCTTGATGCCTTGCAGTAGGATCCGGTTAGTCACTTCAGCTTTCTCATTTGCCTATGGGTGAGCTACTGATGTGAGGTTGTAGGAGATATTTAGATCATCGCAGAACTCGGTGAACCTTATTCCAGCAAACTATCATCCGTTATCTGTTATGAGAGTTCAGAGCAAATCGAATCGATAGATTATTGACTTTCAGATGAAGTTCTATACCTTGATCTCGATAATGTTTGCTAGTGGTTTGGCTTTGATCCATTTGGTGAAATAGTCGATCGCGATTAGGAGGAACTTTCGTTACCTAGATGACATTGAAAAAAGATCAAGTATGTCCATTCTCCACTGCGCAAATGATCAAAGTGCGCTTAGTAGAGTAAGCTCGGAGGCCGACTGTCTTTGTATGTTTGCATTCTTCTGACAACGGTCATATTTTCTGACATACTCTATAGAATCATGGTACAAGATCGACCAATAGTATCCTTACCGAAGTAGTTTTTGTGACAGAGACTTAGCTCCTATATGACTTCCATAGATTTTCTCATGTACTTTTCATAATACAAAGTCGGCCTCTGAAGGTCCAAGATATCTCAGCAGCGGTAGTGAGTACGATCTCTTATACAATTTGCCCTCATATAAAACGTACTGAAAGGCTTGATTCCTGAGTTTTCGAGCTTCTTTTGGATCACGAGGAAGAACTCCCTCTTTGAGGTAGGCAACTAACGGATCAATCCAGCTCGGCTCGAGCTCGATCTGCATAATGACCTATGATTCCTCCAAGCTTGGGCATTTTAAAGTTTCAAAAAATACTTCTTTGGACAGTTCGACTGGGGATGAAGTGGCTAATTTAGAGAGAAGATTGGCTCTTGTATTTTCTATCCTCGAAATTTATCGAATGCCAAAACTGCCAAAGACTGGAGTCAAATTTTTTACATTCTCAAGGTATTTAATCATACTTTTCTTTTGTGCTTCATAGTTACCACCAACTTGATCGACTACTAATTAAGAATCACTGTGGACTTGAAGCCGATCTACTTTTAACTCTCTTGTTATTTTTAACCTGACGATCAATGCTTCATATTCAGCCCTATTATTAGTTGCAGAAAATTTGAAGCGTAATGCATACTCGACGATGATTCCCTCGGGACTGACTAAGACTAATCCAGCACCTGCTCCGGTAGAGTTGAACGAACCATCCACATATAGGGCCCAAAAATCTTTGAGAAGGTTGGTACTCTCTTCAGAGAGACTTGATTGTGACAGCAAAGTGCCGACTTCATTCTGTTCAAGCTTGGCATCATCAAGAATGGTACATTCTACTATAAAATCTATCAATATTTGGACTTTGATCGATGGCCGAAGTCAATAATTGATGTCGAACTCTGTGAGCTCGATCATTCATTTTGTAATTCTTTCGAAAGCATCCGTTCGATAAAGAATTGCTTTTATTGGTTGATCCATGAGGATAGTTATAGTGTGCCCTTGAAAGTAAGGTCGGAGTCTCCTGACAGCGATTAGAAGAGAGTAGATCAATTTCTCCAGCTTAGAGTACCTGATCTCTGCATCCCTCAAGACTCAGCTTATGTAGTAGACCAATCGCTGCATCTTCACTTCCTCCCTGACCAGAACTGCTGCCAAGGCCATCGGAGAGACTACTAGGTACAAGAATAACTCTTCTCTGAGTTCAGACTTTGCCAGCAGTGGAGGTGAGCTGAGGTAGTTTTTGAGCTCCTCAAACGTCTGTTGGCACTCCATCATCTAGTAAAAGTTCTTTGGTTGCTTGAAAACTTAGAAGAAGGGCATGCATCGCTCGACCGATCTCAAAATAAAGCGACTTAGGGATGCCACTTTTTCAGTCAGGCGCTAAACTTCTTTAATTATTCTTGGAGCAGTCATCTCCTGAATAGCTCAGATTTTCTGTAGATTTGCTTCAATCCTACGTCTTGACACCATAAACCCCAAAAACTTTTCTGAGGTTATACTAAAGGCGTACTTGATTGGGTTCAGCTTCATCTTATACTTCCTGAGTGCACTGAAAGTCTCTTCAAGATCGGTAAGATGATTTATAGAAGCTCAGATTTTGACGAGCATGTCATTCACATACACTTTCATATTATGATCGATCTGCTTCTTGAAGATCTTGTTGACCAAGTGCTGGTACATTGCTCCTGCATTCTTGAGTCCAAAGAGCATAACTCTATAATAGTAAAAACCACGATCAGTAATAAAAGCAGTTTTTTCCTCATCCTTCGGTGCCATTCGTATCTGGTTATAGTCGGAGAAGGCATCCATGAAGGTGAGGAGCTCATAGCTCGAGGTTGCGTCTACCAGCTAATCAATCCTGAAAAGAGGGTAACTGTCCTTTGGACAGGCTTTGTTCAACTTTTTGAAGTTTATACATATCCTCCACTTATTGTTTGCCTCTTTGACGAGGACCATGTTTGAGACCTAGGTTGGATAGTTAACTTCTCGAATGAATCCAGCTTTGAGGAGCTTGTCTACTTCTTCTGCAATTATTTTCTGCTTCTTCGGGGTGTGGTTGCGCATCTTCTCTTTTATCGATCGATACTTAGGATCAACGGTCAATCGATGTTCCATGATCTCGACGTCAATTCTTTATAAATTCGATGGGACCCAGGCGAAGACGTCTGCATTCTTTCTGAGGAAGGCGACGAGTTGCTCCCGAACCTCGTCCCCCAGTTGGAGTCGATCTGCACTGCATGCTCCACATTTCCATCATTTAAGGGCACAAATATGAGGTCCTCTATAAGCTCGCCTTGCTCCTCGATGAGGTCATCGCGGATATCCAACCCGTCAATAGGATAAGGGTTGGAGTGTTCTTTCTTATGCAGGGTGATTGAGTAGCAGTACCTTGTCAAAGCTTGATCTCCCCTGATCTCTCCGATCCCATGACTTATCAAAAATTTCATCTTTAAATAATAAGTTGATATTATTGCCTGAAGTGCATTTAGACTAAGTCGGTCGAGAATAGCATTATAGGTAGATGGAGTCCTTACGACTAAAAAATTAACCTATGCCTTAGCCAGCTTCGGACGTTGTCCTACAGTCACAGCCAAAGTTATTATGCCCTCAACTGGTATGGCATCGCCAGTGAAGCCTATCAATGAAAAGTTCATAGGCCCCAAGTGGTTATTGAGTAAGAACATTTTTGAGAAAGCATCATAAAATAATACGTCGGTCAAGCTTTCATTATCTACCAAAATGCGGTATACATCACAATCAGCAATGTTTAAGAAAATTACAACCACGTCATTATGCGGGAACTGGACTCCTTAGGCATCTGCCTCAATGAAGGTTATGGGTTCCTCAGTCCTCCATCTCTTCACTGATCTCTCAGAATCGTCGGCCTCTTCTCATCGAAGTTCCTTCGAGATAGTGTTGATGATGCCGAGAGGTGGTCGATCTCCTTGTTGATCCTTCCCCCTTGATGGTTCAGACTGCCGTAGTATCCTTGGCCGATCTTCCAATCCTTTAGGTCGATGCCGCACGAATCGATCGAGTCTGCTTCGCTTGATGAGCTCCTCGATCTCATCTTGGAGCTGAATATACTCAGTATCGTGACCATGGTCACGATAATAAAGGCAGAACTTATTAGAATTATGCTTGCCGGGATGAGAATGCATCCTTTCCAATCTCAATAGTTGCTTTTTGATCTCCATCAATACTTGAATTTTTGGAGCATTGAGAGGGGCGTAGTTATAAAATTTTCGAAGGGGAGAACCCTGCCGCACCCTTCTGTCGAGGCTTCCTTGCCTCCGAGCCCAAAAAAAAGTTCGGACTCACTTATGCTCAGAGGGAGTTCGAAAGCGCGGTCGAGCTTCACTCGATTTTTCTTTCTCAGTGGGCCTGCCCGGCTCATCGATTCGCCACTCTTCAATGGCTTCATTGTCCCTAGCTTTGAAGGCCTCTTCAGCTCAAGCATAACCTTTAGCCTGAGCCAGTATATCGACAAAGTCTCTGGGGTACTTCTTTTTCAGGAAGAACAACAAATCATTCTTCTGAAGGCCATTCTTGAGTGCGACCATTACAACTGATCGATCCATGTTTCGGACCTCCAATATAGCTGCATTAAATTGGATGACATAAGCCTGGATGGATTCTTCCTCCTTTAGCTTGATGTTCATCAGAGAATCTGAACCTCGACGGGGATGTCGGCTGCTAATAAAATGAGCCACAAACTAATGGCTCATCTGATCAAAGAACAAGATGGTATCCGACTTAAGGGTTGAGTACCAATTCCTGGCTGCTTTCTTGAGGGTGGACGAAAAAGTCCAGCACAAGATGGCATTTGGCATGCTGTGGAGTAGCATCATCATTCGAAAGGCCTCCAAGTGATCGATCGGATCGGTGGTCCCATCGTAAAGTTTAAATTGAGGGAGCTTGAAGTTCGATGGGATCGGTTCCTGCATAATCATCTGAAAAAAAGGAGGATCAGTACAAATATCGTTACCGTGGGTGGAGGGAGCGGATGGAGTTTTTTAATTCGTCGGCTTATTTTTTGAAGCTTTTGATCAAGAAGATCTTCATGGTCATTGATCTTCAGAGTTTTTTGGTCGAGCGAGTGTGAAGCCTCTCCCTAGGTCGAGTCATGGTCCGAGCAAGCGTTCTCCATCCTCTGCTTCCCCTTGTCTGAGATCAACAATCAGGCAGCCCAAATCGGCCATCCCAAGATCGAATCATGGGGCTCCAGAGAGGCTTGCTCCAACTGAATCAGTGCCAGGGCCTATCGATGTATGGCCTACACTACCTCCGTAAGACTGCAAACCTACTGAACCAGTAGGTTGAACTGCTCTGCATCGACCATGGCCGCAGGCGGAGCCTGAGTTGCCAGGGTCGGAGCGGAAGTGGATAGGTCTGAATAGGATCTAGCTGCAGAGGTCGTTGATCGTCGGGTCGAAGCTTTCCTGGGAGGCATTCTTTCTTGAGGAAGAACTCTAGAGAGGAAGAAGAGAGATCGCTATCGAGCACTTCTTTTAGAATAAGAAAATCTCAGGAATAGAGGGCCCTTCCTCTAGCGCCAATTCTATTGGTGTAGAATCTAGTTGATATCGGATCGAGCTAGAGTCGAGAAAGAAGAGATCACCGAGAAAGAAGAGGTCACCGTCGGTGACCTGCAAAATAAAGTTCCGCCCAAAGTCGGTGGTGGTGGCTTCGACAGGATCCTTCGACGATCAAGTCAGCTCTTTTGGCTAATAAAAATGGAGTGCTTAGATAAGAATTTAGCAGAGTTTCAAAATGAAGAAAAGAGCTTAGAAAAAATATATTTGAAGGATCCTTTTTTATAGACGGAGTCTGTAGCAGACTGATAGTGACGGTTGTAATAGTTCGATAGTGGACCGCTTGAAATCACGTAGAGTTTGTTATGGAGAGAGGCGTCCGTTACAGTGACATGGTTGTTCGGTAGTGGGCCGCTCGGTGCCACATGAAGTTTGTTACAGAGAGTGATGTCCATTGCTATGAAGTGGTCGTTCGTTGAGATTTAATAGTTGAAGTTTGGAGGAAGCAGGCATTGGTTGGTGAAGAGCTTTGACATACATTAATTTCAGAAAAGTTTGAACTCCTAAAGAGAAGATGGCTAGAGGGGATCATCCGAAAGGAATGCTAGTTAAAATTTAGAAGAAATCTACTAGAGAAATTCGGATAGAGCTCGATTGATGGAGAAGTCTAGAAGAAGTCCGATTGATGGAGAAGTTCAGCCGAAGGAGAAGTTCGGAAGGAGTTCAACTCCTGAAGGGATTCGAAAGGAGTTTGACTCATGAAGTTAACCGATTGAAGGAGAGATCTGAAAGAAGTTCGGCTCCTTGAGGTATCCGACTGAAGGAGGAGTCTGAAAGAAGTTCAGCCCTTGGAGAGATTTGAAAGGAGTTCGGCTCTTGGAGTTAACCGACTGAAGGAGAGATCTGGAAGAAGTTCGGCTCCTGAAGGTATCCGACTGAAGGAGTCCAAAAAAAGTTAGGCTTCTGGAGTTAACCAACTGAAGGTAATCCAGAAAGAGTTCAGCTCCTGGAGAAACTTAACTGAAGGAGAGATCCAGAAGGAGTTTAAATCCTATAGAAATCCGACTGATAGAGGAGTCCAGAAGGAGTTTAGCTCTTGGAGGTATCTGACTGAAGGAGAGATCCAAAAGGAGTTCGGCTCCTATAGAAATTTGACTGAAGAAGAGATCCGAAAGGAGTTCGGCTCCTATAGAAACTTGACTGAAGGAGAGATCCGAAAGGAGTTCGACTAGGGTTCGACCGTCGGATGAGTTTGACTACTGAATGAGTTCGGCTGCTTGAAAGGTTCGATCGCTGGAGGAAGAATTTTCGATCAAAGCTCCTTCGGAATTATCAGTTGCATTAGGCTAAGCATTAGGCTGGACTTCAGCGGGTGCGAGATGTATCCCCAACACTAGGCATATATCCTGTAGCTTATGGATGGATGTTTGTTTGGAGATAAATTTGCACATTTAGTTTATATTATGTTTTTATCTTTACTTGAGTACTTTGAGACTACAGGACACTATAGTTAGGGCAGTGCCGCCTTGGCATGGTTATATAGAGAGATGTGTAGGGCAAGTCAGAAAAATATACATGACATAGTCAGACATCTGATAGATATAAATTAAATTAATATTTTTTAATATTTTTAATAAACTAATTCATTGTTATAGTTGATGAGAGATGGAGTGATATCCAACCGTAGCGGGATCTTCCAATCCAGTCGTATAGAAAAGAAGAGTAAGCTGATGAACGCCACGATCAAAAAAAAAATTATAAGTAATAAATATATTAGTATATATTATCAATATTATAGTATTTTTTATAAAATTTTATTTAAATTTAGAATTATAGGAACAGTTAGATGCGCTCACGAGCGAGAGCCCGGATACCAATGACCTCCATGCCGTCTTCGATCTTAGGGCCTGAGCACTCTAGAAGGATCTGATGCAGGTCCGAACATACGTCGACGAGCTACTAATCTGAGGTGAGCATCTCTTTATATGCTTTCGATGTCGTCAGTTGGGAGCAGCTTGAGGAGACGTTGGTGTAGGCAGCTCAGGTTACGATGCAAACTGCTCACACTTAGGAGTGCACATCTCATCTAAAGGGCATCCTGAGTGCCATAGTGATGAGGCTCAATGCGCATTTTGGAGCAGACTTCATGGGCCTTGGGGACATATTGATCGATATTCCAGCTCCAACTTCTTTCGCTCCGGCTTCAGCTCCAGCTCCTCCAGCTCGTGCTCCATCTTTCGGTGATGACGACGATGTAGATTTAGAAAATTTCTGATGTATTTTTTTGAAAAATATTATAATAAATTTTATTCGATAATAAAATTTGAGCATTTCAAAAATATTTTTATATTTATAATATTTTTTTTATATTTTTTATTGCATTATATATATCTCTGTATTTATCAAATAAAATATATAATCAAATAAAAATTTTATATTTTTATTATTCAAAAGCTATGATAGCGGTTACGTGCTAACCGCTGGCATAGATTTATGGCAGCGGTTACAAAATCGCTGCATTAGACCTATAGCAGCAATTTCGTAACTACTGCAATAGATAAACCTATGGCAGTGGTTAGAAAATCGCTGTCATGGCTCAATTTATGGCAGCGGTTACAGAACTACTGTCATAGGCTATGTATGGCAGTGGTTCCTATAATCACTGTAATAATCGCTGTCATAGACCTACAGTGACAGCTGCAGTGGTAGTAGTTAGCTAACCACTTTCATAGCCTATGGCAGCGGTTACAAATTGCTGCCGTAATTCTATTCTGTAGTAGTGTATGTCAGATCAAATGAACGATCTTGACTAAAATTGATCAGCCTTTTAGGGTTTCTGCCCATAGCCTAGCACGACATACTCTAAAAATCTAGAATATATTCGATCAACATGACATAGTATTGACCATAATTGACCGGCCTCCGGCCTCCTAGGATTTATGTCTGTCGACTAGTTTAGCACGACATACTCTAAAGATCTAGATTATGGTGGATCAACTGGTCGGTCTTGACCAGAATTGATCGGCCTTCTAGGAATCTATCTATTGATCGGCTCAGCATGACACATGCTAAGGGTTTGGACTATGTTGGATCGATCGGATAACTTATAATTTATAATGTGACAATTCCAAACACTAAACTATAACTCCAACCTCTAAACCCATAAATCATTATAAATGAAAAATATACGAAAAAGGATCGAAGTCGTAAATCCAAATACAAATCATATAGAAGTCATAATTGCAAATACAAACGATACAGAAGTCGTGATTTCAGTATAAATGATGCATAAATTATAACTCTAAATACAAACGGTACGTAAGTTATAAGTTAAAATATAAATGATATACAACTTATGAACCCAAAAATAAACAAAAAGGGGATCAATCGTGATCGTCCGAAGCATCGTATACTGCAATTGAAAGTTCAGGCCTAAGCATCCACCGGAGGATCCTATGGTGGTGGAGGAAATTGATGATAAATGTATTGCACGAACTACTGTGTGAATCCCTCATTCATACGTCTTATCAGAGATATCTCGAGTGCATCTATTCGAGCTGACAATGCTCATAGCTCAGATACCTATTGATCAAACTGTGCAGATTGGCTAGATTGGTCAGGTTGGTCAGGCTGATCTCTGTTAGCAGCATCATCTTCATCTGCACTTTGTTCTTCATCGTGCTTCCATATCCTATTAAAATAAATATATCCCATACATCTCAAAGATGACTAATTATACATATTAGTGGATTTAAGTTTAACAAATTTATCATCATTACTGATGGGGATATCAAATGCCTCGAGGATACAAGTTATGACGGCTCTATAGAATGAACAAGATTGGATACTTTGAAAGCATTCATTCATATAATGTATCATTATATGGCAGATTAACCTTACGATTCGTAAGTATTATTTGACAGAAGATAAACATCTAGAAACGATACATTATTTTTATGATTTCCTTTAGGTAGAAAGTTAAATGTAAAAAATATGATGACTGAATCGATTCAATAAAGGCAATGCTCTTGCACTAGATTTAGCAATACCGACTAAACTATGATTCTCATAAATATTTTTGGTAGATGAAAGATATTAAAATCGATGACTCCAACAAGTGATATTAAAATATTCATTATCATCTGATAGAATGCCCAATATTTGACCAAGTATGCTATAGTTAAATTCAATAATCTTTCCTTTTACATAAGAAGAAATAGAATAATTGATCGATCAAAACTAAAATTATTATAAACATACTTTATAAGAGTAGGATATGTTGGCTTATTAAGAGTAATCATTGGTAACCAATCCATTCTTTCAAATAAAAATCTAATTTGAAAATTACTAAATTGATCTAGATCCACCATCCTTCTCCTATAATTTTTTTATGAGAAAAATTATCTCTAAACCTTCCCCATATTTGCTATTCAAAAATAAATCTTCATTGTACCTATAAATCGGTTGTTTTTTTCTAGTCGAGCTTTTTTTGCTTTCATACCATCTCTTTTTGAGGCCATCGTGCAATTTGTAGGAGACAAGAGAAAAAAGAAGAGAGGGATGGGGAGAGGGACCAGCCACTCGGGGGAGGAGGGAAGGGAGAGAGAGGATCAGTTATAATATGAGTGGAGTGGGGTATGAATAAAAATCGTTTGTTGAACATATAATTTTATTAACATACGATTTCAATATACATGTCAATTTTAAAATTTTGAATTGAACAATTCATGTGATGGGTCAGAAACTGAAAATACATGCTGAACATGTGAGTTTAAGACTGAAATTACATGGCAAACAATAGTTTCACGGCTTGGGATCCCATTCATCATAAATAGAATATTTTTAAAAATAAAATTAAAAAAATGATTTTTTTAAAAATTATTATTTAAATGATAATATTTTTAAAAAAATTCTCAATATATTCGTGGGCGACGTTGCTGAGCATGACTTACGTCATGTTATGGAAGTTGTTTGGTGGTTATTCATGTAAGTTAGAGTCTTATATGAACTTTTAAATCTGATTTTTTTTTTTTTTTTCTTTTTGGTGTGGTTGGTGGGTGGTGGGGAAGATTAGCAGGTTAGCGGGAGGTTCCGATAACAGGCGAACCCGATCCGCGTTCCGCCGTTCCCATTCCCAATTCCGTTTGGCCCTCAGTCCTCACTCGTCTTCGGAGCCTTCGAGCGTCCAAGGCCGGCTAGGGTTCGTTCCCACTTTCGCGCTCCTCCCCTCCTCCCGAGCGGCAACCAGCGAGAAGAGCATCCAAGCGCGGTGCCAGGTAGTGGAATCTTGAATCTTGGTCTTTTTCTGTTGGTGTGTCGCTTTTGATGATTTATGGCCTGGGAGTTGGGGGCATGTGGGGTTTAATCCTCGAGATAGCGTGAATTTACTGGCTTATTGGGTTTTGACGTTTCTTTTGGTGCGGAAGTGCGGAAAGATTCAATCTTTTGGAGGTTTTTTGAGCAGAGGTTTCTGTGTTTTTGGGACGATAAGGTCTCAGATTTTGGAGTAACGTGGGTTTTTTTTTTTCTTTTTGGTGTTTATTTTTTATTTTTATTTTTCTTTCGTGTTCCCTGCCTATTATTACATGATTATCTTTTAAATGTATGTGCTGAGTAACTTATTTGATTGGGTTTTTGGATTGTTGAGATTAAACCTTTCAACAATAAAAGCCTCGATTCGCAAACTATCAATTTATTTTCTTTTTCTTTTGTATTCTTTTCTTCTTGCACTCACTGTCCATTCCGCCTCTGAAGTCGATTTGATATCCAACTGGCTTCTGGAACGCAAAAGCCAAGGAGGTCTCCGGCGGTCGTGCCGGCGACCGGGAAGGAAGTGAGCAGGCCGAGATCTGTGCATGGTCGAGATCTTTTCTGAGGCCCTCGTTGGGTTTTCCCGTTTGAGTTTAGGACGTAAACGCCCGATTCTTGATTTTTCGGCCATTGTTCATGATTTTTGTAGATGATTTTTGTCTTTTTTATTGGTTCGTGTGGAATCTTAGGGAATTTGTGCGATTTTTTTTTGGATGGAATCGTGGTAGATCTGTGATTTTAGGTTTTCCTTCGTTTAGAATCGATGATGAGAATTTGCTGCAATTACTAAAGTATGGATTTTCTGTGGGTAGGGTTTGGATTTCGAGTTCTTTTCAGGATTTTTGCTGTCTTTCTTGGTTTTGTATCAGTCTACGTAAAAATCTAGGTTTCCTACCTGTTGTGAGATTACGGAGGAACGCTGTCCCTTGTTGCCGTGTATTATTCGAGGACAAAGGAAGACTTTTGTTTCAATTTCGAGCACTCTTTCGCTATTTAAAGTGAAATTTCTGTTCTCGTTTTGTTTTTTTAGTCGTCCTTCTCTTTCTTCATTTGGTGGAAGTGTTAGAGGAAAATCTCATTTTTAATGCTTTTTTAATGGATTCCTCTTCTTGAACGAGTTCCTTTCTATATTCTCCACCAATCTCCGGCTTCTGAGATGTCTCTTGGACGTATCTTTTAGTGGGTGTCTACTCTATTAGGAAATCCACTTCCTTCTACTGAAGGCCACAAGAGGAGCCACTCAATTGTGCTGGCGGGGGATTTCCCTTTTTCCGGCTGAGTTTTCTGAATTTAGTTTTGCAGATATATTCATCATGAGAACCTGAAAACTGGTTGTCTATTTTTATGAAACTGAAGCCTGTGGTGCACCCTCAAAGCGAGAAACACAAAAAACTTTGCCTTGATGCTATGTCCATAGTTGTGGAGTCATTTATTCAATTCTAATTAATTCTTCTGTATTAATGGTCTTGTAATCTTCTCATGAAGCTAGGTCAGCGAATTGCAAAAGAAAGCATATGATTTTAATATGTCTAGACAAATTTATGGTGAAGTTGGTTTGACTGGCTTCATAGGCACATGAAAGATCTGCAGATTTTTCCAGACTTTTACGTTCATAATAAGTTGTGAAGTTCATCACTTTATGTATTGGCATTATATTTACTTTTCATTACTAATAACTATTGTTCTGCAGGGATTTGCATCATTTTTGGTGTATCTTGGGTCTTGTCAAGTTTCTCCAATCATCACAAGACAATATAGAATTAGGAGAACAGGTATGTGTGTTGCTTCTCACTATTTTTTTTTCTTTCAGGATGTGATTTAGTTTAATGCCTTAAGAAGTACTTGAGATCTCTAGTATGAGATTATTACCATCTGTGCAGGTTGTCATCCCAACCTTGAAATCTTTGGCATCTCCTATTTGCATAATGTGATGAAGACACATGTCGACAACATAATAAGGAACATGGCAATAGTGAAACTGAAACTTAGAACAGAAAAGGATGTTATGCAACCTAGTGGAATTGCAGAAACTACAACATGTATGTACTTAACATATGTGCTTGAGCAAACCTAGAAAGCTATGTCCCCAAAGCAGAAAATGCTGAGTATCATCATCTGGACAAGTATGGCAAACCGTACAGTATGGGACACTTGGTATGGGGATCCATATGCTAATAAGGTCAAGAACTCATGACTCGGATTTGACTCACCCTCTACTAATCTTTTTTGACTTGACGAGTCAACTGGCAATATATTATACATGCATGTTTCTATAAATCATGAAAATGTATTTGATTGATCTAGATATCTAGCTCAAATCATCTAAAAATAATAAAGAATGTATAGATATCATAGACTCGATAGTGGCAATTACATGAGAAAACAAATTGGAGAATAACATTACCAAAATGGTCATCTAATATTCTAAGTTGTCAAAATTAATCATGTCTAAGCCATGTAGTCTTTAAAGAAAAAAAAAAAAAGGACTCTGCATTAGCACATAAAAGAGAAACACCAAAACTTTCGTGGTCTTCTTGCTTATTACTTGTGATTGACTAGTTTTTCATGCACATTATCATTGGTGAAGGAATAGGTTTTCGCTTTTGCATCCCATTCTTGACCCTTAACTCCCACAAACTCTAACGATGGCTTGATCCGACTCAACGATGGTTTGGCATAACTCAGCAACAACTGGTCAAGTTAAGGTCTTGAATAAACAAAAAAAAACTAAAGACATGACTTGGTTGATTTTTTTTCCTCATTGATACAACCAAGTAATGAAACACCTGGCAAGACTCAGTAGGGTCTTGCTCATGTTTTAATTCTACCCAAGTTATCTAGACTTTTGACTCATTACCTGTAGTTTTTTGTTTGACCTAGCTGAGTCATGAGTTTAGTCACCAACGTTTACAACCTTGGCCCCTAACAGTGAATGATTTGCCTTCATCTTCAAGCTCTTTATCATAGTGTCAGATCTCCCCACCACTTTCATCGTCTTATGAAATGGTGCCAGATTTCTCCACCACATCCACCCCCTAATAACAGTCCATGTTTGCCCACTTGAAAAAAAAAAAAAAGCACCTTAAGGGATTCTTTGGTTGACAAGGTTTGCTAAGACATGATTAAAGTAATATCAAATTAATGAGTCTAAAAATAGTTGCATAGTTGTTTTCATATGAGCTGTTTGCTGAAACTGATAAGTCATGAAACTTGTAAAATAAGTATTATGAAAAACTTGCCATCCTTTATTTTTAATAAAACATGACCGTCCAATGTTCTGATTGGCCACTTTGATGACCCTTCAATGCTCCTATCTTGGCTTTTTTTCATTTTTGCTCTTCAAACTCTTTCCTCTCTCTCTCTCTCTCTCACACACACACACACACAGAGAGAGAGAGAGAGAGAGAGAGAGAATCACTTTCATTTTAGCTCTTTAGACTTCCTCATTCAAAATCCTAAACACTAAGACCCCTCCTTGTCCCATTAGCATTGGCCTTCGTTCAAACTCTTACTCCCTGACCCTTACACTGATTCTGACCTTGATGTTAGAAGTTGATCACGATGTCCCTAGTGCTAACCCACCCCCTTCACCCCTATTCGATGCATTGCAACCCTAGACATGGATATATGCTAATGTTGTTAATCAGTGGTTGATTAGTAATCGGTGCTTGGATCAATGTATTTTCCTTTTTCTTTTGTTGGATTTATGTGTATCTTGCTTGTAGAATATAATTCTTTTGTAGATTATGTGATAAAAATTATTTTTTAGGGGTACGTTTGTAAGATATAAAAATACTTAGTTCTATTGTAGCAGGATTTGTTTGCAATTTTGAATACACATCTAGTCCATGTTCAGTTCATCATATTAGTCTAAATAGATTAAAAAAAAATTACATAGTACATTTAGGTAATGTTTTTGGACAAACATTTAAGGTATTGAAGATTCGTACTATGCAACAAATCCACCAAGGGGTTATTTTACCAGTTAGTGTAGTTATCTTGCTTCCAATGTAAATCAGAAGGTCTTGAAAATTAAAGCATCACCAGATTGTGCGACTTGACTCACATCCAAGTATGCAAAAGTAATAAGTTTTTCAAATGTACTGATCAGTTAAATTTCCTGCTTGCACAGTCTTGGTTGTTTGCCATTGTTCAGATAGATGCCAGTGGAAAGGGATTTGGGTTGTAATTGTTAGAAATTCTCTTGTATAGTTTGGTGATATTGCACAGGCTTGTAATTCTATTAAATTATGGTGATCAATACCTGAATATTGTGTGGCTAAGTTTGGACCTAGCATTTTTCCATGCAAAATTTTTTTTGTTCCTTTCTTATTCATATCTTTATGAAATCATCATGGAAAGATGTTTTATCTTTTTGGGAGTGTCAGTAAGTTTTTGAAATTTGCAACAAATACCTCTTTTTCTGTATCTCGTCATGGTTGGTCTTCTTTTCAGTATTCATTTTATTTTCTTTTACTAATTCCTGAAGTATCTGCTGTGAATCATGATTAGTTGATTGTGGTTAGTTCTCAGTCCAGATGATGACCTTCAGGATTTTCTGTTCTGGGAACATAGCTTTCAAGGTTTTCTCAAGCACACATGTTAAGTAAATACATGTTGCAGTTTTTTGCTGTTCCCTCATGTTTCATATTGTATTTACGGTATCCTTTTCTGCTCCAAGTTTCAGTTTTACTGTTGCCTGCCATGTTTTTTATTTGCCTTGTTGATGTGTGTCTTAGTTGTGTCAAGGCTTTGATTCTTTAACCTCCATTAATCATGTGTAATTCGTTTAGTTGTCTTACTATGCTCAGATTGTACCAGTTTTGAGCAAAAGTTGCTTATCTCGCATTGGACTTGAGTGGCCTTGCCCAGCAGTTGGAATTTTTAACAAAGGGATAAAGTGCGGTTCTTGCCATTCTGTTCCAGTTATGGCAGGTGACATTCCCACAAACATTTCAAATGGTAATACCCAACATGATCCTAAAAGGACTTTTGAGGTTGTTGTTGCTGCCACTCGAAATATGGGTATTGGAAAGGATGGGAAGTTACCATGGAAGCTGCCATCCGACCTTAATTTTTTTAAGGAGGTTACTGTGACTGCATCAGATTCTGTAAAAAAGAATGCTGTGATAATGGGTAGGAAAACATGGGAAAGCATTCCTCTTCAGAATAGGCCTCTGCCTGGTCGGTTGAATGTTGTGCTGACACGCTCTGGGAGTTTTGATATTGCAACGGCTGAGAATGTTGTTATCTGCGGAAGCATGAATTCTGCTTTAAAGCTGCTAGCAGCAACCCCTTATTGTCTGTCAATTGAGAAAGTGTTCGTTATAGGTGGTGGCCAGGTATTAAGGTGAGTTTTAAGTAACCCATTTAAGCATTTACTGCATCTTTGCTGTTCAGAAAATATTTACAATATTAATTGCAGGGAATCTCTTAATGCACCTGAATGTGAAGCCATTCATCTCACAGACATAGAAACAAACATTGAATGTGACACTTTCATCCCTCCAATTGATTTTTCAGTATTTCAACCATGGTATTCATCCTTCCCATTGGTAGAGAACAATATCAGGTACTCTTTTGTGACATATGTTCGTGTGCGAAATTCGGCTGCCGAGCTTCATACTCTGCATGATGAGGATAAAACTGATGTTAAATTATACTTGAATAAGTTTGAGGTTGAAAAGTTCTCATTTCTTCCTAAAATGATACATGAAAGACATGGGGAATATATGTATCTTAGACTTGTCCAAGATATCATAGCAAATGGTGCCCAAAAGAATGACAGGACAGGGACTGGAACATTGTCAAAATTTGGTTGTCAGGTATGCCTGTTTTTCTGGTAAATGCTTGTCTACTTTTCTTGCCAATAAATTTGTTTCATTGAGAAAAAAAAACACAAGCATTTTAAAATTTTGTCTGCCTGCACTACAGATGCGGTTTAATTTGCGAAGATCTTTTCCGCTGCTTACAACCAAGGTACTAGCTGTTAGCTTGTTTGAATCTTAATGTTTGTATCTGCAGTATGCTAGCGTTTATAATCACAAAGCTGAGATCTGGAATTTGTTCAGCAAGTACACAGGTAGCAATTGCTGAAAATATTACCTTGGAATTTGGAAAAAAATTGAGGATGGTATTTGAATGGAGAGACAATATGGGATATTAGAAACAAATTAATAAAGAGATATTTTGAACATGCTCAGATGCTTCCTGGTTATTTACATTAGTTGGTGCATTATTTGTAAATTTCCCAGGAATATAGGGTGTGCGTTTTGCTTTATCTTTTTATGGAAAATTAGGTGTTTCTTTATAAAATTCTTTTGTCTGCTCACAATGGACCCCACAACCCCCACCATATGCACCTGCATGCATGCATGCATGCAAAGAAAAAAAAAAAGCTCGATTCAAATTTAGTTGTCATCTAATCATGATTTTATTTTCTGGATGCTGTAATTTACTTACGATCTTATGATCAGTAATTTCACCTTACAAACTATGGAGAGGATACCCACTGTCTCCTATGGGTCAACACGACATGGACGCACATTTTCTTGCATTTTCTAGTACTAAGAATATCAGTATATGGTTGCTTTTGCAGAAAGTATTTTGGCGAGGTGTTGTTGAGGAACTCTTGTGGTTCATCGGTGGTTCAACAAATGCAAAGGTGGGTAACATATTAAGGGTAATTTGTATATCAGCTGTGATGTATATCTCCACCACCACCACCACCATCAAATTCTCCTATCCTCTTTGCTATTGAAATGTTTCTGTGATCTAGATTAGCTCATGAATCTATTTATCAAATTCAATGCTCTTATACTCTGTTATATTCAAATGTTTCTATTGCCTAGATTAGCTAATGAATCATTTCTATTTATTGAATTGCCTGGGTTGTATTGTCTAAGACTTGTTTCAAGTGCTGGTTTCTACTTGCCAGCCTTTAGTTTCATGTTTTTATTGGTTAAGGAAGATATGATATGTAATGTGGATAAATCAGGTTATTTGCAATAACCTGTTATCGTAATGCATAGAAATCATTGATGCATGACTTGACTAGTTTTGGTGAAATCCTGATGGACATTGAAGCTTAAGTAAAGATAGTTTTGAGTTCTTGAAATGATGCAAAGATGTTGGGAATGTATATGATTAATACAATCTTAAATCTTCTCATGGTGATATTAGAAGAAAATGGCACTGAAATGTTCTTTTCTGGCTATGCTATCCTAGCAGCTTTTTGATGTCAAGATGCCGATGAAAGCTACTCTATGTTAATGAGGCCTGTTATATAATCTGCACAGCATTTGCAACATGTTGCTGTAAATGTTCTGATGATGTCATGTGTTTGGATACATATTCAGGTACATGGTACTAATGGCTATTAACTTGCCAGTTTAAATGGATTTTAGGTAATTTATCATCGGCACTTCATGACTACACTGCACCTATCAGGGTCATCGGAGCTTAAAAGCCTATTAGGGGGCAAGTTCAATTATGTGTGAACCATAGTTCAACCTAACCTTGCAGTTGGTTAGATGGCAGCCTAATCTGACGTATTGCAATCTGGAACACCGACATGTGAAGTTGATCTGAAACTAACAATTCAAGTGTAAATGAAATTAGATAGGATAGAGATATTGGGATCTGGAACAAAGGAATTTACTAGCTAACAAGTCAAAATAACGTAGTAAATAGTAAAGGATTTAAGTTCAGTTGGAGACAGTTTAGTCATGAAGTGATCATTTCTTGTTTCTAAGTGGTGGATGGTTGATTTGAGAATTTATAGGGTTTGTTGAAGTATGCAATGCTCCATGTCTTGATAACTTTTGAAACCTATACGTATGCTGTTTTTGATATATATATGTTGACATTAATCTAATGTGATGTACCGTGGTGGGATCAGGTTGGGTCTTGTCAGTTAAGGTGTCAACCTGAACATGAGCTGGAATGGTTTAGGCTGGATGTAGTTTTCTTGAATCCAACGAGGTTGTTCTCTCTTTTCAAGATGGCTAAGATTGGCAAGTTGGGCTAGGTACTTTTGGAGGGATTGCAACTCTAGTTTTTCTAATTTGAGTTGGATAATAAATAGGGAGCATGCACCAAACCATCACGTATTGGGTGGTTCAGGGTGTTCTTAGTTGTATTGGTCGCAAATCGGGGACGGTTCAACCTTCCAAATTGGAACACCAAACAAGGGAGAGGGAAAGATAGGAAGAGAGAGCGAGGAGGGGAGGGAAAGAGGGGATGACGTTGCTGGAGGGCCAACGATGGCCCGTTGAGGCCGTCGGAGGGCCGTGGAGGCCTTTGCGGTTCCATGTCACCCTATAGCGCATTTAATTGAGAGAGATAGAGATAGAGAGAGAGAGGGGGGAGCGAGGATGCTGGAGGGAGGCGCATCTAGCGGAGAGGTCATTGGATGACAGTTGTGGCCATCAAATGGCAGAAAAGGTGCGGATGCAACTGTAGTCATGGAACAGGGGCGGTCACCCTTGTTCATCACGTTTTTTTTTTCTTTTTTAATGACGATGAATGAAGTCAGCAAGGAGTTTGTCAGCTATATTTTGATCGGGATTTTTTAAAAAAATCTCATAAAATGGGGTGATCACCCTTGTTTCATGCCCGTGGAGCTGCGGGCTGCATTTTTGCCATTCGGCAACTAGCCGGAGGCCCTCTGCCGGCTTCCCTTTCCTTCTTTTCTTTCCCTCCCTCTCTCTCTCTTGGCTGCGATTTGGTGGAGGAATTGGAGGCCTTGGTGGCCCTCTAAGCATTCCTGCAGCCCACTTGTGGCCACCCCAGATGTCTCCTTTGGCTATCCTCTCCCTCCCTCCCCTCTTCTTCCTCCCCCTTTCTCCCTTTCCCCTCTCTTTCCTTTCTTCGTCTCCGGTTCCTTTCTTCACTTCTCTATCGGTTCGCACTAATCTGGTCCGGTGCGGATCCGTACCAACTCGTACCATCGGCTGGCTGGCATAGATCCCGGTTCTGATTCTGCAGACCTTGATAGGGAGTCTTGCTATTAGCAAGCTATATTAATATATATATTCGATGATTATGTAGAAGCATTTACTAGATGTTTTCAAGATCTATGTTCTGGATAAGGCCATCCACAACTTAGGTTGCTGCTGATATAGTAATTGTTTGATGAATTATATGGTGCACACTAACATCATTTTGTATCCCATTCTGGAATAGAAGTTTATGTTGCTAGTTTTTGTCTTTGTTTTAACACTTTCTAGCAGACAAATCTCTTTTTAACTGTGAGCTGCATGGTGGCCACATACATCTTGAGCACTGAACCATTCTTTTAGTTGTTTTATTTGGCTGAAATTCTGTGACAACTATTTCTTTGTTTTGAACAGGTTTTACAGGAAAAGGGTATACATATCTGGGATGGCAATGCATCAAGAGAGTACCTTGATAGGCATGCACCTTGCTTTCAATTTATTTTCCTTACTAAAAATTTGAGATTTTGATTACCATCAAATCTTGCTATCTGATGTCATTAAATCTCTTTTTCCAGTGTTGGCTTATCATGTAGAGAAGAAGGCGACTTAGGACCAATATATGGGTTTCAATGGAGACACTTTGGTGCCAAGTATGATATAATTTTGGAAACCTGTCCAACCATCTCTGCTCTGACTTGGTGAACTTCTAACCTAGAATCACCTATTTTGCAGGTATACTGACATGCATGCTGATTACACTGGGAAAGGATTTGATCAGCTATTGGATGTAATTGACAAAATAAAGAGCAATCCAGATGATCGTCGCATCATTCTCTCAGCTTGGAATCCTTCGGATCTCAAGAAAATGGCCCTTCCTCCTTGCCACATGCTCGCACAAGTTAGTGATCATGCAGAAATTTTAAATATATTAACCTGCTATTTGCACCACCATAGGTTTTAGCTGTTGAATTTGTTATTCAGTAATCATTTTCAGGTGCTGTATGCTTATGCATTTTAATAAGCATGGTTTACTGCTAAATTAGTCCTGGAAACTTTTAAACCTGATCTTTCAAAAAGCAAGGACAAACACAACCCATTGGGAGCAACATTGTCAGAAATGAGCCATTGATATTTCTATATTTCATAGCCTTGACATTACTGCCACATCCTGTTCTTGTCTGCAAAGCAATGCAAGATTAACATTGAGATGTTCTTAGAAGACAATTAATAACTACTCTTTTTAGCATGTGGAATGCTTGCAAATGCATTGGGAAAATTAACTCTACCAGTTGTTTTGACTGCTATGCGACATTTAGAAACTATTGACCAGAAAATTTTATTTTTGGACCTTGATTTTTATGGCTATTTATTTTTTAATTCCTGACCTGTGTACAAGGTGTGTATATATTGCATATTATGGACTAATTGATAAATGGAACTTGGGCAAGAATTTACAGTTACATGGCAGTCAAAACAGGGGACAGAGTTCCATTTAGCCAAAAGCATCCATATTTTGTTTTGGTCCTCTCATCTGAGGATCCTTATCTGCTCCCAATTGCAGTAAAATGCCCATTTAGCACATTATGAACTATAAGGTGTTCACCTTTAGCATAATCAATAGTTCATCTATTGTTACTCTGTGTGTGTGTGTGTGTGTGTGTAGGCAGAGTAGAATGATTTTAGAGACTTTAGAAGCTATGCGAGAATGATATTTGAGAACATTTTCTTGGTGTGGGATGACTTCGGTCACGTGTAATATATAGTTATTTATTTTCTTTGTTTAGATCTCAATTATACTTTTCCAGTGCATGCTCCTCTTTCTGTTTCTATCAATAAAAGTTATTGCTTCTCCCCAGTTTTATGTGGAGAATGGGGAGTTATCATGCCAAATGTACCAACGGTCTGCAGACATGGGACTTGGTGTGCCATTTAACATTGCGTCGTATTCACTTTTGACATGCATGATTGCTCAAGTTTGCGGTATGTTATCTTTGTTTTTACAGAATTTGTTGAACTGTTTTATACTTAAGAAACTGATAACTTTAACCATTCATGAGCTTCCTGGGTATGATCATATTTTGATGCCAGCAGGTCAATACATCTGAATATGATTGCTAAAACTAGCTATTCCAACATTATGCATGATCCACATGTTCGGAAATTCATAGTTATAGGATAAACATTTTAAGAAGACTTTATAGATGCCAATATTTGATATTTTGGGAGGATCTTGGGGAGTTAAATGTGCTGAGGTGTATATGATTCGCAAATAATGCATTGTTGATGAATGGAAATGAACAGGAACTGAGGCCCTAGACAAAATTGACGGTCAAGAGATTCTGGTCATGATTATTTTTGTTTCCTTTGGATTCAGTGTACAAAATAATAGGGGTAATGCTTATCTTATAAAGTAATAGTTGAATAGATGAAATCGAGAGGTTGTCCTAGGTGTTATTGACCGTGTGCCTTGGTGACTTAAGGGAATGCTTTAAAATAAGGCCCAAAATATTGTATGGTTTGGAATCTTAGGCTAATAAAAGAACATGTAGTAATGCTCATGATCGGAGCTCTTACAGAAAACAAAGGTCTGGGAATATCTTAAATTAACATTTTGATGAAATTTTCAGCAATAGGAAACACAACCTTTCTCTAGAGGCAATAAACCAGCCCCAGGTCAACGAAGATCCAACACCCTGCCCCCCTCCCCTGCAAAATAGAACAAACTTAGAATTTATACAGTTATTATGCATCTTGTTCAATTTAATGGACACAACATACAGAAAAAATGGAATTCGTTGGGGGGGTCAATTAATAAACAGAAAGGGATGGTTGAAGTGGTAATTGACCCCCTTTCCACTTCCCCTTTTGCCTTTTTCCCCTCTTTTCTTCATTGTCTCTTTTTGTTTCTCTGCTCTTCTTTCCTTTTTCCTTGTTTTTGGTCTTTAGCTTAAGTCTTCCGAATGATTTAGTTATCCATTTCTCATTTGATAAACCCTGGCTTTGAGTTATTAGCTTGACATTATTTGTTGTATTGTGATAATTTTCCTAGTTTGTGTGTCTATATTTGCCTTGACAAGGTTTGGATTTTCTGCTTGGCAATATGATTATTTGTGAAATCCCAGTGGAAGAGAATATTGACATGAAAAAAACAAAGGAAATTCAAATTGGAGTTCATTGACTAATCAGAAGTCAATAATGATTGACTAAAAATAATCAAGATACTGTCTTTCTTTCTAGAGAATACTTCTATGACTTTTTCCAAATGCCTACCGAACTATTTGGAATGTCAAGCTCCATTCTTTTGTAGCTCTATCACACAGCAGCCTTGGGCTCCAAGCTAATAACCAAGGTTGTATGTCTTGAGACACCAATTTATAACTCTGCCGAAACTAGAAGCCTGCCACAATGACCCGGTGATGGAAAGAAGCACATGATCCATGCTCCCATCTTTGACTGAAAAAGTGGATTTTTGTTCAAATTTGATGCCCTCCTCCTGAGATTATCTTCTCTGAGGATTCAAGATAACCAGCGAATCCAAGGCTTGGAGCTTGCTGGAAGCCTTAATGTTCCATCAGTAATTTGCTTCCTCTAGCATTTAAGATTCTTATCGTACCTATCTAAAGAAGCCAGTTTAAGCATAGATAGAAATGTGATATTATGGAGTTGTCTTTGGAAGGTTGAAGGATGCTCAATGGTGTTTGCTTGCACGTTTAGTTATCTAGCTTTCGGTATGAAGTCTGTTCCTTGCTTTAGTGCATATTCCACCTTGTATTTAGCTGTTGAATCTATCATCTACTTCTATCAGTGTTTTTTTAATTATTTCTATTTTGGGAATTGGTGGGCAGGTTGGGTTTTGGGGGGACAATTTATAGAATATGTTGGGCTGATGAAAATCTCCTTGGCTCTTGCTTTTTTCCTACCTGTGCAAATTAGGTTACGGGGTCCAACTAGGATGCATAATTCATATAGAACCATGGATATACTCTGTAGTAGTTGTTTGAAGCCATTTGCATAAAAAGTAGTACTGATGATATTGCTACATATTAATGATCCTTTTCCTTTTATTTTGTCTAGATACATTTGTTGGTCTCCTTAGATGGGCCAGTGCTTTTTGTTATTATCTTGCTTCATCGCTTCTTTCTGTATGCAGATCTTTTGCCTGGGGATTTTATCCATGTTGTAGGAGATGCTCATGTTTATAGAACTCATGTGAGGCCTTTAGAAGAGCAGCTTCAAAAGCAACCAAAACCATTCCCGGTGAGCAATGCTATGTAAATTATTCTAATAATAGAATTAAGTAGAATAAATGAAGAATCGGTTGGTCTGAAGTTAATTGTAGCCTTCCGGTTATTCGATTTCATATAACCACTTAATTTTTCGTTCATCAAACCCAGATTCTGAAGGTGAACCCTTTGAAGAAGGATATAGATTCCTTTGTTGCATCTGACTTCGAGCTTGTTGGATATGACCCGCACTACAAGATAGAAATGAAAATGGCAGTATAACGCCTTCAGCTTTGGAGAAGAGAACTTGTCTTACTGTTCTGCATCATGTGGTCAGAAGCATAGGTTACAGAGGTAACTACACTTTCACGCCCTTCTTTGTTTAGCGAGTTATCTAAATACTGTCAGTTAATCAAAAGTCAGTTATAAACTTTATATTATGGACTCAATCTAATGGTAGTGGATCCAATATAAGCGGGCAAGCTCGGGAGAGGTTCCTTTGAGCTTGCGTTGAGTGAGAAATGGCTTGACAGCCGGATAACATATCCACGTACTGATATCGCACGCTCTGGCTACTGACCAAAGGCTTGAGGCAGGCCCTACCTAGATAAAATTTTTCGTTGCATCAAAATAGAGACTTATCTTGGTAAGCGGTATCATTGCCCAGGAGGATATTATGATTTCGATGGCTCACGCAAGGTAGAAATAATTTTTTATATCATATTTTGCCCCCACTTGTCTCAGGTACGGCTGCATGCCTATTTGTGGAGAGGCCCTTAAAATAATACTCAAGAGGTCTTTACTCCATCGGCACATATTCTAGAAAGCGATCGTCTGCTAAGAGGTGAATGAAATTTGTTCTCTTTGTTTTGATATCTGGACCCTGACATTTTATGGATGGAACTCTGGCCTTCTTTTTTTTCAATTTGAGCCTATCTGTGAGTTCCGATGTCCCAGGAAACAAGAATGTGTCTACGTGCTTGTTTAGTGCCTTGGTCTATGTGCGCATCTGATCTTGTCTAGTGCCTTCACTCGTGCACTTTGTGTTAAACAGGGCTAAATGTTTGTGATCGCATGTCTTATATTCTCCGTATTTAAAATCTAATTAGCTTCCAATTATTGAGTCTACCTATTGAAGACGTGGCGGTTGGCAGGATGGAAGGTGATGCCGGAGAAATTACTAGGTAGATTCATTTTACCATAGACAAATTTAATCAAAAGTTCAGCTGGTTCGATGCTGATTGGCTATGGGATGAAAATGAGTCCATCAAAATTTACAAAATATTTTGTCTATAATAAAATAAATCTATCTAATAATTTTTCGTGATATTGGGTGATGATGCCTGCGCATTTATTGATGATGGTTGGCATTATCGTTTGGTGCTTTTTTGTGGGGACATTAGCTTCGAAACAGGATTGCAACTTATCTTGGCTAGGGATGGCAACGAATTGAATATGGATTGGATTGGTTTATATCTAGTAAAAATTTTATATCTATATTTATTCAATATTTGTTTTGAGTTGAATCGAGTTAAGTAGAGATGCAGGTTGGATTGGATTGGATATATGAGAAAAATTGATCGGGACATGTCGGGTTAGGTATATATAAATAATATAAAATTATCATGATTTTGAATAGAATATTTAAGTTGGGGCATATTATTATCTGTATTTGATTTAAATTTATTTTGGATATATTTCTTAGAATTTATGTATTTTAAGTTTCAATCGGATTATATTTTATTTCATTCAGATTAGATTGAATATCTGATGCATCAGTTAAAATTGTTATTTTTAAATCTTATCTTGGTCTGATCCTATATTATCAGAGTAGCTAGTGTAACCTTGTATCCTTGTAAATGGCCGAAAGTGGGGGTGCCAGCTCTATCGAGTTTAACTGAAACCCAAATAAAATAATGGTACCAGGCCGATGTGCAATCATGTAGCAGCAATATATAAATAAAAGAAAAGATAACACCACATCTCTTTTGCGTGCCTGGCGGATCATCAAACAGTTGTATCTAACCATTCACTTTATTTAGATATATTAATTGTATTTATATAAGTGGATTTTGTAAAAGATATTTCATAATTAAGGTAGGATTGTATTTTTACGGTCCCACCTGTATTTACTCTCTCTTAGACCGGATTATCCTTGCAAGTGACTAGAGTCGTGTTTCCTGTATTAGTACCCAAAATACGTATAGTGCCAGAAATCAAGATCAGCTCGACACGGCGAAGAATGGCAATTGGGAAAGGAGCATCGTCGTCCTCGAGAAAAGTCGGTGTAAGATTCCAAGAGAGTGGGCGTGATTAGCGTTTCGAGCGTGGATATAGCCATAGACGAGGCAGTTAGGACGATGGGCATGGAGGAGAGTAGCAAGAGAGTCAACAAGGAAGGTGACAGTGGTGGTGTGCTCTTGAAGTGGTAAGAATAGGGGGGAGGAGAGGGAGGTGATGCTCTTGCAACCTGCAGAAAGGCCGACCTCAGGGGAAGGAGAGAGTAGGTGGAGACACGGAGGGGCAATGGTAGGGGTGGTGACGAATTTGTAGTAGAGCAGATAATACGGTTCGCAAAATATGTGGCGAATAGAGGCCAGGTCGGTGAAGAAGAGGATATGGAGGTGGTCATGAGTTTTGGTGGAGGGACTATAAAGAATTTTGGATGAATTAATGGTCTTGCTATCGTACATTGCCAAAGAAACAACGAGGCACTTTATTAAACGGCAATTCACTAAAAGGCCCATCACTCAATTATCATGGACCTCTACTTTATTAACTATTACAAGATAATAGTTAACTTAATTACATATATATATATATATATATATATATATATATATATATATATATATATATATATATATATATATATATATATATATATATTACCCGCCCCATGTATGGTATTATAGCGGAATCCTTAGGCCCTTACCTTCCGGGTATTATATTTCATACGGATGCGGGTGGAGATTGGAGGAGAGGAGTCTTGCTGTATTAGTTCCTAATAAGAAACGTGCAAGATACATCGCTGTTGCCTTTTTGGGATCATCTCTGATATACTAAACTTCTCTCCTATCTCTTTATAGTCTGTTTGATTTGGACAAGAGTTTATGAGGAGAGGGAAGGATAATGGAGGAAAAGGAAGAAGAGGATAATGAAATTAATGAATTCTTGTTTGAAAAAGAAGAGAAAGGATAAGAAAAGATACATACCTTACTCTTATTTAGATAAAGGGATTAAGAAAGTGGTAGAAAAATTTTTATATATATTTTAATAAATACATTCTTTTTAATTAATATATATATATATATTATTTAATGTTTGTGATATATTTTATTATATAGAATAAATTTATTAGATATTTTTATGTAAGATGCATTTATTTTATATATCAAAAAATTTTATACGAAAAGCAAAAAATTAGTCTGTATGATTAGAAAAATAAAATATATAATGATCTAGTTATAATTTTAAAATTTTATTAAGAATAAATTAGGAAAGTAAAACTTAAACGTGAATCTTTTTCTCTATTACATCTCAAATTATGGGGTATATAAAATTGAGTAAATGAGGGATATGGAGGAGTTGAAAGAATTCTTCTCTATCTTTTTTTACTTCTCAAAAAATTTTATTAAATAAGAATTCATTTTTTACCTCCTCCTTTTCTCTCTTCATGAACCTTCATGTACCTCCAATCTAAACAGATTATTAAACTCTATGAGACAGACCGCCATTTAGCCCCACGCAGATTACAGCTCTCAAAGCATTCCAAACTTTGTCCCTGTACAGCTCTCAAAACGAGCAATGGACTATCCAGTGGTCACCACCTTAGCTTCATTTTCTTCCATCACGTTTTAGACTCTCAGCGACGCTTTATTATGTACGGACTACAAGAATAAATATTTTTCATAAAATATTTACTAAAATAAATATTTTATATACTAATAAAAATATGTTATTTTTTGTAATTAATAAAAATAATATTACAGGGGTGGCATAATTTCTATTTTTTTTTTTTTAAAGTATGGATTATATGCTAGTTATATTCTTAAAAGAGAAAAGTTTAGTAACATCAATGTTCATCAATAGTAAAAGTCCTCGTGGTCCAAAGGGCATGCGATGCCAGCCAACGACAAGCGTTGTTTGACAAAAGGTGTTTGCTTGATTTTGTTTCCTAGTGATTAACAAATCTTATCTTTCCTGGTTCGTGTTGTTCTCCCTCTCAGATCCAGGATTCATGTACCGATGACGGTCGCTCCATTATATTTAGATATTTATTTATTGGTGATTGTAATCGAAACTACTAAAATGGAGGGAGTGCCGGAGAGGTTCGAGTGCCACCAAAACGCCCCTTCTTATCGGATCCGGATCACGTGCTCACCCCGGTAACTGGAGAGCCACGTCAGCAGCTAGGTGGTGGTACGGGGTTCCTCGAGAATATTAGTTGGGCGGGGGCCTCGTCCATCGCCCCACCCCACCGAGATCGCCACCGGCATGTCTCGCGTGCTCATTCTTCGCAAAGCTCCGGATTTTATGCCGACTTTGAGAGGTAGCTTTCGTTTCCCGTTCTGCCTGGCAACACGTTCATATGTACCTGAGGAGTGGAGAGAGAGGTTAACCAGCAGCGCAGCCATAAATCAACAAGCTAAAAGATAATAAAAACCGGAAAAAAAAAGTTATTTGCTTCTCCATAATGTCTACAATTTAACCAAATAAATTTAGCAACTATCAGTCGAAATGATTATTGATGTCTTAGCGTATGCATATGTACTTTGCTTAATATAAGGAAATTTTTATTTAAAATAACAAGAAAAAGAGACTAAGATTTTGCAACAGCTTGAAACAGGGAATCGACATATGGAGTAGAAATTTTAACTCCTCTCTAAGTTTTGGTTTGCAGATTTAAGATATATTTGGATGTGAAGCAAATTGCCTGAAAAATATTATTTTTATGGCCAAATGTAGTTTGTCGTTTGTTTGTTTCATTTGAAAAGTAGCAAATTTGAAAAATCAATGACTAATTGTGAAAAGACCTTTTTTATTATCATGAATACAGATAATCAAAAAATGATGTGGTGTTCTCAAAAAAAAAAAAAAAAAAAAAGGTAAATGCTTAAACGAAAAGCATAGAGATAATAATTATGTTTAACCTAGATAGCTGGTTAGCATCAAGCCATCAAGCCACAAGCTTCTACTGAAGTAAAATAATTTATTCTTAGAATTTTTAAATAAGATTTTCTATTGATGTTAAATGTTCTCCGCAATCCATGTCATGTGAAGAGCTTCTTCACGTGCGCAAAGCTGCATAGTTGTTGGACATGCATCATGCAGCCTAGCCAGTCGGTAACGCTTTTTGAGCCCCTGAAGCAATGGGATCAAACAAATCACTGAAATGGTGAAAAAATGAATTGGACCGGCAAGCTACAAGAATATCATGGTCGAGCTAGTGGTTGAATGTCTGTACAATCATTAGATAAATCTTTGATGATCTACTATGGAATGATCATTATAAGAATCAAAATTGAAATTAGGATGATCATATTTTTCATATATCCGGTTCATACTTAAAATCAAATTTAAATATGATTTAAATATTAAAAAAGTTAAAAAAATTAAATTTTCAGAAATCGGAGCACGCTTATTTGTCTTTGAATTCCCTCTTCCTTACTAAATGGCCAGGTTCGAAGCCATTAATTCTCATTTTCATTCCAAAATCTAATTTTTTCAACCAAGCATGCGGTAGATATAAATGAGCACACATAGTTGCCCTTTGGATCATCTTATTCAAAGTTTTGAACAATGTCCGGGCCTCCATCTTGACCGTGTTCCTTAAAAATAATGTACATAGTTAAAAAAATTAGGATCCAAACTAAAACATGGGACTATATTTAAAATGGCACCACATTCCCATCATTTAATCTCGTGGGCATCCAGTTGAGTAACCAAAAACGCACTGCTACTCCAGTTGAACGTGACTCGGCGGACAAGCAATATACAAGACCAATCCCCCTACAAGTTGGCAAATAACTATTTTTAACCCCTGCAGGCGGATTATAGGTGGTTTAAAAAAACTCAGCACCCTCAGATATTTTGGGATATATTTTTTTTTTAATTTTTTTTGATTGTATTTATACTCATAATATACAAATATTCCGTTGTATAAAAGAAAAAAGAAAACTCACATGAGAGAAACTTTTTAGATATGGGGCCTCCTGTCAGCTATCAGTCTTTTTCCCCTGATTCGAGATTTTTAATTAAATAGATACCCCACCGATTGGACCTCTGGAATGATACCCGACAGTGATATCCATGGAAATCCTCTCCCCCAGTTGGTTCTTTCAATCTTCTAATGTGTTTATGCTAGATTGATAGTCCCACTTTCACAATCTAGCTTATCCCCAGCTTTCTAATTGGTCTGCCGTGATGTACGGAGATTAACTAATATCCGCTTCCTGCCTTTTGCTGCGCTAGCTTCCAAACATTATTGACTGAATTGGTGACTTGCAGTCAAAATAGTTCTGTTGCAGGTCGACGCAGGAGCCACAGGCTTGTACATTTGGAACTTTTTATGAATGTTCGGAACTTATTATGAATGCCAAATGGTGTCTAGATCTAATGAAAATAAATGTATTTCAATAATTATAACACACTTCCATACGAATTCCATGACTAAAATATAAGATATATGTATTTTAAGAGCTCGTGCATATGCCTAGTTTAAGTCGATTATATACAGGCCAGTGAATTTTGATAATATCTATGGGGAGAAATAATAAGAGCCTCGTGAAATAGCGGTTCGATTAATTTGATAATGCTAACTATCATGGGGTCATAGTATTTTAACCATGATTCTTGAGATCTTGTGCATCAGTCACCGACCTTTGAGTCAGAATTATGATGGCGAATCAATAAATTTCATTTTCTTCGATTATAATCGTCATGCTTGGCAGGATTGATAGATCACATCACATCATATCATTAAGAAAGATAGCGGGGTATACATTGACTATAGAAGTATTATAGAATCATGGCACATCGATCATAATTTTCGAGATTCTAAGCATCGATCGTCGACCTTCAAATCAGAATTATGCACCTCGGCCATCCATATATGACGAATCCTACAACTATCATATTTGATGGGATTGATAGATCCCCTCACATCATACCATCAAGAAAAATGGCTGATATTACCTGTAAAGATGTTATAGGGTCATAACATCTTAACCATGATTCTGAAAATCCTGAGTACTGGTCGTCGAACTTCGGATCAAAATTATATACTTCAACCATCCACATGCAGTGAACCAACAAACTCTACTTTCTCCGATTGCAACCATTATACTTGGTGGGACTGATAGATCCGATTACATCATGCCATCAAGAAAGATGGCTAAATATAGACTATATATAGTTAAATTAATTACCGCTATATTCTAAAAAATTCAAATAAGACTTCCATAATGATGTGACTGAGAGGGGGCAGAAGCCTCCACTCTTCATGGCTCCAACTTCAGCCTATAAATAGGAAAATCAATGGATCCAAAAAAGATACACAACCAAATTTGTCACGTTCTATCTCTTTCATATGTTCTATAGATCTCCGACTTGAATGTCGAAGGATCTCGTCAACTCGGACAAGTAATTTATTTTACAAGTCCGATCGTCGTTATTTTTCCTGGCCTCCATCTTCCTCCAGTGGCTTTGATCTGAGTCGAGATCCTACAGCAACACTAACGTGTGCATAATATTAATTATACCGTTCATCCTTAAATAAAGATGGCTTCAAGTGTTATTAATTAAAATTGATATGTTTAAATTTTTTGCAAGGTCATCAACCAACATATCCTTATTTGCTGATGTGTTCTTTTAAAAAAAAGTTATATAGGCGCAAATGGATGTATCCAATATGTATTGATTCATGTTACTTTACATCAATGACACTATACAACATTTATTTCAAAGACTCCATGCACACTTTGTATAATGCTAAATCTTGTTACTTTACCTATAATACAATTCTAGCCTTTATGGTATGTACTGCAAATGTCCGACAATATCTTTGGGAAACAAGTTTCCAAAACATTGTTTTAGGAAAAAAATTTTGCATGACTGCAATGTGAGGGGCCGGTTTTTTGTTGTTCTTAAAATGCCCAAATTTTATCAAAAAATGACAAGCTATTTATGTCAGCTATGTTCAAGATGAATACCAAATTATTATTTATATCAGGTCATTCAAGATTGAAGTGGCTTGGTGTCCAAATCAAGGAATTCCTTTTACGCACTGAGCTTGTATTCCTATCCAGGCTTGTATTTGAACGACAGATTAGCATTGACATATTAATTTTCCATTGGCGCCTCAAAAGGGTAGCCTTGTGTACCGAAAGAAATAATGTACAAAAAAAAAAGAAAAAAAAAAAAAGGCCGTGAACCAATAATGAGGTGGGCTCCATATGCATGTGATGCTTCTTTAATTCAAACAGTATCGGTGATTTAGGAACACATAATTATCTTACATTATGAATGGAACTCATAAATACATCCCTTTGGCATCCATAATTTCACCATCCCTCTTCTTATGTCTCTCTCCTTACGGTTCAATGCATCCAGGGTGGTGCATCCATCCAAAAGAGTCGCAGCATTTTTTATCCTGTCGTTAACTTAGCAGCCTCGTGGTATTTGAAAGTTTTTTTTTTTTAAATTTATTTTTAATAATGCTGATGCGGGGATCCAGTTGGGTAATGGAATCCAGCCTCACGAGCGAGTTAAGGCAGTAGAAGAGCGGCGGCGGGAGAAGAACGCGGATTCTTCCTCTCTTGCCATCTCTTTCAATAGAAGAAGAGAAAAGAGAAGGAAATCATAGAGATTCAAGGGCAAAGGTGAGACCTTTGAATTGAAACAGAAACTATGATGCAATGCCGCTTTGGTTTTGATCAACTCTTGCGATTCTCGCCGTGAGAAAGCTAGGATCTGTAGGATATGTCTTCGATCTTTCTCAACGCCCATATGCGTTCCCTTTCCCTTTTTCTTCTAAAAGTCTCATCTTGGTCTTCTAAATTTTAATGATCTAATGGTAGGTCCGGTTGTGCTTGATAGAATAATAAGAAATCTAGCCTCCAATGCAGTGTTCTGCACTTTACTGAACTGGAACTGAGCCACAAAGATCCCCCTTTGGAAAAAGTTCCCTCCTTTGTTTCTCTATTATTACTGTGGTATTGATATCTACGGGGACCCTTTCGTGGCTACGTTGAAGGCCTACCCCTCTTTTTCTAACAACGTTCTTCTCCTTCCATACTTGTTTGTCTTGAGAGCAAGAAAGCTGTCTTTCTTAATTTGCTTAGATTTGATTTAAAGGTGTTTGATTTGGTCTTCTGGTGAATTACCATTGGGGCAGGCACTGTGGGTGATGTCGAAGCCACTTTCCCGGTGGTCCACCGACGGTGGGCGGATCATTGGCATCTCCGACAGAGACCCTTTGGATCAGAATTACTCGAAGGATTCTGCTGAGAATGGTATCGGGCACGAGGCCGGAGCTTGTCAGAGCCTCCGGCAGGGGACAGCGCTTCCTTTCGTCAAGCTAGGCTTGGCCCTTGTCACGGCGCTTGCCCTCTTCGGTTCCCTTTATTGGACCATATCAATCTCCACCTTGTCTCAAGTTCACATCTACCGGGGCTACCGCCGTCTACAAGAGCTTCTTGTCTCAGACCTCTCTGAGATTGGTGAGCTTTCACTTGGTTCCACCAAGTTGAGGGAGCTTGGATTCTGCTCATCTGAGTATGAGGATTTTGTCCCATGTTACAACAATGTTTGGGAGAGTTTGGATGCCGGTGATCCAGATAGAACAATTGAGTATGAGCGCCAGTGTGTTCGGAAGTCTGCCGAGGATCATGACTGTTTAGTTCTGCCACCGAGGAATTATAGAATTCCCATTAGGTGGCCCAGTGGGAGAGACTTCATTTGGAAGGAGAATGTGAAGATCACCGGGTTCGAGTTCTCCTCTGGGAGCTTGACAAAGAGGTTCAGTGGCTCCATTGTTTTCTTAATTGGCCTATTTCTATGTTATATTTGACAGTTTTGGCATATAAGCTGTTGGATTGCAGGATGATGGTGGAAGAGGAGCAGATCTCATTTCGCTCGGACTCCCTTATGGTTGATGGAGTAGAAGATTATTCACATCAGATAGCGGAGATGATTGGGCTGAAAAACGGGTCTAATTTTAATGAAGCAGGGGTGAGTACAATTTTTCTAATCACAGGTCATTGTTTGGTCCTTGAAAATAATCAAGATATTCAGTTTGTAGATGGTTATAACAGAAAGTAAAGAGCAGAATGAATATTTGGATTTATCAAAAAGCTAATTTACTGAAACTACTTTGAGTATATATGATAATGGTACTTTCTAAGTGGTGCTTGTTTAACTTTAAGTGCTATACAAATGTTATGCAACAATTCTTTTTTTGAATCTATTTATGTTAGTCTGATGATATTATGTTCCGTGGGAAAGTATTAAAATTTATGAGAAAGAATGATTTGATGGGTTATACTTCAGACTGAATTTTAGTTTGTGGTTTATGTTTGATGCTTTCAGATTGTTTTGAAGTGCAGTGTGAATTTGCACTTCCTTTATAGATCCCACGAGCTCCTTCTATTTTTGTTAAACTCATTTTACGTTTATTGTTTGTTCTTTTCTCGATTTTGAAAGCAGTCAGGTATTTGATCTTGTATCTTATATTCATGGCTCCTTGGGATCAAACTATCACCATAACAATTCCTCCGTGCATGCTATCTCCTTGTGATGATTATTACAACTTCAATTGCCATGAGCTAATGAAAATATTTGCCATCAAAAACCAAAGACCTTGTTTTAGCCACCTCAATTTTGATCGGTGATTTCTTATGACTCTACCCATTTGTGAAGAAAATGAGGACCTATTTAATTTTCCTTCCAACTACTCCTTTTTTCTTCTTAGATGATATCTTTTTATAAGATTTCTAGGGAAGGAATACACATATTTACTGGAGATGCAAACTTTCATGATTTTTCTTAGAATGATCATTGCCTTGTGTTCTTGTTCTCTGGATTTTTCTTCTATTCCTGTATTTTTTTTTCTATCCAATTATTTTCCAAAGCCTCCTACATCTCCCAGTTTTTTCCTTATCATTTTTTATTTTTGGTTGCAAAATTATGCCTTTGCATGAATTTGCAACTTTTTTAAGTTTCAAAGGTGAGGTAGGTCTTGGTGCAATAATAAAGTTGCTCCACTGTGACTTGGGTGTCATGGATTTGAAATATGGAAATAGCCTTTTTGCATACGGGGGTTAATTTGGATATATCTGACCCTCCCCAGACACAAAGTGGTGGGAGCCTCTGGTACACCCTTTTTAAGTTTCAAAGATGACATTTACATGATATGCAAATAATATTATTACTGTTAATGATTTAATCATCTACCGCATCATCTTAATTTTAGATACATTCATCATTTGATATTGTATGTTTTGTGAATGTGTATAATATCTCTGGTGATATTTCCTTTACAATGAAGACTCATCCAGTCTAGTTCAGTGTTCAATACTGCACAAATATTTATGGTTTTGCACTTGGTGTAATGGTTTCACGTGACAAACCTCACATTATATTTCCAAAATCTTGACTATGCTAAATCTGACTTTAATTGTTTCTGAGATGATCTCTGTTAAGATTGAAACTGGTTCTAGGCCTCAACAAGAAACTTCTATATAAATTGGACTGAAAACTATTTCTTAAACCCAGGTCAGTTAATTGAACAAATTTCTTAGATGTTTCTGTTTTATGCTTAACATGAAACATTTCTTCATATTTGATTCTTGCTGTAGCTGCTTAAATTTAGATGTAGTTTTGGATTCCAGGAAGGTTCATCCTCAAACGTATGAATCATCAATCTTTAGAAAATTATCTAATTTTCTTTATTACATTCATCTATATGTACAATATCAACTGGATTACTTTTAATTATAATGTTGCAGATTAGAACTGTCTTAGATATAGGGTGTGGCTTTGGTAGCTTTGGAGCACACCTCTTCTCCAGACAGTTGCTGACTATGTGCATTGCTAACTATGAGCACTTTGGAAGTCAAGTCCAAATTACTCTTGAAAGAGGCATGCCTGCCATGATTGGTTCTTTTACATCAAAACAGTTGCCATATCCATTCCTCTCTTTTGATATTGTGCATTGTGCAAGATGCGAGTTTGATTGGGAGAAGAAAGGTTTGTATTAACTTATATAATTGCTCTGAATTTACTAATCTTGGTTGATTGTATGTATCTTTTATTTACTCTTTCTGCAATGTATCTGGGCCACAATAATCCTAGTCACCAAGCTTGACTGAATGTTTTTTATATAGTCAGCTACATGGTTATGAAAATGTAAGTGATTGAAAATACTCTGTGAGCAAAATAGCCATTTAGTTTGTTACAGGACAAATTCTGATGTCAAGTCGTATTGAGAAGCATTCCTGTTATAGTATAGGAATTAGTTTCCAGAGAATTGATGTATAAGTTGGACAAGTATAGAGTCTAGAATAATGTCACCCATGATATGGGAAAATTTGCTAATATGATCAGTAGCAATGCAGGACATTTGTTTTGTTTAATTATCTCATTCAACTACTATTTTCTGTAAATGCTGGATTTTATATATATATATATATATATATATATATATATATAATCATTGTTTTAGTTTTGTCTACTTGTTTCACTTCTCTTGCAGCTGATGTCCTATTTATTATTCTGACTGTCGTGATTAAATTATTTATATCAGAGAGCTATCCACTCTCAAAAAATAGACATATTCACATCTTCCTTTTTTCTTTTTCAGTGCCGGGGGGGGGGGGGGGGGGGGTGGGGAGGGGAGGTGGTTGTGGCCAGGGCGGGGGCGGTGTTGGGGAAGATGGGTGGTGAGCTAAGCTGGACTTCCCATTATTGGCCATACACTTGAAACTTATGAGGGGACTTGCAAAGTTTCTTTTCACTGTTTGGCCGGTCCATCTAGTTGCTAACTTGCTGCTATGATGATGTTACAGATGGTATTTTCTTGATCGAAGTTGACAGACTCTTAAGGCCTGGAGGTTACTTTGTCTGGACCTCACCTACAAATACTCAAAGACCACTGCATGATAAAGTTAATCAGAAGACGTGGTCACTTGTTCGTGATTCTGCTGAGAAACTCTGCTGGGATATGTTGTCGCAGCAAGATGAGACAATTGTATGGAAAAAGACTACCAATAAGAAATGTTATAGTTCTCGGTAAGCAATCACATTCTTTTTGAATTAGGTTTTTCTCTCTGCTGTCAGATCATAGCTTAGCCAATAAAGGCAGTCATCTGTCTCCATACATGTCATTTGAATGTTGCCTAATTTATCTTGATTTGATGAAAACATATCTAGGAAATCTGGACCTCCTGTCTGTGACAGAATTCATGATCTTGAATCTCCATATTACCAACCACTCAATCCTTGCATAGCAGGAACCAGAAGTCAGCGGTGGATTCCTATTGAATACAGGACACCATGGCCTTCTCAAGCTACATTAAACTCCAGTGAACTTGATATCTATGGTATAGTCATATTCACTAAAATAATATGCAAACCCTTGTAATCACTAATTATTTTACTGTCTTACCCGCATTATGAATAATCATTGTTAGAAATGGAATTTCCTTTGCACTGTTTAGTCTGTTAACCCATGGTTTTCCTTCATCAGGCTTACGGTCAAGGGACTTTGCAGAGGATGCATTGAACTGGAAATCTGTGGTTCATAATTATTGGTCTCTTCTTTCACCTCTGATATTCTCAGATCATCCAAAGCGACCTGGTGATGAAGATCCTTCCCCACCCTTCAATATGCTTAGAAATGTGCTAGACATGAATGCTCGGTTTGGCGGCTTTAATGCTGCTTTATTGGATGCTGGGAAGACTGCATGGGTTATGAATGTGGTTCCGACAAGTGGTCCCAACTACCTTCCTCTTATCTTTGATAGGGGATTCGTTGGTGTTCATCATGATTGGTATGTATGACTGCTTTTATGGATCAACAACTTTGCAGTATATTTTTTTCCTTCTATCTCCACCTAAATGTTGACCTTCGTGGGGTAAAAATCATTTTTTTCCTCTTAGGTTGCCTTTGGGGGTTTCTAACATTAAAAGCATGATTATACCATTTTACATGACTTGAAAGTTTAATTTTTAATTGTTGAGATTTTTAGGAGATGTTTTGGTTGCTAAAAAGGGGAGGCTTAAAAGGAAAAACAATATTAGATGATATAGATGGAGAATCAAGAACTTTGAATATTATACTCAAAATAGAATATTATGTTATTTTAGATTATTTTGGATTTTTTTTGCGGAATTAAACACCCAAATGTATAAAGTCATAAGATGTTACTTTTTAGAAAGACGCAAATTCATGGAATTCATGATTTTGTTAGTAAAAACCCAAATGCATGCTCAGTGATCCACTCTGCTGATTAAAATATTTTATCTACTGGATCTTCTCTGGATTTCTTCTGTGGTTTAGCCACTACCTCGATTTTTTTCCTCATTTAACTTTTTTTTTTTAATCATACATTGATCTTCCCTTTTCTCTTTGTAAGTCAGCCAACTTCTTAGCTTTTAAGAATCGAATGTTTCTAAATGATGGTTCATGTGGCTGTACTTAGGCTTTTCAATACCGAGATGTTTTTACCTGAATGTGGATATTAATATTATGGAGTTACCATTTTAACTTCTTGATGTTTACTTGTCTTTTTTTCTTTTTTTGATAATTACCTATTTTACCATTCTTTGTTCAGCTTATACTTAGAAATATACATAAGAAATTTACTAATGAATTCTTATCTTTGATAGGTGTGAAGCATTTCCAACGTATCCAAGAACATATGATATGGTGCATGCTGAAGGATTGTTAACACTCGAGACCCATCGGCAAGACAGGTGTTCCATGCTTGATATATTCTTGGAGATAGATCGTATTCTTAGACCTGAGGTATGTTATTCTTTAACAAAGTTTCATATGGACCTCTTATATGTTAGCGACAATGTTTTAATTTGCAACTGAGATCTTCATACAGCCAGCAAAGGAGAAGAAAATGATATTGTCCATTGCATCTAAACATTCACCGAGCTGCACAATTATTGTTGTATTCACAACAAATGAGGAAGTTTTATTTGTGAATACAAGTACTAAGAAATCATGGTATGCTATATCAGTCAGTATCGGTGCATACCAACTGTACCATACCAAACTGGTATTTTGCCGGTATGTACTGCAGGAGGCATATCGAATGTCGGTATGCCAAACTGACCCATGTTGAGCATACTGACACTGTATGGTACTTGCATGGAGTCCAATACCTAGATGGGGAACCTTGCTAAAAAAAACCATTACTAATCTTCAAACATTATTCATTCTACTTTTTTGTTGGAATTATCATTTAATGTGAATATGAAAATAAAGGTGAAAATCCAGAGCCCATTAGTTGATTTGAGCCTGCCCTGTCAAGTATGAGAATTGTAATGTATGCCAGGTCTCAATGCAAGTCAAGATCCTGGGTTAGTATTTTGGTTAGCAAGATTAAATTCTTAACTTGGAGGGAGCTGGTCCAAATTTGTTCTCTTAATGCCACCCATATCCATGGGCTCGCTGGCATATTGTCCTCTATGCCTTCTGGGGAAATCTGTTCGATGGTCCAAAGTATTTCACATATCTCCAAAATATCTTCAAATCACTCAATACTGTGTATTGACCATCTCCAATTCTGTTAAAGTTTATCTTATATCATTTTGTGGTATTGAATACTCGAGAAGTTTATGTTTTAAGCATGAAATATATTGGAGAGTCATAATTATATGATGGTTTCATCTAGCGGTAAGTTTTACCAAATACAGATTAGTACAGAGTAACATTATCAGTCTATTCATGGTTAAGGCTGGAGTTATTGTTGAACTTCAATGCATGGAGAAAAGGTTTTTAGAATGGATTTAACAAGATGTTGTGTTGAATTAGCACAACTTCAACAGCATCTCAGCTTGTTTCAGATCTGATTAGGTTATTTCTTTTGCGGAGCTGCTGATAAGATGAGTTTGAACTAATTTCCCATTTAAAGGACTGGAAGATGCAGTCTGCGTCATGCAAATATCTGAAAGATAAGCTAGTTCAGCCCATCAAAAGCAGTGTTCAGTTCTAGATTGGAGGAGGATGCAACTTTTTTAGGAATTTTACGGTCATTGGAGAAACTGGATTATTATTTGAGTGTTGCTGAGCTTTGCTTGTATTTGGTGGATATGGCTGGATAGTTTCAGGTGGTTTTTTGTAGAGATTTTGCCTAGTTCTGCAGACATTATGATTCATTTAAGGGCTCAACAACCATCTTTAGGAATTGGCTGTTGGTATTAAAGTTTGGAAGAGTTTTGCTTTAATTCATTCTGCAAGTATAGTTCGATGAAGTTTTTTGTGGGAGCCGAAACTTCATGTTTTATTATTCAATAGAGTCTATAATTCTGTTCAAATGTGCTTAGTGGTTGCTTTCAATCCTTATAAGGCAGCAATTACTTTAGCAAAGGTACCATAAGACACAGCTATTGAACTTTGTCTTGGCCTATCTACTAGAATAAGCAAATTATATTTATATGATCATTTTTCATTTTTCAAGACATTTTAATAGCTATCTGTAAGATGTAGACTACAGTGTTATCACAAAATTTCATTAACTCTTCTCCATCGAACATGCTTTGGTTGATTCCCTGCACCTTGTGTTGGCCTATAGCGCAATCTAATACTCAATGGGTACCAACCATGTTATACATGGACATAGTTGCTTGGCTGATTTGGATTTTTGTACTTTATATTATCCTTTTACAAGAGATTTGGCTCATGTCTTTGCTCTGTGTACCTTCTCTTTTTCCCTTTGTTTTTGTAGTTCAAGAGGTCAGGAAATACTCTCTTGTTCACAGGGAAAAAAAAAAAAAATCAGTTGGATCCATATTCTATTCAAGAATCAAAGTTCATCGAATTTTAAAGTACCTATAGAATGCAAATATCTCAATCCTTTAAGTTTGAACCGCTCAGCATCTCCAATATACTTGCCTATATCTTGACATGAAGCATTATGGTACAACACAAAACCGGTAAGATGTATCATTGCTCTTGTGCTACTTTGATTCGAAAGCTAATGCTTGCTTGTATGCAGGGTTGGGTAATACTTCATGATACAGCAACTCTCACTGAAGCAGCCCGATCTGTTATAACACAATTAAGATGGGATGCACGCATGTTGGAGCTTGACAATATCGATGAGAAACTGCTAATTTGTCAGAAGCCCTTCTTCAAGAAACAACAGTAATAGATAGGATTCACCATACTTTGTTTTTCCCATGATATATGGTATTTGATTATTTCATGGGTGGTAATTGTCATAAACCCACATCATATAGGGGTATCCACTAAAGTTAAGAAGGAAGAAGAGAAGAATTTGTTGGTGGATTTGACCTCATTCTACTGTGGAACCGCAAGGTCTCCATGGATCATGTAAGTAAGAAAAAGCAGGTTGGAGATTAAAGGGTACATGCAGTTTTGTTGGTGAAAAGGTTAGTGTAAGAATATGATGATGAGTGATTATTAGGTTGTTAAAACGATCACGAAATAAATGAATGATGCTGCAACATATGTACTCTTTATGACCAAAACACTGTTTTAAGTATATTCCTTGTTCCTTATCACCAAAGTATTTATTCAAGTCTATTATTTATTCCTTTTTAAATTACATCCTCTTTTGTTGCGGTGTTTCTTTCTATGCATCACCATTGTGTTCCTCATCTCAGTTGTCAATATGTATCTCATGTACATGAAATGATTTGCAGTGAGGCGAAGGTTGCACCTCTATTTGTTACAAGATATTTAAGCCTCCTTACCTGATAGGCATGCTGATTGCTACAAGAAAATCTGTCATTTGGATTCTCGTTTCTTGCTGCGGAGATCAAAATATCATGCACGATATCATTGCACATTATAATAGTTTCCTGCCTAGACTTTGGTCCTATCAGGTTTGTATTAGCCTGAATAGCAGCAAATCCTGGTGGTAAGGAGCAAAAGAATGTGGCTGAAGGATGGGGGAGATGGGTTGGAGGGCGGTAACGGTCTTTTCTCCCCCTAGTCCCAATTCAAAAACCCATACCACGCTGCTTGAGACCCTTTGGTTTTGGTCTCGTTCTGGGTCTCACGGATCTCAGCCAGACCAGGGCCTCTTTACTCTTTAGTCCGTTTGGCTATTTATCCGGGATAACTCGGGAATAAACCCCGCTAAAACCCAAACCAAACGAGGCCTAAGGGAGGAATGAGGATAAGTGCATACCATGATACATGCACCCAAAAATTGGATGGCTTGTAGAGAGATGAACTGCTTGTTCTTTTGCTGGTGGTGTTCTTAACAAGATTCACATGAGGCATGTGCATTCCAATGGGGTAATTTCAATCGAAGGAAGCACCAGTGCTCGTTATTTGCAGCATGAGAATTTAAAAGTTTTTTTTCCCCTAAATAGATGCAACGTCCAGTAACTGTACCAAAATCTCTAATTACTGGGGAAACAGTTCACTAAGAATTTGGAAGCAAGGACTGACCCAACGCTATTATATATCTAACATGCTAGAACTGTTGAAGCTGAGATATGTCACAGAATCTGATGCTAACATTTTCAGATAACATGAACTCACATAACTCTCTGTTTGTGAGGTGCATCATGTTATCTCGGCAAACATTTTCGAAGGACGATTGTGATGTCCGTGTTGTTGTGGAAACCACCAAAGTAAAAACTATGATTTTATTTAAATAGACAGAGGCTTTATCAGACCGACCTTAGCTCAGTTGGTAGAGCGGAGGACTGTAGTTGAGCCGCAAACAACAGAAATCCTTAGGTCGCTGGTTCGAATCCGGCAGGTCGGAGGTTTTTTATACTGGAAATTTTATACAATTTTCTCATCATTTTTCCTAGAAAATGAAATTCTTTTTAGGACATTTTTATGGGTAAATTTAATTTTTTTTTATTCTTGAAATTTATTATAATTTTCTAATCCTTTTCCCTAAAATTGAAATTATTTTTACGACATTTTTATGGGTAACGTGCTTCTCTGTCCTTCGTTTTACCATAAAGAAAAAAGTGCACCTTTTTTTTGAATTTCCCCACAAATTTCCTGTGATTATTTTATTGTATTTCCCTGAAAAAAGATGGTAATGGATATTTTTCTAGAACATTTCTGCGGATATCCATAGCATTCCTCAATAGACACGAACGCAAATTCTCTTTTTCATGTAAGTACTGTAGTCAAAATATGGAAGAGTTAATGTGGAACAACTTTTTTCATCATAATGACACCAACCAGTTACCAAAAACAAATTAATATGCTGAACAAATTGAGGGATTGTATGCATTATGTGGTACATGATGCGTCAATTTGGATATCTTAAAATAGACACCCAGAGATTTATCTTAACTCCAATTGTACAATAAAAATTTGCTTAACAATAATAGCTCAATGCATCAGATTTGTAGTGAGGAGCCTCTTTATATCCCGATTGGATTTGGAAAAGATCGTAGAAGTATAATAATTTAATGATGACAAACGCTATATTCCTCCTTGCGAGAGTTCACAATTAACATTTTGAAATAAAGAAGGCATGCATGTGACAAATAAATCATTTGGTGTTTTTCCCCTTGCTACTGGACTTTGTGACATATAGTATTGTTGGGGGCGCTCTAACTATCGGCTACCGACGATCGTTTGTTGACTGATGATCGATGATAGAAAGGGTTCATAATGGTTTACCTACCATCCCATCGATACAGCGATGGAAGTACCAACACATTACCATCCGATGGACGTTCAGACCGATGGACCGACCATCATTCGGTCTTAAGTCCACCGACCAATCGATGAATGATCGATCGATCTCTAAATCCACCAATTGATTGATAATTGATCGGCTCCAAATTAACCGATCGATCGATGATCAGTTAGCCTTCGCAAGTCAACCGACCGACCGATGATCGATCGGCTCCGAGTCAATCCACCATCCGATGGGAATTCACCAAATAACTTATCTAACTCCCGATCGACTCTATAAAACTGCTCTCGAAAAGAGTGGACAACGATGATTAGTAGATAGTTTTGACTACCTATGCACGATCACACTACACCAGAAAAAGAGAGATCCGCGTGTCAGGCAGTTATCACTCCGACACCTATAAAATAAAAGTAATCTAGTTAGTTTGGTAAGAGGGACAAGATACTTTTGAGAGTAAACTCTGTTTTCTTGCTCTAGACTTTCCTGTTTGATCAGTCCATCCCTCTAACTTAAGCATTGGAGGATTTCCGTCGGAGTCATCTCTGGTCAGTGCAGACTTTTCTTGCAGGTTCTCTGGCATTCGTATACAGGCGCAGCTGGATTGGCCACAACAGATTGATGCGCCAGGTAGGGGGTGATGCAAAAAGAAAAACAAAGCATATGTTATATTTTTGAAAATGGCGAAAACACGCGCTTGCAATTCAACCAGCTTCGCCGGCCAATCGTCCTAGCGAAAAGCACTTTTTCCTCCACCACCGTCAATGGCAGAACTAAGTTCTTTGCATCTAGATGTCATGATGGACGTGCAAGCCCAACAACTGACTGTGTTGATGCAGCAGGTCCGAATGCGAATGGAGACCGTTCACAATCTTCAACAGCAACCGCATGTGGTGGTGGAAGGTCCAACGATGTAGGCAGTACCATCTAGGCACCATCGCCGCATCTCGAGGTGCTCCATAACCCCCTCACCAGAGTGACCATCTCGATGTTCTCACTGGATGAAAACTCCATCTCCTCGCCACTTGCGAGAAACCACTCGTCGATCGTGATGCTCCATTTTTCCATCTTCCCACCGGAGTCAGCATAAGGAGAAACGAACGTGGGATTCGATCTCCTCCTCCACTAGTTCTTCAGGAGGATCGATGCCTGGGACATCTCGCTCGCGATGGTTCGATAATTATGAGCAAAAGCTCAAAAAAATCGACCATCGTCTGGTCCAAATCCAGGAGGATGCAATAGGAGGGTTCTCCAACGATCTCCGTGTCCAGACTGTTCCTCCTTTCTTCTTGCGCATCCTGAACGAACCAATCCCATCATGGCTCAAGATGCCGCAAGTGGAGCCATAAATGGCTCTACCGACCCAGTCGATCATCTTTATAGCTATAAGGCTCTCATGATGATCCAGGGGACGAATGATGCTCTCATGTGCATCGACTTTTCGGCCATCCTTCGAAAAGCTGCTCGAGCCTGGTACTCCAGGTTTTGGCCGAAAAGCATCAACTCCTTCAGACAGCTTGAGGACTCCTTTGTGGCTCACTTTAGTACTAGCATGAGGATGCCACGAACTTTAGACATCCTCTTCTCGATCAAGCAAGGAGAGGGGAAACCCTTCGGGCCTTCATGGCATGTTTTAACACTGCCACGCTTAAGGTCCAAAACCTCAATGAGGATGTGGCCATCTCGACCATGAAGTAGGGTTCACAGGGCTCCCAGTTCACCTATTCACTGGACAAGAATCATTCTTGGACCTATGCTAAACTCTTGGAGCGCATGGATAAGTACATTTGCGCAGAAGAAGGTGCTTCTAGCTGGCACCAAACAAATGAAAAAGGGTAGAAGAAGAAGAAACAATGGAAGAATGACGTTTCTACTGGATCAAACCAGCCTATTCCAAACAAGAAAATGATCTTCTCCTGATTGAACCAGTACCGATAATATGAAAAGTCGGTATAATAATTATACTCTTCTCTCCACTCCACGTGCGTAAATCTTAACGAAAATTGAAGGGAAGAATTACTTTTGCCAACCCCCACCGATGAAAAATTGAAGCAAGGACAAGAGGAATTACTGTCGGTTTTATCACGACTATGGCCACGACACTGAATAGTGCTTCCAACTGAAGGGTGAGATCGAAACTCTCATCCGATGGAGATTTTTTGCTAAGTACCGACTTGATCACCCGACTCAGCCCCATACCGATCAACCACCAGAGTCGGAGGAGATCCATCAGAATCGACTGATAGTTGGGGTGATCAATATGATTTTTAGATGATCAAAAGTTGGGGGGGGGCAACATTCGAAGAAGGATTGGCCAGAAAATGATGATCCGATGAACTTATTTTCTTTTCGAATAATGATGTAAGAAAAATTCAAACTTTCCATGATGATGCTATCATCGTCTCGACGATGATAGCAAACTATGATGTAAAAAGAGTCCTCATAGATAATGAAAGTTCAATTAACGTTTTGTTTTATTGGGCTTTCTCTCGAATAAAATTATCGATAGAACGACTCCGAAAAGTTTCTATCCCTTTGATTGGATTTATAAGAGATGCCATCGATGTTGAGGAAGAGATAGATCTTCCATTGACTGCGGGGATGGAATCTCGATAAAGCACTGTCATCTTGACTTTTATGGTCGTTAGAGTTCCGTTGGTGTATAATGTCATACTCGAAAGGTCGAGACTCAATGCCCTCAAGATGGTAGTATCTACATATCACTTACTAGTCTGATTTTTGACTAAGGCCAGAGTTGGAAAAATGCGAGGCAACTGACAGATTGCCAGATGCTGCCTTGCAATCACTATAAAGGAGACTTGATCACCCGACTCAGCCCCATACCGATCAACCACCAGAGTTGGAGGAGATCCATCAGAATCGACTGATAGTTGGGGTGATCAATATGATTTTTAAATGATCAAAAGTTGGGGGGGGGGCAACATTCGAAGAAGGATCGGCCAGAAAATGATGATCCGATGAACTTATTTTCTTTTCGAATAATGATGTAAGAAAAATTCAAACTTTTCATGATGATGCTGTCATCGTCTCGACGATGATAGCAAACTATGATGTAAAAAGAGTCCTCATAGATAATGAAAGTTCAATTAACATTTTATTTTATTGGGCTTTCTCTCGAATAAAATTATCGATAGAACGACTCCGAAAAGTTCCTATCCCTTTGATCGGATTTATAAGAGATGCCATTGATGTTGAGGAAGAGATAGATCTTCTATTGACTGCGGGGATGGAATCTCGATAAAGCACTGTCATCTTGACTTTTATGGTCGTTAGAGTTCCGTTGGCGTATAATGTCATACTCGAAAGGTCGAGACTCAATGCCCTCAAGATGATAGCATCTACATATCACTTACTAGTCTGATTTTTGACTAAGGCCAGAGTTGGAAAAATGCGAGGCAACTGACAGATTGCCCGATGCTGCCTTGCAATCACTACAAAGGAGAATAAGCCAGAAGGCTCTTCATCGCTAGAAGGACTTGATCAATGGCCAGATGAAAAGTGAGGAGAGCCGGCCGAATAGTTAGTCTCCATCCCGCTGTAGGAGAACAATCTGACAAAGATTGTCCAAATTGGATCACACCTTCAGGCGATGGAGCGTGAACAGCTAGTTTGATTGCTAAGGGCCAATGCCGACATATTTGCTTGGTCAGCAATTGATATGCTAGGCATACCTCTAGAAATAATTACTCACCGATTGAATGTCAATTCAAACATCAAGCTGGTGAGATAGAAGAAGTGACCATTCGCCTTCAAGCGACAAAAGGTCATTGATGAAGAGGTGGACAAACACCTCATGGTAGACTTCATCAGAGAGGCCCATTACCTCGATTGGCTTGCTAATGTCATTATGGTGAGAAAAGCCAACAAAAAATGGCACATCTGCATAGACTATACCAACTTGAATGAAGCATGCCCGAAGGATAGTTTTCTTCTTTCAAAGATAGATCAGCTGATCGATGCAACCTCGGAATATCGACTCCAGAGTTTCATGGATGCTTTCATAGGCTACAATCAACTTTGAATGGCACTCAAAGACGAAGAACATACCGCCTTCATCACAGGCAAAGGAATCTATTGCTATAAAGTCATATCGTTCGAACTTAAAAATGCGGGAGCGACGTACCAACGATTGGTCAACAAAGTCTTCAAATCATAAATTAGGCAAATATGAAAGTGTACATCGATGATATGCTAGTAAAAAGTACTCAAAGTCAGGACCATATCTGAGACTTAGAAGAAGCTTTCGATACACTGCGATGACACCGGATGAAACTAAATCCGATCAAGTATGCTTTTGGAGTGATAGTTGGGAAGTTTTTTTATTTTCTTGTTTTATATCAAGGAATCAAGGTAAATCATGAAAAGATAAGAGTGATTGTTGATATGAAATATCCAACCTCGAAGAAGGAGGTGCAACAGCTCAATGGAAGAATCGTTGCGCTCAATCTATTCATCTCCAAGTCTACCGAGAGATGTCTTTCTTTTTTCAAAACTCTATGATAAACTAAGGACTTCTTATGGATCGATGAATGCCAACAATCCTTTGAAAAGTTAAAAAAGTACTTGATGACTTCTTCGTTGCTCGTAAAGCTGATGGAAGGGGAACCCTTGTACTTATATCTAGCTACATCCGACGAAGCTGTAAGTTCGATTTTGGTCAGAGAAGATGAAAGTTGGGTACAACGCCCCATCTATTATGCAAGCAAAGTACTTCATAATGCTGAAATTCAATACTCAAAAGTGGAGAAGATGATCTATGCCTTGATCATTTTGATGCAACAGCTTTGGCCCTACTTCCAAGCCCACACAGTGCATGTTTTAACCAGCCAACCCTTGATGTCGATCCTACATCGACCAAATACCGTAGGCAGAATGGCAAAATGGACGATAAAGCTCAGCAAATTCGACATTCAATATCGCCATCACCCATCGATGAAGGCTCAGGTACTGATCGATTTCATCATTGAATGTACCATCTCGGATGATAAGTTCGATCAAGAAGAAACAACTTGCAAGTTAGTAGAAAACACTCTTGAAATTGAACATGAGTCAGCTTGGATGTTGCTTGTCAATGGGATATCGAATGTCCTTGGAAGTGGCACTGGACTTATTTTGGCAAATGCCGATGGAGTAGTCATCAAGTACGCTCTCCGATTTAACTTCAAAGCTTTGAACAATCAAGCCGAGTATGAAGCTCTTCTTGCCGACTTGAAAATTGCTAAGGAGCTTGGTCTTGATGAGTTAAAGACATTCACCAACTTTCAACTCATCGTAGGATTAGTCAAAGATGATTTTAAAGCTCGTGATCTGACAATGCAAAAGTATTTAGAGAAAGTGAAGATCCAAACTTCTGTCTTCAAATACTTCGACATCTCGCACATTTCCAAATTAGAGAACGCTCAAGTCGATGCTCTCTCCTGACTCATCGTCACCATCCCTAACGAACTTGGCCGAACATACATCGAATATCTTGATGCACCAAGTATAAAAAAGGTGGAAGAAATATTGTAGATTAATGACGAGTCGAGTTGGATGAGTTCGATTGTTAGGTACCTAACCGAAGGAACCTTATCCAACGATCCATTAGAAGAAAAATATTTAAGATGGACAACCTTACAGTATGTTATGATGGATGGACGACTCTATAAGTGATCTTTCTTTCTTCTACTATTGAAGTGCTTGGGACCTACCGATGCTGACTACGTCCTTCGAAAAGTCTACGAGGGGATCTGTGGGAATTACTTGGGGGACAAATTACTTGCCTATAAGATCCTTTGATAAGGATACTATTGACCAACAATGCAAAAAGGATGCAACTAAGTTTGTCTGAAGGTGCGAGCCATGCCAAAGATATGCCAACATCCAACGTCAATCGACGATGCAACTAACATCGATCATGGCTCCATGGTCGTTTGCACAATTGGGGATTGATATACTCGATCCTTTTCCTCTAGCATCTGGATAAAAAATTTTTTTGATCATCACCGTCAACTATTTTACAAAATGAATTAAAGCTGAATCTTTGGCATAGATCATAGAAAGCAAGATGGAAGACTTCGTTTGAAAATTTATCATCTATAGTGTTGGTGCAGAATCTGATCGAGGTCGGATTGAGCTGGAGTTGAGGAGAAAGAGGTCACCGTCGGTGACCTATAAAATAAAATTCCATCCGGAGTCGATGGTGGTGGCTCTGGTAGGATCTTCCAATAATCAAGTCAGCTCTTCTAGCTAACAAAAATGAAGTGCTCAGATAAGAATTCAATAGAGTTTCAAAAAAAAGAGAGCTTAGAGAAAATATATTTGGAGGATCTCCTTTATAAATAGAGTCTGTAGCAGATTGATAGTGACGGTCGTAACCATTTAGTAATGGACCGTTCGGAACCACGTAGAGTTTGTTACCGAGAGAGGTGTTTGTTATCATGATGTAGCCATTCGTTGAGATTTAATAGTTAAATTTCGAAGAAAGTAGGCGTTGGTTGATGAAGAGCTTTGACATATATCAATTCTAGAGGAGTTTGGACTCCTAAAGAGAACTTGACTAAAAAAAAAATTTGAAAGGAGTTCGGCTCTTAGAGGAATCAGACTGAAGGAGAAGATTGGAAGAAGTTTGACTTCTGTAGAAATTCGATTGAAGGAGAGGTCCGGAAGGAGTTCGATTCTTGTAGGAATCCGACTGAAGGAGAGGTCTGGGAGGAGTTCGGCTCCTGAAAAAATTCGATTGAAGAAAAAGTCTGGGAGGAGTTTGGCTCCTATAGAAATTTGACTAAAGAAGAAGTTCGGAAGGAGTTCGACTCCTGGAGAAATTTGATCAAAGAAAAAATCCATAAGGAGTTCGACTCTTAGAGGAATCCGACTGAAGAAGAAGTCTGGAAGAAGTTTGACTCCTATAGGAATCTGACTGAAGGAGAGATCTGAAAGAAATTCGGCTCCTATAGAAATCTGACTGAAGAAAAAATTTGAAAGGAGTTCAGCTCCTATAGAAATCTGACTAAAGGAGAAATCCGAAAGAAGTTCGGCTCCTATAGAAATTTGATTGAAGGAGAAGTCCAAAAAGAGTTCGGCTCCTGTAGAAATTCAACTGAAGGAGAAATTCAGAATGAGTTCGGCTCTTGGAGGAATCTGAATGAAGAAAAAAATTGGAAAAAGTTCGGCTCCTGGAGGAATCAGACTAAAGAAGAGGTTCGAAGGAAGTTTGGCTCCTATAGAAATTCGGCTCCTATAGAAATTCGACTAAAGAAAAAATTCAGAAGGAGTTTGGCTTTTAGAGGAATCCAACTAAAGGAGAAGTTTAGGAGGAGTTCGACTCCTGAAGGAATTTAACTATTTTCGATAAATTATTTTCGATAAAGCTGAAATTGACTATAATTCATTAAAAAAATAGAAATTTATAAATAATATATTTAGCAAAGCTTATTATGAAAATCATTACATAGTTTGCTTTAAATGTGATAAAATTAATCATAAAATTTTTGAATATAATGCTAAACAAATTAGTCATATCTTAGTTAGACAAATTTGGATTCCAAAAGGAACCTTGAATACTAACTCCAATGGATCCAAAAAAGCTTGGGTACCAAAAATTATAAACTGATTTTGCAGGTATACCAAGGATCCAATGAGATAAAAAAAGAAAAATGCTTTGAATGGATGCCTTGGAAATAAACTAAGATGGGTGATGATTGGTAAACTTTAGATCTTTCTTACATCATACCATCAATAATTATTTTATTGAATGTATTGACTTTAATGATTTGTTAATGTGTATGCATATGAAAATTTCTTTCATATTTTGATAAGTATGATTGATTTTGATGCTTGCAATGACTTTATGCCATGATTTGAATATCTTGATTTTAACGACCAATATATTTTCCTCTATATATCATGCTATGAATGAAATTATTTTATTTTAAAATTTAGCATGATATTTTAAGTCTTTCCAAATTAATTTTATAATTAATTAAAAGATGCTTAATTAGGCATGAATGTTTTACTTGCTAAATGTACAAGAGAAACTAATTTCTGGCATTCCTCCCATAAGATGTTAAATTATCAAAATTCTCCTAAAATTTTACTCGAAATAAGTACTTGAAGATAAGATATTCAATTAATCAAATCAAGTGTTTGAAGTATTAATTTTCATTGCATTTTAGTTTTATCTTAAGGATTTGAAATTTTCTAATTAAACTAAATCTCATAGAATTATTATCTAGATTCTTCTTGATTTAATCATACTTGATTTATTTGATTTGAATTAATTTATCTTTATCAATTCAAAACTAAAATCATTGGTATCAAGTTGAATTTGCAAATTGATCCTTAAGTGATATTGAACTATCAAAAAAAATTATGATTTGGTTTAAATTTTAGTTTAATTGGTATCAAGAAGATCTTTCAAAAAAATAACTATCTGATTTGATTTTCAAAAAAAATTGATATAAAATCAATTATTTTTCTATTAGTATCAAGAAGTTTCTTTCTAAGAAAATTTTCACTCTTGGTATCAATAGTATCATTCTTGTCTTGAATTTTATTGCATTATTTTTTTAGCAAAAGTATTAAATATGATATCTCAAATCTATTTTACATTGATATACTCTTGCTGAGATACTATTTGAGATAAATTCAAAGAATCTCATATATTTTTTAGAATTTAATTATCTGATATTTCATATAACAAGGAAGATCTAAATTTAAACAAAAAATTTTTTTGATAGATGCTCATGTCATACTCTTTTGATCCTTTTAATATTTATTTTTATTGTATACATTCCTTTGTAAACATCCTTTGAATTTTGATAAAAGATAAATTATTGAAAATTTGGTGTCTTCTTGAGTGAATACTTTGTTTGATTGATATTTGAATTAATTAATGTTTAGTTCATTTAATTGATGCTTATGCTTTTAAATTTTAAAATGATTTTGTTTGCAAAAATAAGAGGAAGAATTCATTTGAGATGAATTAGTAACTCAATTGGCATAAATTAAAGATAAATGTATAATTAATTAAAGAGACACAACTTGAAAGAAAAGGGTGAGTAAGAACAATTATAAAATTTAAAATATGCTCTTTTTGAAATAAAGAGGAAGAAAAAATTAAAAAGTAAATTAATCTAGCTATAAATATAAAAAATAGAGAAAGAGATATTTTATAATTTGATTTGATTAAAAATTTTAATTAATTTAAGTCAAGAAAAATTAAATGTAAACTTAAGTTCTCAATCAATTACTTTATGATCTTCTTAAATTGGGCTTTCTCATATTTATTCAATTTGATATGCATAATTTAATTATCATATCATTTTTTTATAACTATTTAGAGTAAAATTAAATTTAGAAACATATTCTTAATTCAAATAAATTGATTTTGATATATTCTTCTAATTTTGAAGCTCATTTATAAATATAATACTAAAATTTTTATGTGCCAACCTTTTAAACTTGATTTGCATGATCATTTTTGGCAATTGGTTCAAGTTAAATTGAATTTACAGCATATTCCTTCTAAAAAATAAATTTTTAAACTCAATTTTGAAATATATTTAAAAATTTAAATTTGATACTAAATTTTTGATGTGTATTGCAAAATTATTATGAATTATTTATATTAAAATAATTTTTATTCAAAGCAATGAATTTGAAAATATGACTATCTTTTGCTTTGATATTATTTATTTTACTTTTCTCGATACATCTCAGATACATATCTTTTTTGAATTTAATTGACTAATTTTTTTTTTAAAATAAAGATTGAATATTAAAGTATATATTATGCTTGATTTTGTATTCTAATCTTTTGAAAAGTTCTATTCCTCTTAAAGTTTACAAGTACTTATTTGAAAATCTGATTAAAAAGATTATATTCATTCAAAAAAGGAGAAGAGCCTTTGATATTTGAATTGAAGCTAATTTCTGAAACTGAAAGTACTTTAAATATGTTTTAAATCAAAAGATAAATTTTTCAAAAAAAACTTTGATGATAAATTTTCATATCTTATTGATTTTGGTGATTAGTCTTTTATCCTTTCCATGAGCTTTTTGATGCTGTCAAAAAGAAGAAGAGTTATTGTTGAGTATATGCTTGAACTTAACTAGAATGAAGTATATTTTTATTATTTAGTGGTTTTTAATCTTTTAAATATGTAATTTTTTAAAAACTCACTATATATTATTTTGTATATACTCAAAAATTTTGTCATCATCAAAAAGGAGGAGATTATTGACTTAAAGATTGATTTTAATGATGATAAAGAGTTTTGAATATAATTTATTATATTACTAATATTATTTTTGAGGATGTGTAGTTTAAATTTTAAGTGCTCATAATACTCTATATGATTTTTATCAATTAAATTGAGTACCATCAATTAAGAGGTTATTAAAGAAAAATTAGACTTGATACTCCTAAAAAAGGATGGTTAATAAGAGTTAAATCAAGTTTAGAAAGCAAGTCTAGTCTATAAATAAATTCGAAGAAGAAAAACTACTAAAAATCTCATGGCACGCTTAGCACGAAACTTAGTCAACTAAGTCAGGAGTTAGTCGACTCAATCTTAGAGAATAAAGAAAACAGAAAGCATAGAAAGATCAAAATTCAGGATCCAAGGGACAGTCGACTAAGTTAGAAAGTTAGTCGACTCAGTCTCAGAGAATAGCAGCACGGCAGAAAAATAAATTTTCAAGCTTTGTCCACTTAGCAGACTAAGTCAAATTAAGCAGACTAAGACTTAGTTGACTAAGTTCACTGTAATGGCTAGCTTTTTCAGAACTATATTTTTTCAGTCCTAACTTTTTTTCAACGGCTATTTTCTTATTTCTAATGGTTAGATCACTTCTGAAGACCTCCAAAATGAATTAAAATGGTAAAAAATATTAAGAATATATAAGAAAATATTTTAGCATTAAAGAAATGCTTTTTGAGAGTTTCATTGAGTATTCATTAAAGAAAGCCAAAGGAATGAGCTGAAAAGAGAAGAGAAGGAGTTGATTTTAAAGTTAACATTTATCCTTCCACTACAAATCATTCTCAAGCAAGTGAGAGCAAAAGTGAATTGAAGTAAAGAAGCAATCAAGTTAAGAATCAAGGAGTCTCATCATCACTCAAATATTCAAGAAGAAGTCAAGCATTCAACTATCATCATTCGGATTTCTTCTGATTCTTCAAAGAGTTTTTATTTTTCTAAACTTGACCCTTGTATTTTTATATTTTATTTCAAATTTCTTGGGGTGAGAAACTTAGATTGGTCTAAGCCTAGAGTTGGACATTATAGTGGTTTGATTGGTGAGCTAAAGTTAAAATCAATCTATTGATTGTTAGCCCAGAAAAAAATAATCTTGCATGATTTTGGTTGGTGATCCAAGAAAAATCAATTGGATTGATTGTGAGTCCGAAAAATAATCATCGTAAAAATTATAGTTTGTGAGCCTAGGTCAAAACCAACCGGATTGGATTGTGAACTCAAGAAAAATAATTAAACTATAATCAATTGAGTGATTATAGTTGAATTCCCAAATGGATTACTTGGGGAGTGGATGTAGGTGCCAAGTTTGGTACCGAACCACTATAAAAGCTTGGTATTTATATTTGTGTAGTTTTATTTCTCTTATTCTTCATCTATACTTGTGTTTTACTTTATTTCACCAAGCACATAGCATTAAAATTCAGCATATTTATAGTTTAAATTTTTAAATACTCAATTCATTCCCCCTTGGGTAGCCATCCTTGGGCAACAGGTCTGTAATATACAATACATCCATTAGGATAAGAATTTTTTTAGAAGTCACCTTCAAATTAATTCATCCTTATCCCTTGATCTTGGTGGCTATATTGTTTCCAAGGATCACACCTCCTCTGCTTCAGTTCTGAATAGTAGTGAACCAGGAGCGATCGAACCAAATGTGAATATTAGCTCTAGAATCCAACCACCAATTAAGATTATAGAAAGTAATATTAACTTCAGGATCAAAGCTTACTAACCTAAAGATGGTGTCTTTTGGACCTTCAACTATATAAGCTTAGGTTTGGAGGAACTAGAGGGTTTACGAAAGGGCTCCTTCTTTAAGTGAAAATAGTATCTTGCAAGATGGTTTGTCCTTCCACACACAAAGCAGAACTTATTACTTGGATCTTGGGCAAGCTTGTTGGATCTAATGTTATTGGCCTTGAAGTTTTTATCCTTAGGCTTGAACTTATTTGAGTTAGGACAATTAGATTGGTCTGACTGGTTGGTTTGGTTGAAACCTAGATTTTGATTTGGATTTGAAAAGGGTCAGGTTAGCTTGGGCACCTAGGACTCTGGTTTGCTAGGTTTTGGACATGTGTTGGTCTTCTATCCTGATTGAATTTAGAAGTTGAGTTAGGGTTAGCTCTCCTTACTTATGGAGCTGATCTTTGACAAAGCTATTCCAAGAAGGAAGCACCTTATCAAGAAGGCTCGAGACCTTAAATTCTTCAGCGAGAATGGTTCCATTGATTTGAGGCTTCCTAAGATATTCTTAGAATTAGTGGAGTTGATCATTTATAGATTTATCGTCTACTATAACATATCTAAGAAATGATGTGATGTTGAACCATTCAACCCCAGCATCATCAAGGCCATATTCAGACTCTAGATTATCCTATAATTTTTTTGCACTCTTTGTAGATAGATGAACATCATAAAGTTAATCAAAAAGGGCACTTAGAATTCTATCCTTACAAAAATAGTCTTCTTCAAGGGTGGTAGGAGTGGTTGAAGTAGAGAAGGTAGAAAATTGGTCAATAATCGACCAAAACCCCAATGTGGCTAGCCAAAATTTTATTTGGTTTTGCCACCTTCTAAAGTTGGTTTCTATCAAATTTGTCATGTTGAAGACTAGTAATTTCATCTCTAAGGATAGCTATTTGATCCAAGTATGGTTCAGAAAAAAGCTAGAATTTGAATAAAATTTATTAGTTCTTTGCTTTATTAACTAATATCACTTAATAACTTTTGTTAAGGTTGACTTGAAATAATTTAGCATGCAGCAATATAAATTTTGTAGAGATCTTTGATTAATTCGCATAACACAAAACTATAGAAATGATTCTATGGTTAATATATATATAATATATAAGGAACATCAACTATAATTATGTATAATAATTATATTTAATATAAAATTATATGCATGCACCACAAAAATATCTACATATTCTCCTTTAGACTATTATAGAAAATTATAATTTTTTTCATGAGATGTGTGAAGCAATATATATCAATGTGATAAACAACAAAAAAAATAAAACCTAACTTGAGAGGCGGTTAAACCACTATTCTAAAGGAGACTTTGGCCCCTTCTCATATGAAGATTTGGGTTGCACACCTTCCTCCAAGATACAACCCAGAAGCCAAGTACTCCAATGCCCATCGATGACACGATCTCAATCGGATGTCGATCAAACTCGTCCTCAACCCAAATGATCAAAAATAAAAAATTAATGAGTGAGAGAGTGTGTTGAGAGATTTTAGAAAGAGAGAAAGAACAACTCTCGATGCATTTTGAAAAGCTAAGAATAGGGGCCTATTTATAGGCTCAAAATGGCTTGAGTGCATGAATGACTTGCGAAACACCTGCCCGCATGCGGAGTGCTTGCGGAACGATCGGTGCTCGCACACGGAATGAATGTAGGAACGGCCATGTGCGCACAAAGAGCTCGCAGAATGAATGCACGTGTGAAAGGTGCTCATAGAACGGCCGTGCATGGAGAGGAGTTTTTGAAACTCCTAAAATGACAACAAAGTCTATGCCGATTATATTGACTTTATCAATATCATGAAATGCCATAGTAGCCATTGCCATCATTGCCATAGTAATAGTAACATATAATAATTTATTGAATCAACAATTGAATGGAGGAACTCCTTTATTGATTCGAACAATAAATTTTTATTGGCATCCTCTTCGATGCATATGCTGAAGATGATGATGTCCACCAATAATTTTTCTTCATACTGATTCTAAGATCATGATGCCAGAACTCTTTTGAGCATCTAACTCATTCCAAGGAACATCAAGTTGCTAATTACATTCGTTACGTACCAAAGATGCACTGGCCATTACTTATACACTTATGAAATCAACAGTAAAACTTTGGCTATATTTACATACCCCAACTTAAGCAGTATTTGCATACAACTGACTTTTTCTGAATATAAAATCAAATCCTCATGCATAGTGTCCTTTAATAGCTTGAACTTTGGAATAGCTTCAAAATTAATTGATGTATCAAAAATTTTGTCGAATACCAAGGCACAACAAAAATCATCTCTACCAAACATATCTTCTTGTTCCTTGATCTCCAAAACTCCTTTAAGATCAACAAGTTTTTCATCTTATAGCTAACTAAATCTCTATATGAAATATCTAGATCTTGGATAGCTTCAACATAGGACTCTTCTATATGATTTGATTCTTCGATACAGATATCCATATATGAATCAATTGTAGCATCCTTTGACTCTTCCTATGCAATTCTAGAATTAACAAATTTTTCAATTGCGATCTTTATGAACTTGAGACTACAGCTAGCTGATCAAGCTTCTCCTCCTCAAGATTTTTTTCTGGACTTGATTGATCGTCAAATTGATCAACCTTACCATGCTCCAAGTCTTCAGAAATTGATTCAGTTTCTAACTAATCAAGCTTCTTCTGTTTCAAATCTTTATCTTTAAACCAATTTTATTCTTCTTTTAGATCTTTGAGAAAGCTTGGAACCAAAATCTGCTCTAATGTTTGTTTGTGATTTCTCATATTAATAGAATTTGAGTAGACAACCACAATAATACCCCTTGCTTTCTTTGGCTTCTTTACATGGAGAAATTTTTCTTTATCAATTAAAATTTAAAGAATCCATGTTACCTTTTTTAGATTTCAGATACTACTTTCTTCTCACAATCTCATCTATTAGCACCATCTCTGATTCATCCAAAATATCCCATAAATCTTGGTCTTTCAAATCAGACTTAATAAGAGCCTTCCAATATGGATAATATGTGTTGTTCAACAACTTATAAAAAGAAATGATAGTAGTAAAAATAGTCTTATTAATTTTGCTAAAATCGAGCATCTCATAACTAAATCTATTGATAGAAAAGCTAAGGTCATGATGATTTACCTAATGAATTATGAAATAAGAGTCCACACACTTGCACTATTGCACAATAGATTATTGGAAGCTCTTTAACCACGTCGAGCTATAAATACGGGAACCACCAATAATCAAGTTGCCGCTAAAAAAGCTCACACTCCAAATAAATCTAATCGAAGCCGCAAACTATTCAACCACTCTCCAAGTCTATGACTCTAATACCATGTAGAGCCACAAACATATGGGCCATCAATCTCAGAACCTTAGTTCTGATACTACGTAGAACAATACGTTATATGGAGTAGATTGACCATGCCAGTCCAATATCTAAAACAAACACCAAGCAAAAAATTATTTGCGAGAATCATAAGAAAAAAATAATTATGAAAGAAAAAAATTTTAAAAAATAAATTTATTCAAATAAAAATAAAGATCAAAACCTTACAAAGATGCCTCATAAAGGAATCTTCATGTGTATAAATAATTTATTTTTTCTCTTTCTTCCCACCACAATCTTCCACATAATTTTTTCACCGATTTTCCGCATGATTTTTTACATACTAAGGAGATACTAAAGATCTCTTTAAATAGAGCATCATGTGGATGGAAGTTTGACTCCTATTTGAACTTACAAACCAAAAATTCACTAAACCATAAATTCTAATAATCTTTAGAAGAAAATAATTAAATAAAATAATATTATGAATAGAATTATAAAGTCATTAAAACTAATGATCTACTAAAACTAGAATATTAATTGAATTGAGACTTGATAATGAGGCCCTTGGACTGCAATTAATGAAGGAGATTGGTGGCTCCAGTGTGCCGGTGGCTTAAAAGTAAAGGGTGTCTTCCTTTCCTTTTGGATTTAGTTGCTGTATATATACAGCTTTCTTACAAGATTGGGACTGTGAATTCCAGCTTTCAGGCATTCCTTAACTCAAAATGTTTAGAGGTGTTCACGCAAAGAGGAGATGTGAATCAGCGTTTATTGGAGCCTCTTGCAGCGATTCTGGTTTTAGAAATGTTGCAGTCTTGGAGTGTGCTTTGTCTTTACTGGTTTGAGATTGTTTTCGGATAAGCGACCCCCATGCTTCGTTTTGATGGCCCCTTTCTATCAAGCCGATGAAACCGATTTCCTTTGATTGTTTCTGGCAGCAGTAGCTAAATGGCTTGTGTTGCAAACTGGTGCTGGATTTAACCAAAGCTTAAATGTGCTGGATTGTTGGAAAGATTGCTCATTTGGACTCTGCTCTTGAGACCTAAGGTCCTCAGAAGGCTGCAATATTAACCAATCATTGGATTGATCAGCTTCTGTTATAGGATATGGGATGCAGTTTATCTGATAGTCTAGGATGGTAGTTGTTGATGCTCCTATTTTAACGACATGTTTGAGTAGGGGTAGATGGGCTTAGGAATAGGAATGGGAATGGAATTAAGTGGGCTATTTATTTAGAGGATTTATATTGGGAGGAATGGAAAATGTCACAATACCCTAAAATCCAATCCCAGCTCTCGTTACTAATCAAATTCCATTCCACTAGGTTTACTTAAAAAATTAATTTTTTAAAAATCTCTCTCTATTTAATTAATTTTTTTATTCCAATTCTTGTCATATCAAATGTGTTGGGGAACATGATCATTTTGATTTCCATTCCAATCCATTCCTACTCCCAAACACACCTTAAATGAAGGTGGTAAATTTGACTAAATCTAGAGTCCAATCCATTTAACATCTTATGTTTGAGTTCTCTATGCTCTAGCCCATGGTTATCTTAGGACTAGGAAATGGAGAGAAGTCTTTTTATTTGGTTAGAATTTTAAGAGAAGAAAGAATGAAAAAAAAAAGCTCTTTCATGAAAAGATACTTTTCATATTTCATAAAAAATAAAATCTTTCGAGTAAATTTTGAAACTTCCTATGGAATAAAAATTAACGAACATTTTTTCTTTCCAAAAATATCTTTTTACTAATATGAGCATACAAATTCTTAAAAATATTATTAAATATTATCCTTATAAATATTAATATAATATTATATTAATATTATCCTAATATTTATATTAATATAATATAATATTTATATTAATATAAATAATATAATATTTATAATATTTTAATATTATTTTATTATTTATACTATATAATATTTTTTTATTAATATTAATATAATATTTATATTTATATTAATATAATAATAATAAATATTAATATTATATTAATATAATAAATTATTATGATCTAATGTTATATTATAATATATTAATATAATATTTATATTAATATAAATATAATATTATTATTTATATAAAATTTGAGAGTAAAAAAATATTATCTCATATCTATTAAAGATATAATATATATTTTATATAATTTTTTTTAAAAAAATAGATGTCCAACCAAATATAAACCATCCTGTAATAAACCATCTTTTCGTGATCAACCAAACATGTCAAAATTATATTCTCAAAAAATAACTTTATGAAAGAAAAAAAAATCGCGAACCAAACGAGTCCATGATTTCAATCTCTCATGGGACATTCAGCCTGAAAACCTAAATCCAAGCTAAAATGATTGATTTGGAGTTAGTTAAAAAAAATAGAAATAAGGTTAGAAATTTTATGAGCGAAGAAATGTAATTAGAGACTTTGTTTCTACGTTAAGAAGACCTTCATGTTTAGGCATCCACAAGAATTTCCTAGCATCAAGAAGCTTCCCTGGCCTGATCTAGACCTACCATTAAAGAAGTGGTGCATAGCTTTATCTTATCTTCATCATTTATCCTTGGGCAATGGTTACGCTGTTTGTGGTATGGTAGTAGGTTTTTTCCAGCATACAGGCTTCGGCCGTGTGATCCATCTAAAGCAATAATCCAAACAAAGATGTTTTATTTTCGATCAAAACTGAAGTTATCCACCACAGATTTCATCTGTTGTCCTCAATTTCTCTAGCTTGAACATCTTGCTGCTCGAAGCATAGAGCTTGGACTTCACATCCAAGATCTCCACTCCACATTATGTCATTAATGGTTGTCCTACGGAATGATGAATCCATATTATCAAATGAACTCTGGCGGGTGAAAAACCCATTGCCAATGACTTCACCTCTTTTGTGCAGCAGCAAATGGCCGAATTCACTCGCCAAAAGACAAACATCACCTAAGGTCACACTCATAGACGAAAGAAGAGAAAATATGCCATGTGATGGACTACCAACACAAACTCTGTAAGTGTCAAATGGCAATGGCAATAAGAATTGAGATGGCATTACATAAATTCTAGAGATAATCAGATTCACTCTGCACCATTCAATGTAGACCATGAGCCTTCCACCACTTTTTATTTTGGTGTGGGATCCTGACAAGGAGAAGGCTGAAAAAATCATCAATAACTTCATAGAACTTCCAGCAATTCTTCTGGATGAACAATCTGTCTTCACAAATGATATTCTTCTGGATTTATGTGCAACAGCTTTGTACTCTTTTACGAATCCAGCTCTCACGCTTGCATAAGCATATGGACATGAAAAAGGGCAATCAGTTACTAACCATGTTACACCTGCAGCAGAAACACAGGCAAAAAAACTCAAACATAGAAAATGGCAAAAACTAGTTCCAATTTGAATTTTGAGATCTTCAATCAACTATTTACTTTGTCCACATGTATGCATGGTCATACAAACCCAAAATGAAATATCAACAATATTGACCGAAAATACTGAAAGAATAAACTACAAAACATTAACCACACCAATTTGTTAAACAGATTTCAACAATAGAAACTTCTCGGTTCATCCGTAGAGACCGATTTTCGTAAATATCAAAATTATATGTTTAATGCATCTAATCTGCTTGGGTTAAGTCTCCATCATGCAAACATATCAAAATATAACAACATAATGTATATGATCGTGTAATGATCTAAAATAAGCATGATGCTAACTTGTTAGTCCAAGCGTCCAAATGCATTCCTAGATGCCAAGATGATGCTTGAGGCTGTGGCACCATATTCCACCTTCCTTACTTGGAGTAGTCAATGTTGCATATAGACCTAGGGCCATGAAAGAGCTGACCTGAGCCGAGCTAAGCATTGGGCTGCTTGTGCTTGGCTGGATATGTACAGGTGTTGTTCAAGGTTGGCTTTGAACTGAGCTTTACCAAACCTCATAATTTCAATATATTTTTGCAAGCAGCTCGTATTTTTATAAGCTATAAAAACTGCTTGAGCTCAGCTAGTTTTCTACCTGAGCAAAGCCTGAACGAGCCAAACTTGAGCTGCTAATTAGCAGCTTGATTCGTTTCCAACCCTACACGAACCCCATCAAATATGGTTCAAGTAAAAGAGCTAAAATTACAAAATCTCAGGCATAGATGTTGTTTCTTGATGTCCTTGGCAAGCTCATCTACTGGGAAATAATCATGGAAACAAATTATTAAATTCCAACCGAAGCAAAACATGTTTAATGTCGATTAATGCTAATGATGTCTGGAACATTTAATTTTTATCTGCAATTCAATCAATAATAATTTTTCCTGGTATGCAACCTTCAACAAAAGAAAAATCCACTTATTGACGTTTAGTAAAAGCAAAATATTTTTGCTGATCAATACAGTATGTTATATTAATTGTGTTCGTGAATCAATATTTTCATTAGGCATAGATCTGATCATATTTACACCATGATTTTGCCACAGCATAATAATTTACCTAGTCAATTTGGGGGTGCAAGTTGCTGCTCTTCATCATATTGTTATTTTCTTAAAAGCATAAAATTAAAAATTATAACCTTGTTCCGAATGTATTTTACTTGGTAACTTTTCTAAATATAGATAACTTGCCTGTTCTATTTGCTCCTCTTTGAGCTAATTTTCCCATCTTTTATTTTGAATTATTTTTCTAAACACAATAGATTAAAATATTATTATCTACTGTCTCAAATTATATCAGGGATCCAAGTAGGTCAGTTAACTTTAATAAGATACTTCAACATATTAATTTCTCCAGTTGTTTATCAATGCATTTAAAAAACAAACTACAATTCTTTAAAAAAAAAAAAAAAGCAAAATTGTACTAGTAGTTACATGAATGCTTTCCCGCATTTGTCATAATATTTACTGCAACATTTGAAATTTTTAATGACTTCACATATGACTTCATTTTTTCCCTCGATCTTAAGCAATATTAAACACACGCACAACACATTTAAACAGGCATATCTTTCTTTATTATTTCCAAAGCATCTCCATTTATGAGCCTTGATAACATGAACAATGTTTCTGGAACCGATCTTTTCAAGTGCTAGGAGGATAATGAAATAATACTCATTTAACATATGCTCCTCAAATATAAAAGTCCTGTTGATCAACTGTGGAAGCACCCAATTTGTATGAGAGAATGTAATTGACTTGTTTCCATGTTAAACTTACAACTATCTACTAAAAGTATAATGCATTAACCTTATCAGTTTCACAACTGCTGCTAGAAACTAATTGAATAGGTATAGACAGGAATCAAGATACCCTTATTTTTTTTAAGAAAAAAGGTTAAATGCCAATGGAAGCTTCCAACCATAGCTATAAAGATCAAGATTGTGGCTACAACCTCTTCACTAAAACCATGACCATCATTTTCAATGCCTATTATTCATTAAATCTAGGATTAGCTTTGCATTATACCGAGCATACAGGATAAGTGTTCCAACACAGTACTCCTATAATCATTTTAATCTATCTTCAAGGTATAAAGTAGACATAATTATAAGAAAATATTGAGGTTGCCAAACTCTTTCTTAATGGGTCAAACAAACAGTCACTTAACGTGAAAGAACAACTGGTGGTTGAAGCCGAAATAGAGAGTTCAATAAGATGTGTTAAACCTGATTATTTTGACAGCTTGCTTTTGGATATTGAGAAATATACAAAATCATGACAAGAATTGGTAAATTTATACATGGCTCTTACATTAAGCTAACAGGAATTAAGAGATTATGAAACAAAAGAGTTGATGAACAAGAATTCTTAGTGCAATCCTTCCACTACTTTTAAACATTCAAAAATGGTAAACTTTAATCTATTTTACAAATGTAAAGAAATTGTGTGAGAAAGAATGCAGGTATCCCAGAAAAGTTTGATTGTTTAACTTTTAGGTGAATACCTTTAAAATGGCACATTAACCAAACAGCATGTGGTAAATGAAACTTTAGGCCTTCATAGCAGGATTTTGTTCAATAGTTTACAACATATATTCTAGATTGTTGCTCTCCCATTTGAAAGAACTTGCAAACAACACTAAGTTAATTGTCAAGCTTCCTTTTCCTTCTTTCCAACATTTAGGTTAAGGAAATTCATGATTTGTCATTTCTAAAATTTGTTTATATGTTTGTGAAAGAAATAGACCAAGCAAACAGAAAATTGTAATGAATGCTGCTGGTTTATATTCAAACACTTAATAAGAAATACTTTGGTTCATTGGGAAAGCTCACGTTCTTGCTATTGCACCAACTCAGAGTTCAAGACATCAATCCAAACTTGCACATTTTATCTTAAAAGCCCAGCTAATGCATTTGATCTCTAACTAGGAAATATATCCTTTTCACGTTTCATTTGGTGGATAATCTGCAATTACCGATGCATAGCTAAAGTTAAGAACATAAAAGCCACAAAATAAGATTTGAAACTTGAGATTTATGCAAAAGCTTCTAAAACACCATTTATCTGTCAAGAGAGATCACATAAGACTTTGTATGTTCATTATCTTTAGGTTCTTAAATCAATTTGTCATATATATAAAATCTCATCTCTCATCTATGCATTATTTGATTATGTCAAGGTTTCAAGCACAACAATATTTGGAATCTTTAATAGAACAAGAAAAAAAATCCAGTACATTACATAAACAAGAACTCTTAAATTAAATATCAAAAGCGAGTAATCATTATGAATCACGGGTAACAATATATTGGCATCTCCAGAGGTCATATTTTTTCAAACATCTTTCTCTGCAATAAAAATTAAAATGTTGCTCATTCATATAAATATTCGACAGGATTAGCTTCCTTTAAATTTATTGCCACCTTCACAAACTTTGATAACTCAATAGAATAATCATGAAAATAAGAATTTCTCTTACATTGGCCTGATTTATCCATGTCTTTTTCTGTAATAGCAGTGGAAGTTTAGAAGCAAGCCTCCTCATGCTCAAACCAGCAAATCTAACTATCACTTTCCACCTCGTTCCATAACACTATGTTTATCCAAAGAAACACCATAAGCCACCTCTCTAAAAAGAATTTTAGGAAACTCAATCTGTTTAGATCATATCTGATGAACTTGCTACAGTTTTACAGTGAAATTATTTTCTGGTATTGCATTCAGAATTCTAAACTCTTAAATCAAAGAACTCACTTCTCAAAAAATGATTTTATTAAAGCCTAAAGCATCAAAGAAACATAAGAACACAAAGTTAGAAGCTGTCTTTTTGTTTACTTTTTCACTGGAGCATTAACTTTATTTAATTAAATTTAATTTTTAGATTATGTCACCATACCATCTGATCTTTGTGACTGTAGGGAGAAAATTTAAGAAAAAAAGCCTTTATATGCTCGCAGAGCTCTTTGGACTTCTCTAGATTAACAGCATGGCCAGCATTCTTGATAACTACTAGTTGAGAGTTCTCCTGTAAATGCCTGTAGTTTTAAAATAGTTCATTGCTTTTAGAAAAATAATCATCAGAAAGGTTCCAACAGAAGTTTCTTTCAAGAAAACAGTCATATCTATTATATGCCTAGCATACCTTTGTAATCGGTGACCCAGTTCCAATGGAAATATTTTATCTTGTTCTCCCCATATTATCAATGTTGGCTGCACAATGAGAAACACACGATTTTGGGAACGCATATGATAAAAAAGTGAAATCAATAAGGGTGAAAAACTTCTACGCAGCCATGGAAAATATAAAAGCAGCTTATGCTTTTGTGGAGGCTACAAAAGGAAAACATGGAGTTTTCCCTTGAGATCACATTAAAAGTCATAGTTACAAGAAGATAAAATCACCTGCATTATTTTAGGAAGATCTGAAAGTTTTCTGTCCTTGATTAGAGTATTGATCAACTCTGTTTTCTCAGTGACATAATCTGTGCACATCACCTATCATTATAGATAAATTCAACTATGAGGGTTTACCTTTCACAGCAACTTGCCAGCAATCATATGCAAAAAGAAAAAAAAAAACTTTTTTTAATCTTTGGGAAAAAGTCTTTGAGTTGATGATGCATATATTTAGGTGTTGAATTAACTAGATGATTGATCAACCAAAAAAATACAAAATACGCAAAAAAGGAATTAAATTTGCATGTCAGCACAATTAACACTAAAATATTTAAATAGCCTTGGTAGAAAGGGTATGAAATAGATGAACAAAATGGTCAATGAAAATCATTGTGAGACCATATACACCTGGTTCCTTAATTGACTGTCAATTGATGTTTAGTCCCAATGGACTGAAAGTTAACCTGACCCCATGATGTAAATGACCGTTTAATATTTTGTCCCCGGCCGCTGCTCAAAACGGTATAAGTGTGAGCAATACTGACAAGAGTGTATGCAATAATCAACATAAGTGTTTGCAACATCCACCATTAGTGTGTGCAATACAAGCATAAACATGTACAAAGTACTTGTGCAAAAGGACTAGTTTAAGTGCAAAGAAAACACTAATAGATGCTAAATGTAGAATGACCAGGTGTAAAATGGCAGTGAACTCAAAAACCCGGATCTTAAGTTTCCCGAATTTAGGAGTCCACATTGATATCAATATCTACCTATTAAGTTCACAAACTGATAATGAACATCTTGTTCTTTTTTAAAAAAATAATAAAAAAAAATATAAAGATTCTTATCATTAATTCTCTGAGATTCCCATCAACTCCATGTAATTATATGGAGCATGCGGCAACCAAACCAATTTGTCGGTAATCATCCTTTGTACCTCATTCCGTTAGAAATTATTAGATAGATTCACAGGCAAAGTCAATAAAAGCACCACACATCAGCTGACTTCTTATTAATAGCTAACCATGATTAACTATGATTTAGCAGAGAACCATTAATGGCTTGAAAGTTTTTATTGGTCGTGAGGTTAAGAGGTATACCATATTTTCAATTTTAAAAAAAAAAAGGTAGGATCCACCATATTTTGAATAAACCCTTTATTACTGTGAGTGTAAAGAGATGAAAAAATGGATTCACAATCATGGTAGGGGAAAAAAAATCCTAAATCGACGAGAAACGGAGTAAGGCTTTTTTTTTTTTTTTTTTTTTTTCTTCTTTCTTTCTTTCTTTCTCTATGGTGGACCCTACCGTCACGGTGGATTTCAGATTTAATGCAAAAGGATTTTTCTATTGTGGGCCCCACTGCCATGTTGCAATTTAGATTTAATTCGAAATATGATGGATCCCATCTCTTTTTTTATTCAAAATATGGTTCAGTCCACCTTATAGCTAATAAAAACTTTGGAGCCATTGATGATTTCTCCTAAATTATGGTTAACCATGGTTAGCCATTAATGAAAAATCAGCTGATATGTGAGGTTTTTACTGACTTTGCATATATTTTATGTGGTAGAATCAGTCTACCTAATAATTTCTCCCATTCCGTGGTCCGAGGGATTGGCTCCTCACCCACGCGATCTCACATGAAGAAACGAGATTACTAAAAAAAACTAAAAATAATGAACCATAGGAATGATAGTGTTTTCTCGGGTCTCCACTCAAGTCCATCCTACATTCTCTGCCCTTTGAGAGGCTGAAGGAAAGAATTAATTTAAAACAACAAAAAAATTATTGGACGGAAGAGGAGAGAGATTGTGTGCGCGTTTGACCTGGATGTAGTCCCGGAAACAACAAGAGGGCATGATGCGTGGCGGATTGCAGAAGGAGAGACGGACGAGCTGGCGGAGCTTCTCCGGCCGCTGGGGCAGGAGGATGCTGGCGGCGTCGGCGGGGTTGGTGACGACGAAGAGGCCGGCGGCGAGGTCCCGCTCCTCGATGCACACCCCGGCGCAGATGAGCACCGCCCGCTCCACCGCCTCCGGGAACATGGCCGCCATCCTGTACGCCACGAACCCTCCGTAGCTCACCCCGACCACCCCGAACCGCCGCACCCCGGCCACTTCCATGGCCGCCGCCAGGCATCGAGCCTGATACGTCTCCGACCGGTCCGGCCCGGGCGCCTCCGAGCCGCCGAAGAAGAGAAGGTCGGGGACGTAGAGGTCGAACCCGGATCGGAGAAGCAGGCGGAGGTAGCCGGCCCACTGCCACTTGGCGTTGGCTCCGAAGCCGTGGATGAGGAGGAGCGGGGGGCGGGCGGGGTTGGGGGACCTTGGGGCCCACAAGTGGACGGTCGCGCCGTCACCGAGGACGGTGTCGGTGGGGCGGAGCCCGGAGGCGAAGAACGTGCGGTCGTAGCATCGGTCCCTCAAGGCGGTGAAGCTGAGGCACCGGGTCATCATCTCCCCGGCGGAAGGCCGGAGATCGGATCTCTGATCCGATGCGCCCGATTGGATCCGGGGTGCGAGGGAGGAAGAGGCCAATCGGCAAGGGGAATTTTTCAGCAGGGGCCTTTTCATTTCGTCTTCTGATTGGAGGTTAAATCGGATTCGAGCTCCGCCGTTTACTGGTTCAGGCGGGTGTCTAAACGACCGTTGGATCTCCGGGTTAGGAGGGGAGGACAACAACCACTCGGAAGCTTCGGATTTTTCTTTTTTTTTTTTTTTTTTTACCATAAATGGAAGGGGGATGTTAGGAGGAATGTTTGACTCGGATATATATATATATATATATATATATATACATACATACATACATATATACATAAAATTGAAGGACGAAGAAGTCATAGGAGAGCGGTAGACGGACGAGTCTAATAGGCCCATCACCGATAGAGGGCCGAGTGAAGTTCGGCTGCGCTCACAGACTCCCTCCGAGTGCAAGCGAGCCCGAGCTCCTCAAGCTCGTCATCAAGAAAGTCCCGATAGAAGGGTGCCAAGAAGTCCTCTCCTCAGAAGATTCCATAACTACGCCTCACTTAACGCTCCTCGAACTCAAGTTCTGACAAAAATTAGGAACCAACTGCCAAGATCAAAAGAATTATGATCTCCCTCAAATAAGTATAATCGAAGCAAGTACTGCCTCTACCATCATAACCACGGCCATGATACTGAAGAATGCATTCAGCTCCGAGACAAAATCGAGGAGCTCATTAGGGATGCCAGTCTAAAGTAGGAGAAGATCGATCGAGGGCGCTGCCATAGCCAGAACCACCAATGATGGAGGAACAAGAGAAAGATCGGTTGCCTCTCATATCATCGATGCCATATCTGAGAGGAGCTTGGTACTTTGGCGATCCATCATCTCCAGCATTAAAGCTCAGAGGAGCTCGCTCCAAATTATGTGATGATAGGGAAAACTATGTAAAAACTATACAAAAATTATGTGATGATAGGGAAAAAGCAGTCAATAGTGACCGTGTTAGGAACAGGAGGAGAACCTCATCCTAACATAAGCCGGTCAAAGTCCTTCAACCTCGGCTAGAGATGGGATCTTTTTCGAATGATCGAGTCAACCTCGACTAGAGATAAGATCTCTCCCGAGAGATCGAGTCAACCTCAGCTCGACTAGAGATAAGATCTCTTTCGAGCACTCGAGTCAACCTCGGCTAGAGATAAGATCTCTTCCGAGCAATCGTGACAATTTCGGCTAGAGATAAGATCTCTTTCGAGCGATCGAGTTAACCTCGACTAGAGATAAGATCTCTTTCGACCATGTTAGGAATAGGAGGAGAACCTTGTCCTAACATAAGCAAGTCGAAGGCCTTGTTCATTTTAGATGAGATGGGGGGAGAGGCCTTGACAACGGTCCTTATGTGCTCCCATAGTCCGTTAAAAATAGAAGAAGAACCTCATCCTAACGTGAGTAAAGTCGAAGGCCCCCATAGTCCGTTGGGAATAGGAGGAGAATCTCTTCCTAACGTAAGCAAAGTCAAAGATCTCGTTCATTTTAGATGAGATGGAAGGAGAGGCCCTGACAACGGTCCTTATGTGCCCACATAGTCCATTGAAAATAGGAGGAGAACCTCATCCTAATGTGAGCAAAGTCGAAGGCCTCGTTCATTTTAGACGAGATGAGAGGAGAGGTCCTGACAATGACCCTTATGTGTCCCCATAGTTTGTTAGAAAT